>OX336400.1:76196087-76796087 GCA_946902985.2 Meconema thalassinum | reverse complement strand
TTTGACATTTCATTCTGGACCTTAATGATTTCACCTCTATTCTCCTCTTGCCTTTTGTTAACTACGACAATGTCACTTTGAACTTGGTCCAGTTCTTGATGAACTTTGCTCATCTGACCCTTCATATTTCCTACCAGCTCTTTACTCTCGTTAACGACGGCCTTGATTTCACCTATTTCCTGACATTGACCTAATATATTCTGATCCTGTTTCTTTAGATCACCGTTAATTGCTCTGGCATAGCTTTTCAATTTCGTGTCCCACTTATTGTCGTTCTCTTCCAACCTTTGATCTACCGTACGAGTAAATTCTGAGAACTGTTTCGCTTGGCGTTCGAGATTCGCCTCATTTTGGATTTGAATATCCTTAATGTCGTTAGATAACGCGTCTAACCTACTGTTGGTTTCATCCTGCGCATGCTTACACGCTTGTAAATTACTCTCAAGTTTGGCTTCTATAGCCTCGAAACGTTTATCTGTCTTAACCTGCATTTCTGATATAATGCTTACAACGGTTTCTGTAACTTCGGTCTTAATTACCTCTTGCATCTGACCTAACTTCTCGTTTAATTCAACCTTATTTGCCTCCAATCGGTTGTTTATTTCAACCTGATTGGCATTCATTGCAACCTGATTTGCATTAATTGCCAGCTGATTGGCATCTAACCGATTGTTCAATTCACTCTGATTAGCATTCATTGCAACCTGATTTGCATTAATTGCCTCCTGATTGGCATCTAAACGAGTGTTTATTCCATCCTGGAATGCCTTAGCTTCCAGCTTGTTCTGTTCGTTCACAGCATCAAAATGCTGTCTCAACCCTGCAATCAACTGCACGATCTCCTCTGTACCAACATTCTCCCAATAATACACTTCGAGATGCAGGCAGGCTTCCTGGAAATATGTGTGGATACGTTTTGGAGAGAGACACAAAACACTGTACACATATTGTAAGATTGTATAAACTTTGAATTTATGGATTAATTATGGATTGGGTGCGTAGCGCTCATACCCTTGGGTAATCCTCTTCTCAATAGAGAGATTCTGCGTTACGTCAAAAGCCTACTGAACTCAAAAATCACTCAAACACAGTTTGAGGCAAAAATAATTACTATGGTTTTCCCCATGAAATACCATAAAAAATCTATGGGGTTTCCCTAAATCCCATAAGCTCCACAAACCTGGGCGCCATGATAAATGAATCAGAGTCATGAGAGGTGGTCCACGTTAAGACATCGCAGCAACCATCCGAGGTCTCGGTTGTACTGTCAAATGCCCCACTTGGGTCTCGCCATGATAAATCAATACACCTCTGCGCCTATGGTGACCTGTATTTAAAACCGGCCCACATACCAGCGCCATGATAAAAGAATATATGAGGTTATCCATGATAAATAAAAATAAAGATCAGGTCTTGCAATGCCAAGATATACATATTGCACTACTGAGGCGATTCCATGATAGAATAATACCGCCCCATATTACCTGGATCATGGTAATAAGGTGTTTATCAAAATTTATATTGTTTGTATCGGAGCTTAGCTTAAGATTAGGTGCGGTCATCCCCTAATTCACGTTATTCATTACTTTAATAGTGTTGTGTGCACTAAATCTAGACCGACTTTAGTTGTACCTATAGCTCAAATCACTGTACAGGACATCAATTTCCATGTACCCATGTGAGTATTCTCGATGGAAAATATGCTTCTGCCTCCAGCTAGTGTCAGGACTCAGGCGTGTACCGTTCCCCCATTTAGCAGTTGCATATTTTGGATTTGAGGCTAAAAGGTATCAACTCTACAATGATAAGGCACAACTCTACTCTAAAGATTTTAATTCAGTAAAACCCATGGCTTCAAACAAAATAATAAGAACACAATCCCAATAAACAATACACAAACAAACAAAGTTACTCCCACAATCCACTAATTATTCACATAGTTGAACAAATTAAATCCATATCATTATTCAATCCTTTACCAATATGTGGACTTTAAACTTCACTCAAGTGCGCTGATGCACATGTAACGTTTCACAAAAACTGAACTATTACAATCATGTCACCTAATGCGACTTCTTTAAATTCACAAAGTTACTTGTTTCTTACAATACATCTTAATTTACATCATGTGTACTGTCGGTGTCATATCTCTCTCCCACCGAATGCTTTCATGCATTAGCCAACTCATGGTTTGCACTACAATCTACTTGCAACACCACAATTACGTAAATTTACCCCTCCACTCCCTTTTTTTTTATAGTTCAACTGCATGCCATTGCGATTTCAATAAATACCTTCTGTTATCGTTGTGTCGGATAATATCATTACGCTACCCTCGCGAGCGTAGCCTGTGGCATCAAGTAACCAACTTCATTAACTAGATGTCAGTGACAGTATCAAATGCAACTTCCGACCATTCGTTAGATTGCTAAAATTTTATATCATCAGGGTAATCTATGATTAGCAATGTGTTTTTAAACCACACACATTCATTACACACTATAACAATTCTTCCTTTCAATACAAGCAAGGTCTTAAATCTGTCCGCTCAAAGCGCGAGCCTTCAAGGTTTGTTTAGCAACCCAGCCCCTTGGAGCTGCCCGTATACAATGGAACAGAGTAGGGGTGTTCACAGCTGTAAATCGACCCTTGTCTCTCTGAATCCTGGACTTTACCTCCCCAAGCAGTATTACGCTTTTGAATACAACATTGTGGTCACAATGATCCACGTGATCCCATATGATCTAAACTGAATATTATGCAATGGTTCTGGGTGAGCTTGAATATTTAATCCTAGCCTTAGGACATTACTAACGGCCTCAACAGGTCCGTATCATACAATGAAGGCACGAGATTCATAAAACACAGGTGTAGTGGTTAGCCGGTATCTTAATAAAATATTACGGTCAGTCAACAGCTGCCGCCAATGGATTCCCTTCACAAGAGCCGAACCATTCCATAACAAGTTCGCGGGCAATCAGGTATAGTGTAAGGGTTTCCAATGTTCTCCCTTCACTTACCACAGGATTCGAACCCGGAACATTTCATATCCATCATCGGAGATAGGGTACACACTAAATACGCTCCGGCATAAATTAATAACTCTGTACGCCCCATGGCTGTACAAGAATTCCATACGTCGATTAGATCACCTGGCTTCTAGCTGTCTATGATCCCGCCCCATATAAAAGAGAACTCTATCTGTTACTCTACAAGCTTAGACTCAAGCCGCAAATTCAATTCACTGTCAGGCTCCTTCATTTCCTTGCATAATTCTATTCCCATTAATACAATATATTTAATATTAACTCTTTTCTTTTCCCTTAATGTAATCTACTGCTTGGCTAGATAAATAATCCAATTAGCGTAAATATTTCTTGCTTATAACCTTTCATCCTGATGTATTCAATTATCGTTTATCATTATTATAATTATTATTATTATTACTGACATAAATTATTTTCCGACACAACGTAACCATTTCAATAATCGAACATCCTTGTTCGTTAAGTTTTACATAACTGAATTGCCATTTCTATTAACGATATTAATAGTGGTAACGATTAATCCACTCTCTGATGTATTCAACATCTTAACTTTACTGAAATCAAACATTAAACACATGAGGGTATGCCTCCTAAATTTGATTCTTACTGGCATATCTTATACTTCCGAAATCACATTACATGCAGTGGCTATACTTCTATAATAACATGATTTTTGGGGTACTTACGTCGGCTATCCAGGTGGCTCCAACCACCATATTCCAGTGTCACCTGCCATGGTCCTACTTAGTGACTCATTGCCATACTGCTAATACACATCTTATATGACATCTGATTCATAAACACACGACACTTTGCCATTTTTATAATGAAGCTAATGCTTCCAAAACACATGACACTTTATAACACTGGTTATATTATTAATTTAAGAGATATTTTACATAAAATCACTGCACAAACACACGTTACACTTTATATTCCTGATTGGTTGAAATTCCCTAGCATATATCAAAAGTGCAGGTGCGGACGGCCCTTTCTCCGGTCCTACCCCCTCCTGATTGAACATCTCGATCATCTGCTCACGGATTCACCAACAGTCTCTCGATCATCCCTTGATAACCTTCCTGATATTGTAGTGATATGCTTACATATCGTTATGAACGCTACTTATTGGTATACTCCAGATATGTATAATCAATCACTATTTTTTACCGCGCTCAACGTTGTACATTGTATTTAAGTTACATAAATCATTACTTTCAACAGTTCTGCCTAGTATATCACACGGCACTTAATAAACAATATATAACAGTCTTACTGTACGGCTTCCCAAATTGAAGTCCGAGCCTCCTCTCTTAACTTCGGTAATATGCATTTCGCATAATCAAGCTTGTTGATTACCGACTCTGTTCTTATTTCATGACCATGCATGAATATATTCTCACTGGTGCGTTACACTGCACAGCTAACATGCTGATTACCAGTAAATTTTTAAGTCTTTAGTGTGCGCCTGGGCGCTCCGTAACTTTCAAACACAACAACTCCCACCAACTGCACGTCCCAACTGTCTGCGACTCCAAATTCCAACTATATCTCTGACTGGGTCCACACTCTTATATCTGTTTCACACAAAAAAAGTAGGGCAAGACTTCCCGAGCTATACCAGCTCCTCTCCTAGGATGATTCTGGTCTTGGAATAATATTCATTTTGTTCCTTTTTCTTCGCTGGTCACGAAAATGCATGTGTGTTCGAGGATCGATCGGCCAATTAATTAATATTAATTGCCTGATCCATGGCGTGGGGACGCTGTTTCTGTGGGAATCCCTGACGACATCGTCAAACCCTGCCGCGAACATCCATACACCTATGTCCTTCCGCACTCCGTTAAATATGCCTCAATTTCGCAAATTAAAGGCTCTAAAATTAGCCTCCTGGCTAAAGATTCACCTATGTGCAACTCTCATGTCATTGCGTTACTCCAATCACGAGTAATCAATGATTTTCCCTGGGATCTTCTCATCCCATTCTCATTTCCATTCTCAAACGGGGAATAACCTGGTAATTATTCAGCCCTCCGACCCCTTGCAGACGACTTAACTAGGTCAGCAAGATTGACGTGGCTCCAAGGGTCACCTCCCACAATTCTGGGGCTATTTGTAAAACGTCCAACTCTGGAACTTCTGTGTTTCAAGACCAGCATAGCCTACTTCATGTAGTCCAAATAATGCTATCTTCCACTCATTTCCCTGCATTATTTCTCTAAATAATGTCAGTATCAACTGATATCACACCAGTGATTACATATAAATTTCCTCTAGGGGTTCTTACAGCGAAACACCCTCAACAGATCTCGGGTTCGTTCCCTGGTGGAACTTTCATTCAGAGCTCAACTTATCTCCGAGATCCACGTTCGATACCAGTCAGCATTACCCCCTCGGGTTCACTACACATTAAATGATCTGGTTCTTGAATAATAAATCTTCAAATTCGCTGCATTATAATTTCCCACGATGTTACCAGTTCGTGTATTGGCGATTTTATAGCTTCCATTGTTGTTTACTTCCACAATACGATAGTGTCCAACGTAAAGGCTTGCAAACATCGAGTACACTCGATTTTGCACGTCAGAGGGTGTAGGTCTTTTCACTAAAACAAGAGTTCCTAAGCGCAAAGGTCTGCGAAAACGCTTTCCTCTCACTCTGCGCTCTCTCTTCTCAGCTTGGCTTCTCAACTTGTCTAAAGCTAGAGTCTCCCTCATCTGACGACTTGGTTCAATCTCAACCTTCTCAAGGTATCTTCATCCTCCTGCGTCAGGTTACTTGAAAAACCTTAGATGTAGACTCCACTGCTCTACTCAATAAATCGGCTCCTAAGTTCAATTTTCCAGGAGTGTGTTCAATAACTAGGTTGAATTGTTGGATAAAAAGTGACCATCTAGTTATTCTATCACTGGCAATGTTTGTTCTCAAGATAAACTCCAATGCATGGTGATCAGTCCTCACAATTACTGAATGTCCAATTAACATCTTCTTCCACGACTCCAACGCGAAGATTACAGCAAGGGCTTCTAACTCTGTGGTGTAATAATTCCTTTCTGATGGACGACGTTTCCTGCTTATGAACGCCAGGTAACGTCTCTTGTTATCGTCATCTTCTTGAAGAAGAATAGCTCCAATCCCTACGGTGGATGCATCGGATTCTATAATGAAATTATTGGTAAAGTCAGGATACTCCAATTTCACGCTGTTCACCAATAACCTCTTGGCAGCTTGAAATGATTGTTTACAATCTTCCTTCCATTTCCATTTGTTTCCCTTTTTAATAATTCCTGCAAGGGAGCAACCGTCTTGGTGAAGCTTGGACAATGCCCTGCGAAAAATTGGCATGTCCCGAGAAAACTGCGGACATTCTTACTCTAGTAGGTCTAGGGAAATTTGCAATCACCTGTATCTTTGTCTCATTGGAACGGTATCCTTCACCATCCAAAATGTGGCCCAAATTTTTTTTTTCCTTCCGAAAGAACTGACATTTTTGAAGGTTTACTTTAAAGTTCGCTTTTCTCAAATCTGTGAATAACATCTGAAGATGTAACAAATGTTCCTCCTTAGTCTCAGATGCAATTAGGATATCATCTATGTAACGAATTGCTACCTCTTTTACTTCAGGACTCAAGTTTTGTTCCAGTGCTCTGATCAAAACAGATCCAGATGTTTTGACCCCAAATGGTAGACTGCGGAATACATATGTCTGCTGGTCAAACATAAATCCTGTAAACTTTTTAGAATCTTCACTAAGCCTAATGTGGTGATAGGACGAAGTGAGATCAATGTTAGAGAACCAGACCTTGCCTTGGAATTTCCTTAACAGTTCCCTAATGATTGGTGGTCTGTCATATTCTGGCAGCAATCTTGAATTCAAATTTCGCGTGTCTAAACACAGTCTCAGACTTCCATCTGGTGTAGACACTACTGCTAATGGATTGACATAAGATGTAGTGTACTTTTCAATCACATTGTTACTTTCCATCTCTTTGATAAGCACTTTTACCATTTCTCGATGCTTTTCCGCTACCGGATACAATTTAGCATGGAAAGGTGCATCATCATTTACACGAATACGATATTCAAAATCCTTAATTTCACCAGGTTTAATATCAAAAATATCGTGGTACTCTTCCAAAATTTTTCCTAGCTCTGGGGACTCCTTCTCAGTATAGACTTCTCTTCCTTCAGCTTCATGAAAAATCAGAGACCATTGAGCATCTCCCTCGATGTCTTCCTCTTCCTTTCCCTCGAAGTTTATCTCTTCGGTATTCTTGAATCTGATCGTCTTTGTCTTCATGTCTATCACTGCTTGATATTTCTGAATGAAATCCGCTCCCAATATCATGTCAAAAGCCATGTGCTTCATTACTACAAACACATGTCGGAAATCATGTCCTCCAATAGTAATACATAAGTATAATTGTGTTTTACACAGAGATATTTTGTTGGGTATTATTCCTTGGATCTTAATTCCTGATACTGGAATCTCCTCTAAATTCTCTTTGATCTTCCACAGAATATAAAGCTTCTCGCTCACAAGACAAAGCATAGCCCCAGTATCAATTAAAGTATCGACAGGCATGCCGAATACTTCGCATGATATGATTGGCATTTTAATTCTTGTACCCATTTCTTTCCGTTCGTCATTATGTTGAATTAAGTCAACATCCTCTACTTGCCATTTAATAATCCTGGAAGTGAAAGTGTTTAAAATTATATCTTCTACTGTAAATTCGAAGTTTTTTTTCTTTCCCATTCCCCGGGATTGTTGTGTTCCCGATGGACCAGGTTCATTGGACTTCTGTTCCAAGAACTGTAAGTTTTCTTGGTGTCTTTCTTCCAAGTTCTTCCTCGTCTCCTTATTGAACTCTTCATTGGACTGACGAGCATTCACATTCCCTCTGTTATTGTAGTTATTGTTTCTACCATAGTACCTACTTTCCTGGTACCTTCCTTGATTATCCCTTGGCCTTCTCCATCGAGTATTATATCGATATCCACCATCCGGTCTCGCATAAGGCTTGTAACTGTATCTGTTATTGTTCTGATTCCATCATCTTTTATCGGGCTCTTCCCTCGGCGTTTTCTCTTCTCGCCCCTCTCGAATCTCTCGAGGTGTTTGGGAATAACTGTCGGCCATAACAGCGTACACAGCGTTGCTATTCTTTCCTCCCTTCTGATGGAAGAATTGAGCGTTCGTGTGATCAAGTTTCTGCAATACCTCGTCAAATTGCTCCATATTATAAATGTCAGAAGCGATCAAAGCTCTTTGGACGTCTGCTGGAAACTGACGTATTAATGCTGTAATTAATTCATTATCTGGCATCGGCGGATCTAAATGTTGAAGTTTAGAAAGCTGTCCAGAAAAGTACGTAGAGTATCGAGTAGGTTGTGACGTTGAGAATCTCTTTGAATGTAATTCTGCTCTGACTTGCTGTTGGGTTTCCGGGGACCAAAACTTTTTTAATAACCCACGGGAAAACTCCTCAAAATTGGTGAGAGTGGACCTGAAAGCTCGAAACCAAAGAAGTGCAGGACCTTCCAGAAATTTCCCTATCACTCGGATTTGTCTTTCCTTAGGGATTTTGGAATATTTTAGGTAATCACCTGCTTCTCTCAAGAATTCTACGGGTGTCACAGAATCTCGCCCTGAAAATTTAGAAGGCTTATCCTCTACATTCTTGAATACAGTTATGGGGTTGGATTGAAATACTGTCCTGTCCTCATCCTGTCTTTGACTATCAGTTTCTCTAGCTGCTCCTAGGTTTATCTGTTTCTGTTCTTCTCCCCTTATACTTGGCATTTTCAACAGATGGTCAGACTGTTTCTCGTCCTTGATTTCGGTTTTCATAGCCTCAATTTCCTTATGGTTTTCTTCTGCCAGTTTTCTAATTTCTTCGGTTTCCTTACAGATTTCCTTGACATCAGTGGATATCTGGTTCATCACAGCCTCATGACTTTTCAACGATCCTGTCATATCTGATATGTCCTTCTGAGTTACTTGAATATCTTTGGAAATTACTTGAATATGGGATGACAAAGACTCCCTAATCTCCTTGACTCCCTCTTGGTTCTCCAGCTTGAGTGTGTCTTTAATTTCATCGATAACTGTGGTTTTAATTTCAGTTTGTAATTCACTAATCACACCTTCTCTTATTTCTCCCACTATGAGTTCTTTGAATTGTTCTGTCAAACGTTGAACAACTAGAGTTGCCACCTCATTGTTCTCTTTCTTCACCCTGACTTCTAGGTTGATCATGTCTTCACCAACTTTCCTAAGACCACGTTCTATCCTATCAGCTAAGCTTTGGGATCTTAAATCGGCATCGAGAAATTTATCGTCCATTATACTTGCGTTAGTGGCTAATGAAGTATCGAGTTCATGTGTTTTTTCGCATAATTTAGTCATTTTACTCTCAAGTGACATTTTCAAGATTTCGGAATTCTCTTTAAATTTATTTTCCATAGAATTAAATTTACTATTTAAATTTTCTTTCAAGTTATCTTTTAACCTGCTTTCTAACAAATCGGAAGTTTCCTTAAGTTTATCATCTAAACTTTCTTTCAAGTTATCTTTTAAAGAATCAGAATTTTCTTTAAGTTTATCATTTAAACTTTCTTTAAGTTTATTTTCTAAAGAATCAGAATTTTCTTTAAGTTTCTTTTCCAAAGCCTCTGTATTTTCTTTCATAATGGCTGCTACGCGCAGTCCAGCTTCTTTGGAACTCTCTTCCAAACTCCTCATCATCCTCATCATCTCTTCCATAATTTTCAATTATTATTCAAAACTTAGGGGTATACATGTTGGCAGACACAAGATTATAACTAGAACAAGAAATATGAATAGCTAATTGGAACACTCTAATAAAATGAGATTTGTCCTAATGTCGACGTGATGGAAAAACAAAATTCCCTACTTTTACGAATTACATTTACCACAATATCACAAGAAAAAAATTCCTCTCGGCACGCCGGAAGGCGGAGGTAGATTTCACCGGGCAAACTAGGGGATAGGCTATAATAGGCAAAATATGCAGGTTTTCGTAGGAGGATCAGACCTCATTTGTTGCGAGAAAGTATTTTACAATTGGAGGTTAGTTAACATTTTTTCGTCTTTCTATACATACTTTTAACATTTTACTGTCTTATGGGGATGGTAACCTTCTTGTCATTTGGGGTTCACTTTTATACTTGTGATCACACTGTCCTTATGCAAGGTTTGGAACTAATGTGTAACTATCTAACAGTCTCTTACTTAGTCACGCAAAATTTTATCTCCCGCAGAGGTGTTGGTAGGTTCCTCAGTTTAGGGGCTGCGACAAGGCGGTCATGTAACCCCGTGTACATTGGGTGTGTGTCATGGGCGCCCATACGGGGGGGGGGCAGGGGGGGCTTTGCCCCCCCCCCTGGATCCTTGCAAAATTAAACGATATGTACATCAGACTGAGAACAAACTTTTTTTTGCAAAAGCGCTTACAGTATTCTAATTAATTTGTACTAAATATAAATACTTCAGATATTTAACATTCCGACAGGCCAAATAATATTAAATACTGTATAGTGGCAGTGGGCGCATTAAGCCTGTCTGGCACACCTCAGTTCTCTGATTTTTTTAAATTTACAATATTTGCTGAAGAATAGTTTTACTTCAATTCGTGAATACACTCATTCGTTCTCTACATAGTCTATTACGTAATGGTGCTCGATCAGGCGCAATCTGCCTCGCATATCACTTTTGCAACAACAGCAAATGTGTAGAAGGGTCATTGACAAACTGGCCGATATGGACTAGAATGTCATGTGGAAAGATGTAACTACTGAAAGGTAGTTGACGAATATGAGATAAGAATTATCTCGTGCGCCCGTCAGATCAGTAGCACCTACCGGAAGGTAGGTAGGTTAAAATCATCCTACATAGTATGTCGGTTATGCAATAGTGCTGGTGTGCTTTTGCTTTAAATTAGACACTTGAGTAATATTACAAAGCAATATTGTAATTTATATGCGCGTAGGCTACATTCCATTCGTGTGTATTGTGTTCACAACCAGATGCGATTCGAGACAAACAATCTAGGCTATTTGTTTGAAACTAGGCTCATAATTCCCTTGAGAATGTATAGCCAGCAACTCAGTAATTACACATCGAACACCAACTTGTGATCGTCTGAAATACGTTCCGTCTCCACCAAAAACACACAAGTCCAAAATACAAGTTCCACTCCCTCACGGAGTCCTACCAAGAATACGAACCACTCCACACGGATTCCAAAGGATGAGTACACCACCCTACACGCGGTCCAAAGAATGAGTACTACTCCCCACGGAGTCCTAATAATGCGTCGCCCTCACAGCTTCGTCAAGTCCTAATAACATTCATCTCTCCTCCACAAATCACTGGCCTACCTGGCTTCTCTCACGGGTCCAGCCAATCAAAACAAAACATTACCTTATAAGGAATGCCTTCTTGGTCTTCAATATACCCTAGACACACCCCTAGCACAGGGTTGCCAAGCCTCCAACCTGCATGAGTCATCATGCACTTGAGCTTGCGAGAGAAAAACCCAGGCGACAACAAGCCTACTTCCTGGTTCTTGCACACAATTCCAGACTCTCTGTCTGAAGCTTATTCCAATGTTAAAATATTCACATATAACTAGACTAAGATCCTGTAAATTACAATCCCTTAAAACCTAAACAAATTAATCGTAAATAAATCACATGCTATTATACACTTCATTACATAATTATAAAACATAGAAAGGCATCATATAAAAATATATGGACGATTATGAAAATCGTACGTCCCGAAAGTAAGGGTTTGATCCCTTGTGACCTAGGAAGGTTACAACTTTAATAAATCTGCATATTCCAAGTTGGGGGCAGCAAGGTTGTCTTTTTTTTTTTATCCCAGAGGCGTCAAGAACCCTAAATATGGGCCTGAAATACGCCGGCTTGCCTTTCCGCGATCGTTATTCGTGTCGCGAAATGCTGTACATTTTTATTTTAAAGGTGTGCAATAGAACGGTGGCTCATTTCTTGAGAACAAAGCGATTATTGCTACGAATGAACAGCAATCTAACATTGCAGTTGTAGATTCTTAGCCTGCAGTGTTACATGTTCTACAATCGAAGCAATTTATAATACAGAAGTTAAATTATCCTGCAATGTTTGTGCCATAATCAGAGTGACTAAGATTCTCACTCTTAATCGAATATAGACAAAATGGTGAATTCAATAGTGATAGACTTCGTAATGTTGTATATGATTTCAATGGAACCCTCTTTCAAGGCAGGCAATTTTGGATGCGTAACATGTACGTATGAGACATAAATACATAAATTAAAAAAAATAGAAAATATTTGTATTAGATTGGTTAGACAGTATTGTGCCCAACTCTAGGAATGGGTATTCCAAGTTTCAGACACCTAGATATCAAGGGAAAGGCTGTAGCCGCGTTTGAAAGTTCGGATATTTGAATATCGCGCTACATTGCTTCTCGAAGCCTTTCGAAGAAAATTACCGATAGTTGGATGGTAAATGACGTAGCGAGTAACAGCAGAGGTGGAGACTATTTATTGATTAAATAGTTAACTATGGATCAGAGACTTGAGACTGGGATCAGATTACTGGCACGGCCAAATGAAAGAGAATGCAATTAATATCAAGTAAATCGGACCAGGGATTCAAGAGATATGAGGATTTCTAGATATCAGGCGATGACGCGTGACCCTGACCGTTTTTGTATAAAAGCAGGCTGGAGCAGGCTTAGTTAGCTCACTTCATCACAAGCACTTGGCGAACAAGTTGCGTCTACGCTGAGCCAAGGCACATGGTTGCCACGTCTACGAAGAAGTACTTTTCAAATCGTGATAGTCACGAGAAGTGCTGCGCAAACGAGTTGGAACTTAGTAAGTTTCTGGTGAGGAGAATCACTGAGGTGATTGTTTTTCTACAGACATTGGTGGAAATATTTATATTTCCAAAAGGACATATGCTAGACTTGGTCTAGAAAATAGTATTTGTCACAGTCCAATAGTAAATTAATACTTGGATGTTTAAATCCATTTAAAGTCAGTTTTCATATTTTGTAACTATTTAACCACTTCGATCCGTCAGTACAGTGAAGAATAGTCTATAACGGTGGCGTTCATTAGTCTACGCAAGGGAAACTGCAGGTTGCTTAGCGCATGGCAGATGGTGATTTTAATAAACCATGCCCAGGGAACGATCTTCAGAACAGCCGTTAACTGCTTAGACTGTCAACGTTTTTCTTGTACTGATGAGATTACAGTGAGTTAGGTTACAACTGACACATTTAAGAAGAGATCGCTTAGATCTGACCCTTTTCAAACAAACTGTTATGGCTTTGTTAGAAGCCCATATTAAAATGGAACTACAGTCATTTAAAACGTCGAAAGATACTACCACTATGTCTGACTAGACGATTTGTGGGTCTACAATGGCGGCCGATACAAGGATTATACGTGCTTGTCCGCTAGGGCATGTCTACGGATAAATCTGGTATAGACCAGGTTTACTACACTTCAAGAACATCAAGAAATGTAAGCCACATTTGAATTATTTTATGCTTAGCTAATTGGAACAAACTATTTTTCTGCAGATGACCAACACATTTTTTTCATCGTATTTAAAGCTTGTAATGATTTACGCAAGACTTGTTAGATTTATTCTGAGCATTTTCAGCACTCAGAACAGTTTAGGATCGATGACCGAGTATTTTGAGCATTTATTTGAATTTTTCATATTTTTGGGAAATCACGGTAATCAGCCGATGTAACTGTAAAAGTTAAATTTATTTTTGTTGAGGAATGGATATTTTTTCCATATTCGAAGGTTCGAACATGTGGATTCTCACATATTGAGATGATAATTAAACATATTTGAAATAATAATAATAATAATAATCCACTAATAATAATAATAATAATAATTTTCATAATTTTTCTAAATAATTCTTGGATATTATATTTTATAATAATCATATGTATTGAGAAAGAGCCTATGAAGTAGTTGAAACATTTCTAGTTTGGAACAGGAGATTTTACGAAGGAGAGTGGTTAGCGCAAGCCCGCATTCAACCTACATTTCAGTTCTGGTTGAACAGTTGATATTTGCAATGAGCAAAGTATATATTTCATATAACACGGAGAGGCATGAAACGGGAAGCAATTGATATTTGTATCAAATAGGATTTTTGTATTTATATAAAATCATGACGTAAATACACTTCGAAAGTGAAATGAAGCTTTTCATAAGTATGGTAAATTCACGGGTTAAACTGAATGGTAAAATAAAATAAACTTGTAAGTTTATTAATCTTCCAGTGTTGATGACAAGCAGAGGCTTGATTTATTGTATAAATTTTGGGAAGATAATTTATGTGTGTGGAATAGTTGAAATGCCATTCCCAGGTGCGCATGTTAAGTCGCAGGAATGAAGGTTTTTTTGAGCATCAATCAAATAGCAGGTTCGATGGCTCAGGTTTATAGTTGGAGTATTGGAGCCACACGTTTCGTCGTATGAATAACCCGAAGGTTATTTCTTTGAAACCATCAGTTCTTATTTCAACCTTGTTTACGAATTCCATTTAGACTTTGATTTTGCTAGAACCCGGATTTGTCATGATAGTAGTTTATTCTTCTTCAGAGGAAGACCTTTGCCGTTGTTGTTGTTGTTATAATATTGTGTTCTTACACAAATAGTAGAATGGGCCACTGCCAATTTAAAATAATTCTTTAACCACGAATAATTTGAAGGATATTTTCAATCCTAGTGCCATGAACCAAATGAATTCATTATAAGACTACAATTCTAATTTCCGCATTCTGTCGAAGAATTGCAAGTTGTGAAAGTTGCTAGAAATAGCCATAAATATAAATATTTTTTTCATAATAATGTTCCCAAGTGGAAAATCTAATAGTTGAATGGTTCAACCATTTGTTGATCAAGTTAATGATTCAGAAATCATATGTTTTGTTTGGAACTTGAAGTTCATAATCGAGTCACTTCTCGAATGTTTAATGTCAGAAGAACAATTAACTGTTGTTGTGCTTCGCACAGTTCTTCGATGCTATGCTCAATGGTCAAATACTTTACAGATGTTGTTAATATGTGTTAATAATTTGTGTTGCTACGATGATAATAATAGTTTCAACGATATATTTTGGAAAACTGGAAAACAAATGAAAGTCTAAGAAATTCTATAAACATTTATTCTACGAGTGTTAATATCATGTAAATAGTCAAACAGTGATCAACGTTATTTCCAGTATGAACAATTAATTTTGAACTGGAGTTAAAATGTTAATAATTTTGGAACACAGTCCACAGGACTAACAATCGGACTTGTGTTTTCAAAAGATTGTCAAATGTGTTTGGAAGATTTCTGTATATTGTGTGTAAATAAGAGTGTGGATCGCCACACGTGGATGATGCTGCTTTGAGCATTATTCTTGCAGTCAGATTTTAACTTTAAATAAACTGAGATAATTTTACCAGATGTGTTTCACCCAATTAAATCTCCTTCTATCCTTATTGTTGCATTGAGCCAAAAATCAGCAAAGCATTTTTATAAATTTGATGTCGTTTTTGCGATTTGCTTTAACCCATCTGGCGCTCCGGGATATTTTGACTCTCGTGCTGACTGATTATTGGTAAAATGCATATGTGGTCGTGCGGACTCCGGTCTAAACGGGCACATAAAATAAGATAGAGAGAGAAATGGCTTCGAACGTGGGTCCCGATTTAGACATGGTCAATCGCATGCCGATTTGAAATTGTGATAATTTTTATAGAAATATTTTGGGAGTTGAGAGATGTCTGGTTTGGATGAATAAATTAGTAGGAAACCCAATTAGTGGGAAAATTAAAAATTTAACCTGGTTAATAATTAGAATGGGTTTGATTATTTTTGATAATGGCTTAGCCATTAGGGCGTCAAGTAAATTCAGTAGTAAACGTTCGATGACTGGAGATACACATTATTAGAATCCAGGTGGAGGATATTTGAGAACTAGCATATTTTTCTTGTGATATTGTGGTAAATGTAATTCGTAAAAGTAAAGACTTTTGTTTTTCCATCACGTCGATATTAGGACAAATCTCATTTTATTATAGTGTTCCAATTAGCTATTCATATTTCTTGTTCTAGTTATAAGCTTGTGTTTGCCACTGTTGTATACCCCTAAGTTTTGAATAATTGAAATTATGGAAGAAATGATGAGGATGATGAGGAGTTTGGAGGAGAGTTCGAAAGAGGCTGGACGGCGTGTAGCCGCTATTATGAAAGAAAATACTGAGGCTTTAGAAAAGAAACTTAAAGAAAATTCAGATTCTTTAGAAAATAAACTTAAAGAAAATTTGGAGGATAAACTTAAAGAAAATTCTGATTCTTTGGAAAGTAAACTTAAAGAAAATTCTGATTCTTTAGAAAGCAGGTTAAAAGGTAACTTGAAAGAAAGTTTAGAGGATAAACTCAAAGAAAATTCCGACTTGTTAGAAAGCAGGTTAAAAGATAACTTAAAGGAAAATTTAAACAGTAAATTTAATTCAATGGAAAGTAAATTTAAAGAGAATTCTGAAATTTTGAAAATGACACTTGAAAGTAAAATGAATAAATTATGCGATAAAACACATGAGCTCGAAACTTCATTAGCTACTAACGCAAGTTTAATGGACGATAAATTTCGCGATGCCGATCTTCGATCCCAAAGCTTAGCTGATAGGATAGAACATGGTCTTAGGAAAGTTGGTGAAGACATGGTCAACCTGGAAGTCAGAGTGAAGAAGGAGAGTAACGAGATGGGAATTCTAGTTGTTCAACGTTTAACGGAACAATTCAAGGAACTTGTCATGGGAGAAATAAGAGAAGGAGTGACTCATGAATTGCAAACTGAGATTAAAACCACAGTTGTCAATGAAATAAAAGACACACTCAAGCTGGAGAATCAAGAGGGAATTAAGGAGATTAGGGAATCTTTGTCATCCCACATTGAAGTAATTGCCAAGGATATTCAAGCAACTCAGAAGGACATATCAGATATGACAGGGTCATTGAAAAGTCATGAGGCTGTTATGAACCAGATATCCATTGATGTTAAAGAAAATAGTAAAGAGACTGAAGCAATCAAGAAGATGGCAGAAGAAAACCAGAAAGAACTTGAGGCTATGAAAACTCAAATAAAGGATGAGAAACAGTCTGATCATCTTTTGAAAATGCCGAATGTAAGGGGAAAGGAACAGATACAGATAAATCTAGGAGGAGCTAGAGAGACTGATAGACAGGATGAGGTCAGGACAGTATTTCAATCCAACCCCATAACTGTATTTAAGAATATAGAAGACAAGCCTTCTAAATTTTCAGGGCGAGATTCTGTAACACCCGTGGAATTTCTGAGAGAAGCAGGTGATTACCTGAAAGATTCTAAGATCCCTAAAGAAAGACAGATCAGGGTAATAGGGAAGTTCTTGGAAGGTCCCGCACTTTTGTGGTTTAGAGCATTTAGATCCACTCTAAATACTTTTGAGGAGTTTTCTCGTGGGCTATTGAAGAAGTTTTGGTCCCCTGAAACCCAACAGCAAGTTAGAGCAGAGTTGTATTCGAAGAGATTCTCGACGTCACAACCTACTCGATACTCTACATACTTTTCTGGACAGCTGTCTAAACTCCAACATTTAGATCCGCCAATGCCAGATAACGAGTTGATTACTGCTTTGATACGACAATTTCCAGCAGACGTCCAGAGGACTTTGATCGCTGCTGATATCTACAATATGGAACAGTTTGATGAAGTATTGCAGAAGCTGGATCATACAAACGCTCAATTCTTCCATCAGAAGGGAGTAAAGAGTAATAACGCTGTGTATGCTGTTATGGCTGACAGTTATTCTCAGACACCTCGAGAGATTCGAGAGGAGCGAGAAGAGAAATCGCCGAGGGAAGATTCCAATACGAGAGGATGGAACCAAGACCGTAACAGATACAGTTACAAACCATATGCAAGACCGGATGGTGGTAATCGATACAACACTCGATGGAGAAGACCACGAAATACTCAAGGAAGTTACCAGGAAAGGAGATCCTATGGTAATAACTATAATAACAGAGGGAATGTAGATACTCGTCAGTCCAACGAAGAGTTTAACAAGGAGACGAGGAAAAACTTGGAAGCAAGACACCAAGATACCTTACAATTTGTGGAGCAGAGGCCCAATGATCCAGGTCCATCGGGAACACAACAATCCCGGGGGAATGGTAAAATTAAGGATTTTGAATATTGTGGAAGTAAACAATAATGGAAGCTATGAAGTAGCTAATACACGAACTGGTAACATCGTGGGAACTTATAATGCTTCGAATTTGAAGATCTATTATTCAAGAACCAGATAATTTAATGTGTAGATAGGAAAAATAAAAATTTTTCAATTTTTATTTTTTGCTAGGTGTAGGGTGGATGTGCCCAACTCTAGGAATGGGTATTCCAAGTTTCAGACACCTAGATATCAAGGGAAAGGCTGTAGCCGCGTTTGAAAGTTCGGATATTTGAATATCGCGCTACATTGCTTCTCGAAGCCTTTCGAAGAAAATTACCGATAGTTGGATATTAAATGACGTAGCGAGTAACAGCAGAGGTGGAGACTATTTATTGATTAAATAGTTAACTATGGAGCAGAGACTTGAGACTGGGATCAGATTACTGGCACGGCCAAATGAAAGAGAATGCAATTAATATCAAGTAAATCGGACCAGGGATTCAAGAGATATGAGGATTTCTAGATATCAGGCGATGACACGTGACCCTGACCGTTTTTGTATAAAAGCAGGCTGGAGCAGGCTTAGTTAGCTCACTTCATCACAAGCACTTGGCGAACAAGTTGCGTCTACGCTGAGCCAAGGCACATGGTTGCCACGTCTACGAAGAAGTACTTTTCAAATCGTGATAGTCACGAGAAGTGCTGCGCAAACGAGTTGGAACTTAGTAAGTTTCTGGTGAGGAGAATCACTGAGGTGATTGTTTTTCTACAGACATTGGTGGAAATATTTATATTTCCAAAAGGACATATGCTAGACTTGGTCTAGAAAATAGTATTTGTCACAGTCCAATAGTAAATTAATACTTGGATGTTTAAATCCATTTAAAGTCAGTTTTCATATTTTGTAACTATTTAACCACTTCGATCCGTCAGTACAGTGAAGAATAGTCTATAACGGTGGCGTTCATTAGTCTACGCAAGGGAAACTGCAGGTTGCTTAGCGCATGGCAGATGGTGATTTTAATAAACCATGCCCAGGGAACGATCTTCAGAACAGCCGTTAACTGCTTAGACTGTCAACGTTTTTCTTGTACTGATGAGATTACAGTGAGTTAGGTTACAACTGACACATTTAAGAAGAGATCGCTTAGATCTGACCCTTTTCAAACAAACTGTTATGGCTTTGTTAGAAGCCCATATTAAAATGGAACTACAGTCATTTAAAACGTCGAAAGATACTACCACTATGTCTGACTAGACGATTTGTGGGTCTACAATGGCGGCCGATACAAGGATTATACGTGCTTGTCCGCTAGGGCATGTCTACGGATAAATCTGGTATAGACCAGGTTTACTACACTTCAAGAACATCAAGAAATGTAAGCCACATTTGAATTATTTTATGCTTAGCTAATTGGAACAAACTATTTTTCTGCAGATGACCAACCCATTTTTTTCATCGTATTTAAAGCTTGTAATGATTTACGCAAGACTTGTTAGATTTATTCTGAGCATTTTCAGCACTCAGAACAGTTTAGGATCGATGACCGAGTATTTTGAGCATTTATTTGAATTTTTCATATTTTTGGGAAATCACGGTAATCAGCCGATGTAACTGTAAAAGTTAAATTTATTTTTGTTGAGGAATGGATATTTTTTCCATATTCGAAGGTTCGAACATGTGGATTCTCACATATTGAGATGATAATTAAACATATTTGAAATAATAATAATAATAATAATCCACTAATAATAATAATAATAATAATAATTTTCATAATTTTTCTAAATAATTCTTGGATATTATATTTTATAATAATCATATGTATTGAGAAAGAGCCTATGAAGTAGTTGAAACATTTCTAGTTTGGAACAGGAGATTTTACGAAGGAGAGTGGTTAGCGCAAGCCCGCATTCAACCTACATTTCAGTTCTGGTTGAACAGTTGATATTTGCAATGAGCAAAGTATATATTTCATATAACACGGAGAGGCATGAAACGGGAAGCAATTGATATTTGTATCAAATAGGATTTTTGTATTTATATAAAATCATGACGTAAATACACTTCGAAAGTGAAATGAAGCTTTTCATAAGTATGGTAAATTCACGGGTTAAACTGAATGGTAAAATAAAATAAACTTGTAAGTTTATTAATCTTCCAGTGTTGATGACAAGCAGAGGCTTGATTTATTGTATAAATTTTGGGAAGATAATTTATGTGTGTGGAATAGTTGAAATGCCATTCCCAGGTGCGCATGTTAAGTCGCAGGAATGAAGGTTTTTTCGAGCATCAATCAAATAGCAGGTTCGATGGCTCAGGTTTATAGTTGGAGTATTGGAGCCACACGTTTCGTCGTATGAATAACCCGAAGGTTATTTCTTTGAAACCATCAGTTCTTATTTCAACCTTGTTTACGAATTCCATTTAGACTTTGATTTTGCTAGAACCCGGATTTGTCATGATAGTAGTTTATTCTTCTTCAGAGGAAGACCTTTGCCGTTGTTGTTGTTGTTATAATATTGTGTTCTTACACAAATAGTAGAATGGGCCACTGCCAATTTAAAATAATTCTTTAACCACGAATAATTTGAAGGATATTTTCAATCCTAGTGCCATGAACCAAATGAATTCATTATAAGACTACAATTCTAATTTCCGCATTCTGTCGAAGAATTGCAAGTTGTGAAAGTTGCTAGAAATAGCCATAAATATAAATATTTTTTTCATAATAATGTTCCCAAGTGGAAAATCTAATAGTTGAATGGTTCAACCATTTGTTGATCAAGTTAATGATTCAGAAATCATATGTTTTGTTTGGAACTTGAAGTTCATAATCGAGTCACTTCTCGAATATTTAATGTCAGAAGAACAATTAACTGTTGTTGTGCTTCGCACAGTTCTTCGATGCTATGCTCAATGGTCAAATACTTTACAGATGTTGTTAATATGTGTTAATAATTTGTGTTGCTACGATGATAATAATAGTTTCAACGATATATTTTGGAAAACTGGAAAACAAATGAAAGTCTAAGAAATTCTATAAACATTTATTCTACGAGTGTTAATATCATGTAAATAGTCAAACAGTGATCAACGTTATTTCCAGTATGAACAATTAATTTTGAACTGGAGTTAAAATGTTAATAATTTTGGAACACAGTCCACAGGACTAACAATCGGACTTGTGTTTTCAAAAGATTGTCAAATGTGTTTGGAAGATTTCTGTATATTGTGTGTAAATAAGAGTGTGGATCGCCACACGTGGATGATGCTGCTTTGAGCATTATTCTTGCAGTCAGATTTTAACTTTAAATAAACTGAGATAATTTTACCAGATGTGTTTCACCCAATTAAATCTCCTTCTATCCTTATTGTTGCATTGAGCCAAAAATCAGCAAAGCATTTTTATAAATTTGATGTCGTTTTTGCGATTTGCTTTAACCCATCTGGCGCTCCGGGATATTTTGACTCTCGTGCTGACTGATTATTGGTAAAATGCATATGTGGTCGTGCGGACTCCGGTCTAAACGGGCACAGTATATTATTGACAGAATAAAGATTAAGCTCGTCTTGATGCTTAATCGTAACAACCAACAATTTGAAATGGGAACGGTACTTCAACAAATTCAAAAAGATATCTGATCATCAGTAAACATGAAGATCATAACTTTCATATTTAGGCCTAATATGTGCCTTAATTAGCCTGACAATTCTGGGAAATACTGTAAAAAAGAAACTTATAAAAGAAGGGTGTAAAAATGTACGTTCCAAGTTAAACGGCTGCGTGAGTAGCGCTTTTCTTTTCCAGGCCACTATCAACAATCTGGAAGACATGAACACCATAGATCTGCTCTTTTGCCAAAATGTCACCAATTCGACGTACATCCATACGTGGCATGCATTGTGAGAAAGGGCAGAATGTAGTAAATTGATCTTTAAACCCATCTGTGTAGTTGGTGACCTCAATTTAAGCTCCACGATGACGACTGGTTACCTAAATAATCGAAATTTGATTGCCGACGCTGACAGCAGCCAAGCCCTAGTAGGACTACGATATTTTCGGGTGATACCGAGCTCCGCTAATGAGTTCTCTCCATGGGGGTCAATTACGAAAATCCTAACAGGGGAAGTTGTCTGAGGCGTGTTTCACTGTCCCCCACTCCAAACTGGAAGTGAAGATAAATATATTTTGGAATGTGCCAACCCGCCCTGATCTTTACGGTGTTCGCCACTAATTACTCTTGTTATCTCAAAGACGTATTCGATACTACTCATTAGCAACAGTTGGTATTATTCCAGATTCCTGGTTTTCTTTAGCCTTGCACTTGATAAAGGTAAGTTTCGGTTATTTTCTTTGTGTTTCACAGTTACTATTCAGCTCTGCACATTTTAATTTTTATGTTGTGGCTTCGTCAACATGCAAGTTATGAGCTTTAAAACAATATCTTGGGAACCAAAATGCTTATATGTATTCTGCAACAAAATAAGGTACATTCGTAATTGAATTCCTTGTTGGAACACCTCCACTTTTGGTCCCGTTGTGACAACTCAAACTTACAACATTTATAGTTTCTTATAACTCTCAATCGAGCACTTCTTTGTCTGTCCATGGATAACATGTTAGCTGCACTGATTACTGTATATCTACGGGGGGTCCGGGTGTACTTAACCAACATTTCAGGGGAGGTTGCCAACCCCCACTCTCTTCTCAAACCCATTAGCGTGAGCTGACAGGACTGTTTGGGTTTAACCTAATTAGCGGAGTTCGACCATCCCTATATTTTCAACACTACCTTCAGGGGAATACCACGTATGTATCATGTTTCTTGTTCCGGGGCACTCATCTCAAAACTACGGTATCGGTACTCTGAAATAACATTACTTATGCACACTCGCTTAATGACACATTATTACATAAACCGGAATTTCACTCAGAGTTAAGTACAAGGGGTGAGGTTTACACCTGTTTACAAATAAAGCAACAACATTTATAACAATGCCAGTTATTGAATATACAAAGGTTAATTTCCCCCGCTTTAAGGGTAGCCTTAACACACATAAATTAAAAAAACTCAAAAAGTATTTGTATTAGATTGGTTAGACAGTACGGTATATTATTTACGTCACAGGTACAATAATACGGCGAAATATATCAGTTGTTAATTTTATAAAACTCTACGGAATAGGGATGTATAGAACTAGCACCGACAGAGCGCACTGCTGTTGTACTGGGTAAGCGCAAGGCGCTCTTCATTTGTCTCCTGTGTTCTCATGCCGCTAATATGTACGAATTTAAGTTGTTTAAATTGTTATTTTCGTGACTATCCCGAGCTATTGCAGTGTTCCTCTTTGCAAAAATCAGGGAAGCCCGTTTTCGTTTCACCAATTTCCACAAAATAAAGAAATGAGGAAGAAATGGTCACATGTTATCAGAAGGAAAAATTTCGGTGCGAAAAATCTGACCGAATATATTAAAGTGTGTTTCCATCATTTACAACCCGATGACTTCACGAAAACTGTGTTGGATTAGTGTGACTTACAAAGGGAAATAATTCCTGTTTTGTACCTATAAACTGGTTAGACATTTCGATAACAACCACTGAATTTATGCGTTTGTATCTGAAGGTGTTCCATCGCTTTTTCCGTGGACCACGAACACAACAAAAATAATTATTTAGGAAGAGGCCATACACAAGAAAATTTCTGGATTCTCATGATAAGCCTACAATATCGGAATCTGCAGAAATCATCTCCATTGAAGTACGGAAGAAATTGTCAATATACACGAAGAAATGAAAGTAACATTTCTGACTCCCATTTTCGAAGACATCAATAGGCTACTCGGTCAAATACTTCAAGAATAAATGTCGCAACATTAACAGTCACAACCGTATTATGGTTGGTTTCTTGAAATCAGAATTAATCGTCAACTTCCATCTGCCCGACGGAGAATGTGGTAGCGACTGACTTCTACAGTACATTCTTGAGACATAGTCAGATGAATGGAAACAGTTCGTGGCTCTAAAGCAGGTATTCTCAAACTTTTAAAAAATTGTACCCCCAAGTCCTTTTCCAGGGGTAAGGGAACGATTCTTATTGAGAAATTGACAAAATTACATAAGAACCAAACGTTGCGATGCATTTTCGAGGTACACATTACCGGTATCAACTTTCTTTGATTATGTTTACCTTAAAACACGACAGTTTCATGTAAGCTATCAACCTAAAAAAAATACATGAATCGAAGTCTGTAAGCAGGGGGAACAAGTGAATATTTAAATCTCTGTTTATGATTTAAGTCTTATGGAGATATATTTATCAATATAGGCCTACAATACTCTAGTAATTGTAATCTTTAGGAGAAAGCATGCTGACTCATATTCATTATTTGAATAATAAAGCGTGTTAGAATTTTGTTATTACCGCTGTAGGCTATTCTTCCTTCCTCCCGCTAGTTTTAGTGTATCTAGTCCGTAGCTCATTTTGCAGCTGTTTAACGCTTAAACGCTGAAAATCGTCCATACTGTATTAGGAGATATACCTATAGAATTAATTAATATAGTCTTGGAGTAAAATTAGA
Source organism: Meconema thalassinum (assembly GCA_946902985.2). NCBI lineage: Eukaryota > Metazoa > Arthropoda > Insecta > Orthoptera > Tettigoniidae > Meconema > Meconema thalassinum. The sequence goes on along the minus strand of OX336400.1, from coordinate 76,771,180 downwards.
GAAGATATAATTTACTTTAGGTTAGAAGACTCGGTCACAATTTATACATTCCTCGCAGCTGACTGGGAGAAACATAAGACGATCGCCTTGCGCTTACCCAGTATTACACGAGCGCTATCTGGCGCGAACTTTCTCCCGCTACATCCCTATTGTACAATATCTGTTAGTTTCATTTTATCGTCTATTATTTTCATAAACAGAGAAAAGCTTGAACATAAAGCTCAATTACACATTGAAAGAAGTGGTATGTTTGCGTTCGTATCACCATTTCTCTTGTTTCAGTCGACAATGCGAATAATGGTTGTAAGAAGTACCTGATATAGTGGTTTTTATCCATTTTACTTAGTGGTTAGTAATAATCAGGCGAAATATTTTTATTGATCAAACTAATTTTCATAAAACCATAGGCTCGAGTTTATCAGTTCGTAGGCTACAAGTGTTTCGTGATTCTAATAAGAGCAATGCGAAGTATTTCCGATTGATTGTTTAGAAGAGGAAGGACGTGACGAACTGCTGTAATGGCCAGTATAAACTAGATAGCCTACCGTAACCTACCGTATTTGGAAACAGTGCTATTTAAATAATTGGGTTGATTCAGATGTTGGGATATTTCCACAGTTTAACTTAGTGATTTGGGATCATGTGAAAATATGTCCAGTTATTCAGAAAGTTGGCGAACTGGAGTAACGATACCATTTTAATGAACTACGGTACTTGATTTTTATTTTTGTCGATACCACTAGTTTTGTCCTGTTTTTAAGAACTGAACATTACGACGTTGAGACGCGAAGAAAAGAGAACGTTAACGGACAAAAACTCAAAGAAAACATTCCTCCCATACTTGCCACAAAGTAGCCAATGGTTTCAGAGTAGTCAAATAATTAATTTCACGAAATAAGTAAGAAATGAAACCTTCTCTGTGAGTGTGTGTGTGTGTGGAGGGGGGGGGGGGGGGAGGGGGAAGGGGGCGGGGAGAAGGAGGGGTGACAGGTATGTAATGAAACGAAAACATTTACTTGGCCCCCCCCTGGAAACAATCCTATGGGCGCCCATGGTGTGTGTAGAATCTGTCTGATAAACGGTGTTATTTGTGATGACTGTATTAGTCTGTAATTCACGTAAGGTCTGCAGACGGTCAATTTTAAGTAGTAGTACCTAATTTTGTACCAAATACTAACGTCAACGACACCTAGCTGTGAACTTGGCTGCTAGATGCCACCGCAACCAGCAACCTGCAACGAACGTTGTAACTTCCCCTCCGAAGGAAAGCATGCTGACGGATTTTTAGCGCTCTTCGAAAATCCGGCGACTTTGGCCGGCTTTGAACCAGCACCTTGGGCATAGAAGTTCAGCATGCTACCAGTTAGCCGCTTTCCTCATAGTCAGATGGAACAAGAAGTTCCGTGACGAACTAAAGAGCCTACTTTTCTTAAAATTAAGATTCATGCCATAGATTAATCTACAGTATATGAACCTATCTAGAATAATGACGAAATTAAGTGGGTAATATCGAAATGTCTTAATTAGTTCGAAATAAGATATACTAGGCATAATGTAGCCTAATAGAGCAATACAGTTGGCAGCTCTGGTGACTGAATATATTCTTACTTCCATCTCCTAAGGTACAGAATACAAAATGTGGTTGAAGTCCAAAGGACGTTACGTGGATTTAGGCATTGGATCTATTAGTACACGTAAAAGCATGTTGGCAACAATGTCATGCGAGTGCTGGTCAGAAATAATCTGAAATGTTATATATTTTTGTGCCAATTTTGGATGAAATCCATTTGTTGGTAGAGAAGTTACATGTATTTAAAAATTGGTCCTATCAGCAGGCTTAGAATCATGTTGGTAGAACTGACGTATATAAGTTACTCCAAATTAATGTAAAATGTCGGGTAATTTACGTGTGCATAGTTTAAAGCTGTCGGCTTGCATATTTTCTGATATATTTGGATACAAAATAGAGAGCAATTATTAACAGCTGGCAGCCCTGGTGGCTCTTAAGAATACACTCAGTCATATATGTTTATGTACACATATTACGTACAAAATTTGGTTGAAATCCAATTGATAGTGTAGAAGTTATATGCATTTAAAAATTGGACTTATCAGAAGGCTTAACATTATTTTGGCAACGCTGTCATGTATGGCCACCTGGAAATTAAACTGAAATAGTATTATCTACATGTGTGCCAATTTTAGAATAGCTCCCATGTATACCTTCCAAGATATCCAACATGGAGCTCAAATTTCTAGTGCGTTCTTTTAGCAGTTGGTAGCACTGGCATCTTTTTCAAATATGGGCCTGAGATATCCCGGTAAACATCTTTACTCATACTAAATTTGGTTTCGATTGCTGCAGCCGTTTAGGAGTTGATAGGGGACACACACACACACAGCCAGACAGACAGAAGGACAGACAGACAGACAGACAGAAGGACAGACAGACAGACAGAAGGACAGACAGACAGACAGACAGAAGGACAGACACATTTTCCCGGATATATCTTATAAGTCTACTTTTTCCTCATTTTTAGCCTACTTTCGATTTTTGCAAAAAATGAAAGTAGACTTATGAGATCAACACAGGGCGAAAAAAGTGTGTCTGTCTGTGTGTGTGTATGTGTGTGTGTGAGTCTGTGTGTGTGTGTATGTGTGTGTGTGTGAGTCTGTGTGTGTGTGTGTGTGTGTGTGTGTGAGTGTGTGTACTCTGAATGTCTGTCCCCCCCCTATCAATTCGAACACGGTGAATGCGAATTGAACGAAATTTGGTACAAAGGTAGCACTAGCAAAGGACACCTCAGTGTCATGTTTTATATCGCCGCCATCTTTACTAAAACTGAATGGCGGCCACTCAAACGTTCAAAACGTAAAATCAAATAACGACTAACCAAATCATCCGATCTCTACCAAATTTGGTAACAACATACCGTCGTATAGGATGCGTCTTGTGACCAAACTACAAGGTCGTCCGCCATACCATTTCAGGATGGCGGCCGTGCGAATTATGCAAACTTTATAATCCATATCATGGGACCCACCAGTTCCGATTATCGAGCCGAGAATCGTTTTAACTGTTCTAAAGGAAGAGGCACGTTCGAAATTAAAAGTTTATTTTGTAATACTATAGTGCAGACGTGATTTTAAAAAGCTGAACTGATTCAGTAATAAGACAAGATGGCAGCGGATAACTTGTGCCTGACTTATATTTCACTAATTTGAGTATTGCATGCAATATAGCGTACTGATAAAAAATAAATAAACTTTGTATGAAATGCTTTATATATAAATAATATACTCCAGTGATGAAATCGTTTAGTATAAATCATTATTTGCTAACAAGTTCTATGTAAGTCATTTTGTATAGAACGATATTCGTTGACACAATTAGCTCAGTGGTAGAGCGGTAGCCTATCGCTCAAATGCCTATGGTTCAAACCCGATCAGAGCTAGGTTTTTTGCTTGAACTGTTATATGTTTATTGTTTTGTAATGACTCAGATGTTTTAAAATTAAGCGTTATATTGTGCACATTATGGTGTAAAATATATATTTAATTAAAACATAATTCGCCAGCAGATTTACTCGAGACATCTAGCTGCCAAAAAGGTAACTTCCAGATTTTATTGAAAAGTTTCTTCTTCTGGCCGCTAGAATGCACTCGCTCTGTTAGGATTATATTGTTCGATATTCCACCACTAGATGTCACGACTAGTCTACGTGGGGATCCATTGATTACTATACCATTATCATTCTATGCGCATCGAATTTGAAGAATGACAAGATGATACTACGATATATTTTTACTTTTTATTTTAAAGGGTTTGTAACAGCCTATTTTGCGTTACTTGAAAATGTTATTAAGCGTTATATTGTGCACATTATGATGTAAAATATATATTTAATTAAAACATAATTCGCCAGCAGATTTACTCGAGACATCTAGCTGCCGAAAAGGTAACTTCCAGATTTTATTGAAAAGTTTCTTCTTCAGGCCGCTAGAATGCACTCGCTTTGTTAGGATTATATTATCGAAAATATCCACATAGTTTGTATACACACGTCTCTGTAGGGTCATGGAAAGATTTGTTAATTCAATTAGGGTTGTGAAAGCCATGCACAACCAGACGTGTAAAGACATGCCTCAACTCAAAGTTGGATGTTGCCCACGGCCGGTCGTAATAATAATAATAATAATAATGTTATTGGTTTTACATCCCTTTTAACTACTGCTGCTTTTAGAGACACCGGGGTGCCGGAATTTTGGCCCGAAGGGGATCTTTAACGTGCCAGTAAATGTACTGACACGGCTCCCTCGCATTTGTGCACCCTCAAATGCCAGCTGACTGCGCCAGGATACGAACCTGCAACCTAGGGCCCAGCAAGCGAGAACGTTACCGCTGAGCCACGCCGCCAGTCCGGTCGATTATGTCTCCAGATCCATAACATTCTTGATATACTTCTTATCTTTCTTTCTTCAATGATGGTAGCAGTTTTTATCTAGGTTGTGGCGTTTGGTAGAGGTAAATCGTTTCTAAGGTCTTCAACAAAGAATAGTTCTATTATACTCTTTGATAATAACAACGAGTTATAACTATACTCATACATATAGGAGAAGGTAGGCTATATGTTCTTTACTGAACATCTTGTTGAAAAGTGTGAAAAGTAGGCTAACAAGAAGTTCCGTGAAGAACTATACAGCCTACTTTTCATGCCAATGATTATTCTACAGTATATGAACCTATCTAGAATAATGACGAAATTAAGTTGGTAATATCGAAATATCTAATTAGTTCAAAATATACCTGGTATAATGTAGCCTAATAGAGCACTACAGTTGGCAGCCCTGGTGACTGAATATATTCTTAGTTCCACCTCTTAAGGTACAGAATACAAAATTTGGTTGAAGTCCAATGGACGTTACATGCAGTTAGACACTGGATCTATCAGCACGCGTAAAAGCATGTTGCCAACAATACCATGCGTGTGCTGGTCAGAAATAATCTGAATTATTATGATATCTTGTTGTGCCAATTTTGGATGAAATCCATTTGTTAGTATAGAAGTTACATGTATTTTAAAATTGGACATATCAGCAGGCATAGAATCATGTTGGCAGCACTGCCTTGTATTAATTACTTCAAATTAATCTAGAATGTCAGGTGCTATACGTGTGCAAAGTATAGAGCTGTTGGCTTGCATACTTTCTGATATATTGATATTAGGGTAAAAAGAATATAGACAGCATTTATTAACAGTTGGCAGCCCTGTTTGCTCTTAACAATACTAATAGTCATATCTGTTATGGTACACGTAACACATACGAAATTTGGTTGAAATCCAACTGATAGTATAGAAGTTACATGTATTTAAAAATTGGTAGTATCAGCAGGCTTATAATCATGTTGGTAGAACTGACGTATATAAGTTACTCCAAATTAATCTAAAATGTCAGAATATACGTGTGCATAGTTTAAAGCTGTTGGCTTGCATACTTTCTGATATATTGGTATTTGGATTTAAAAAAATAGAGAGAGCAATTATTAACAGTTGGCAGCCCTGGTGGCTCTTAAGAATACGCTCAGTCATATCTGTTTATGTACAGATATTACATACAAAATTTGGTTGAAATCCAGTTGATAGTGTGGAAGTTATATGCATTTAAAAATTGGACTTATCAGAAGGCTTAACATTATTTTGGCAACGCTGTCATGTATGGCCACCTGGAAATTAAACTGAAATAGTATTATCTACATGTGTGCCAATTTTAGAATAGCTCCCATGTATACCTTCCAAGATATCCAACATGGAGCTCAAATTTCTAGTGCGTTCTTTTAGCAGTTGGTAGCACTGGCATCTTTTTCAAATATGGGCCTGAGATATCCCGGTAAACATCTTTACTCATACTAAATTTGGTTTCGATTGCTGCAGCCGTTTAGGAGTTGATAGGGGACACACACACACACAGCCAGACAGACAGAAGGACAGACAGACAGACAGACAGAAGGACAGACAGACAGACAGAAGGACAGACAGACAGACAGACAGAAGGACAGACACATTTTCCCGGATATATCTTATAAGTCTACTTTTTCCTCATTTTTAGCCTACTTTCGATTTTTGCAAAAAATGAAAGTAGACTTATGAGATCAACACAGGGCGAAAAAAGTGTGTCTGTCTGTGTGTGTGTATGTGTGTGTGTGAGTCTGTGTGTGTGTGTATGTGTGTGTGTGTGAGTCTGTGTGTGTGTGTGTGTGTGTGTGTGTGAGTGTGTGTACTCTGAATGTCTGTCCCCCCCTATCAATTCGAACACGGTGAATGCGAATTGAACGAAATTTGGTACAAAGGTAGCACTAGCAAAGGACACCTCAGTGTCATGTTTTATATCGCCGCCATCTTTACTAAAACTGAATGGCGGCCACTCAAACGTTCAAAACGTAAAATCAAATAACGACTAACCAAATCATCCGATCTCTACCAAATTTGGTAACAACATACCGTCGTATAGGATGCGTCTTGTGACCAAACTACAAGGTCGTCCGCCATACCATTTCAGGATGGCGGCCGTGCGAATTATGCAAACTTTATAATCCATATCATGGGACCCACCAGTTCCGATTATCGAGCCGAGAATCGTTTTAACTGTTCTAAAGGAAGAGGCACGTTCGAAATTAAAAGTTTATTTTGTAATACTATAGTGCAGACGTGATTTTAAAAAGCTGAACTGATTCAGTAATAAGACAAGATGGCAGCGGATAACTTGTGCCTGACTTATATTTCACTAATTTGAGTATTGCATGCAATATAGCGTACTGATAAAAAATAAATAAACTTTGTATGAAATGCTTTATATATAAATAATATACTCCAGTGATGAAATCGTTTAGTATAAATCATTATTTGCTAACAAGTTCTATGTAAGTCATTTTGTATAGAACGATATTCGTTGACACAATTAGCTCAGTGGTAGAGCGGTAGCCTATCGCTCAAATGCCTATGGTTCAAACCCGATCAGAGCTAGGTTTTTTGCTTGAACTGTTATATGTTTATTGTTTTGTAATGACTCAGATGTTTTAAAATTAAGCGTTATATTGTGCACATTATGGTGTAAAATATATATTTAATTAAAACATAATTCGCCAGCAGATTTACTCGAGACATCTAGCTGCCAAAAAGGTAACTTCCAGATTTTATTGAAAAGTTTCTTCTTCTGGCCGCTAGAATGCACTCGCTCTGTTAGGATTATATTGTTCGATATTCCACCACTAGATGTCACGACTAGTCTACGTGGGGATCCATTGATTACTATACCATTATCATTCTATGCGCATCGAATTTGAAGAATGACAAGATGATACTACGATATATTTTTACTTTTTATTTTAAAGGGTTTGTAACAGCCTATTTTGCGTTACTTGAAAATGTTATTAAGCGTTATATTGTGCACATTATGATGTAAAATATATATTTAATTAAAACATAATTCGCCAGCAGATTTACTCGAGACATCTAGCTGCCGAAAAGGTAACTTCCAGATTTTATTGAAAAGTTTCTTCTTCAGGCCGCTAGAATGCACTCGCTTTGTTAGGATTATATTATCGAAAATATCCACATAGTTTGTATACACACGTCTCTGTAGGGTCATGGAAAGATTTGTTAATTCAATTAGGGTTGTGAAAGCCATGCACAACCAGACGTGTAAAGACATGCCTCAACTCAAAGTTGGATGTTGCCCACGGCCGGTCGTAATAATAATAATAATAATAATGTTATTGGTTTTACATCCCTTTTAACTACTGCTGCTTTTAGAGACACCGGGGTGCCGGAATTTTGGCCCGAAGGGGATCTTTAACGTGCCAGTAAATGTACTGACACGGCTCCCTCGCATTTGTGCACCCTCAAATGCCAGCTGACTGCGCCAGGATACGAACCTGCAACCTAGGGCCCAGCAAGCGAGAACGTTACCGCTGAGCCACGCCGCCAGTCCGGTCGATTATGTCTCCAGATCCATAACATTCTTGATATACTTCTTATCTTTCTTTCTTCAATGATGGTAGCAGTTTTTATCTAGGTTGTGGCGTTTGGTAGAGGTAAATCGTTTCTAAGGTCTTCAACAAAGAATAGTTCTATTATACTCTTTGATAATAACAACGAGTTATAACTATACTCATACATATAGGAGAAGGTAGGCTATATGTTCTTTACTGAACATCTTGTTGAAAAGTGTGAAAAGTAGGCTAACAAGAAGTTCCGTGAAGAACTATACAGCCTACTTTTCATGCCAATGATTATTCTACAGTATATGAACCTATCTAGATTAATGACGAAATTAAGTTGGTAATATCGAAATATCTAATTAGTTCAAAATATACCTGGTATAATGTAGCCTAATAGAGCACTACAGTTGGCAGCCCTGGTGACTGAATATATTCTTAGTTCCACCTCTTAAGGTACAGAATACAAAATTTGGTTGAAGTCCAATGGACGTTACATGCAGTTAGACACTGGATCTATCAGCACGCGTAAAAGCATGTTGCCAACAATACCATGCGTGTGCTGGTCAGAAATAATCTGAATTATTATGATATCTTGTTGTGCCAATTTTGGATGAAATCCATTTGTTAGTATAGAAGTTACATGTATTTTAAAATTGGACATATCAGCAGGCATAGAATCATGTTGGCAGCACTGCCTTGTATTAATTACTTCAAATTAATCTAGAATGTCAGGTGCTATACGTGTGCAAAGTATAGAGCTGTTGGCTTGCATACTTTCTGATATATTGATATTAGGGTAAAAAGAATATAGACAGCATTTATTAACAGTTGGCAGCCCTGTTTGCTCTTAACAATACTAATAGTCATATCTGTTATGGTACACGTAACACATACGAAATTTGGTTGAAATCCAACTGATAGTATAGAAGTTACATGTATTTAAAAATTGGTAGTATCAGCAGGCTTATAATCATGTTGGTAGAACTGACGTATATAAGTTACTCCAAATTAATCTAAAATGTCAGAATATACGTGTGCATAGTTTAAAGCTGTTGGCTTGCATACTTTCTGATATATTGGTATTTGGATTAAAAAAAATAGAGAGAGCAATTATTAACAGTTGGCAGCCCTGGTGGCTCTTAAGAATACGCTCAGTCATATCTGTTTATGTACAGATATTACATACAAAATTTGGTTGAAATCCAGTTGATAGTGTGGAAGTTATATGCATTTAAACATTGGACCTATCAGAAGGCTTAAAATGATTTTGGCAACACTGTCATGGTTGGCCTCCTGAAAATTAAACTGAAATAGTACTATCTACATGTGTGCCAATTTTGGAATAGCTCCCATGCATACCTTGCAAGATATCCAACATGGAGCTCAAATTTCTAGTGCGTTTTTTCAGCAGTTGGTAGCACTGACATCATTTTCAAAATGGACGTGAGCTACTCCGGTGCACATCTTTACTCATACTAAATTTGGTTTTGATTGCTGCAGCCGTTTAGGAGTTGATAGGGGGACACACACACACAGCCAGACAGACAGAAGGACAGGCAGACAGACAGACACACATTTTCCCGGATCGATCTCATAAGTCTACTTTTTCCTCATTTTTGCAAAATGTGAAAAGTAGGCTAAAAATGAATGTGATCTCGTCAATGGCGTTGTCTTGGTAACCTCAGATAGATCATCCCTTATCAATTTAAAAGCGTTGTTATGGTAACCTCTGATGGCACTTGGCATTTTTTTAAATTCCGAAATAATTTTTCTCATCCCTTGGCGTAATGGTGGGTCACATCAAAAATTCTTTCAGACAAAAGTTTTAGGTAATTATTAGGGGAATATTTTCCATTTTGTACGGTTTTGATATTGTGCCTATTAAGAGAGATATGATTGATGTTTCCCAAAAAACCCACTTTTTTCCACCCCTTTGGTCAATGGTTGGTGCTATCAAAAAACTTATTTGACACAAATTTTTGGCACATATCCGACACATATTATGAACTTTGAAGGGATTCGATATTTCACGTATTAAGAGAGTTATAGCGAAATTTCACGTTTTCGAAAAAAGCCCCCCATTTTCACCCCCTTCGACCGATTTTGCCCATTAACGAACTCGACCGAGATTTTATAGGTATACATATTATGTAAAAAATTCAAAATGATTGGTGCAAAATTACGGCAGTTATCGTGTCCACAAGAAACTGATATATATATAGATAGATAGATAGATACATATATACATAAATTATATATAAACTTTTGAACTGACGGTGGTTTTGGGGTCTGGGGGATGTGAAACGCGAAGATATGTCGAAATTTTCCGGAAGTCGAAACATGGTACCCATTGCAATAGTTAGCTTTCTAATGAAATCTACCTAATATGCAAGTTCTCAAATATCCTCCACCTGGATTCTAATAATGCGTATGTCCAGTCATCGAAGGTTTACTACTGAATTTACTTGACGCCCTAATGATTAAACCATTATCAAAAATAATCAAACCCACTATAATTATTAACCCAGTTAAATTTTTAATATTCCCCACTAATTGGGTTTCCTACTAATTTATTCATCCAAACCAGACATCTCTCAACTCCCAAAATATCTATATAAAAAAATTATCACAATTTAAATCGGCATGCGATTGACCATGTCTAACTCGAGCCCCACGTTCGAAGCCATTTCTCTCTCTATCTTATTTTATGTGCCCGTTTAGGCCGGAGTCCGCACGACCACATATACATTTTACCAAGAATCAGTCAGCACGAGAGTCAAAATATCCCGGGGCGCCAGATGGGTTAAAGCTAATCGCAAAAACGACGTCAAATGAAAAAAATGCTTTACTGATTTTTGGCTCAATGCAACAATAAGGATAGAAGGAGATTCAACTGGCATAACACATCATGTAAAATTATCTCACTTTATTCTGAATTTAAAATTGACTGCAAAATACAATGCTCAAAGCAGCATCATTCATGTGTGGCGACCCACATTACTATTTACACAATGTACAGAAATTTTCCAACACATTGGACAATTATCTTTGGAGACACAAGTCTGATTATCAGTCCTGTAGACTGTGTTCCAAAATTATAATAATTATTTATGATTAAATCCAGTTCAAATTTAATTGTCTTTACTGGAAATACTGTAGTTCACTGGTTGAATTTTTATATAATATTAACACTCGTAGAATAATTGTTCATAGAATTTTTAACTTTCACTTATTTTTCCAGTTTCAAAAAAAATATTGTCAAAAAATATTATTATCTCTGAATCAACACAAATTATGTACACATATTAATAACAACATCTGAAAAGTATCTGACCTTTGAGCATAGCATCGAAGAAATGTGCGAAGCACAACATAATTAATTGTTCTTCCGACCTTAAACGTTTCGAGAAGTGACTCGATTATGAACTTCAAGTTCCTAACAAAATATATGATTTCTGAATCATCAACTTGATCAATAAATTGTTGGACCATTCAACTATTCGATTTTCCACTTGGAATCATTATTAAGAAAAATATTTATATTTGTGGTCATTTTAATAATTTTCACAACTTGCAATTCTTGAACAGAATGCGGAAATAAGAATTGTAGCTTCATAATAAATTCATTTAGTTCATGGCACTAGGATTGAAAAACATCCTTCAAATTATTCGTGGTTATAGAATTATTTTTAATTGGCAGTGGCCCATTCTATTATTTTTATAAAAACACAATATTCCAACAACAACGGCAAAGGTCTTCCTCTGAAGAAGAATAAAAATACTATCATGACAAAATCCGGGTTCTAGCAAAATCAAAGTCTTAATGGAATCCGTAAACAAGATTGAAATAAGAACTGATGGTTTTTGAGAAATAACCTTTGGGTCATTCATACGACGCAATGTGTAGTTCCAATACTCCTTCTTTAACACTGATTCATCGAACCTGCTATTTGATTGATGCTCAAATAAAAACCTCCTCATTCCTGCGACTTAAACATGCGCACCTGGGAATGGCATTTCGACTACTCCACACACATAAATTTTCTTCCCAAAATTTATACAATAAATCAAGCCTCTGCTTATTATCAACACTGGAAGATTTATAAACTTACAAGTTTATTTTATTTTACCATTCAGTTCAACTCGTGAAGTTACCACACTTATGATACTCTCTATTTCACTTTCGAATGTGTATCTACGTCATCATTTTATATAAATATAAAATATCCTAATTGATAGAAATATCATTTGCTTCCCGTTTCATGCCTCTCCGTGTTATCTGAAAATATACTTTGCTCAATGCAAATATTAACTGTTCAACCTGAACTGTCATGTTGGTTGAATGCGGGCTTGCGCTAACCACTATCCTTCGGAAAAACACCTGTTCCAAACTAGAAATGATTAAACTACTTCATAAGCTCTCTCTCAATGAATGTGATTATTAGAAAATATAAGATCCAAGAATTATTTGGAAAAGTTACGAAAATTATTATTATTATTATTAGTGAATTATTATTATTATTATTATTATTATTATTATTATTATTATTATTATTATTATTATTATTATTATTAGTGATTATTTTAAATATGTTTAATTATTACTTCATTATGTGAGAATCCACATGTTCGATTCTTCGAATATGGATAAAATATCCATTTCTCAACAAAAATAATTATTAACTTTTACAGTTACCTCGGCTGATTACCGTGATTATCAAAAATATGAAACATTCAAATAAATGCTCGTTATGCTCCGTCATCGATCCTAAACTGTTCTGAGTGCTGAAAATACTCAGAATAACCCTAATGTGTCTTGCGTAAATCATTGCAAGATTTAAATACGAAGAAAAATAAATGTGTTGGTCATCTGCAGAAAATGAGTTTGTTCCAATTAGCTAGGCATAATATAAAATCAAATGTGGCTTACATTTCTCGTTGGTCTTGAAGCGTAGTGAACCTGGTCTGTACCATATTTATCCAGATACATGCCCTATTGGACACGCACGTCTAATCCTTGTATCGGCCGCCATTATATACCCACAATCTGTCTAACAAGACATAGTGGAAATATATCTTGAAGTTGGAAGTAAGTGTTGATCCATTATAATATTTACTTCTGTTAAAGCCATAGCAGTTTGCTTAAATGGGGTCAGATCCAAATGATCTATTCTCAAATACGTCAGTTGTAACATAACTCACGGTAATCTTTTCAGTACAAGAAAACACTGACAGTCTAAATCAATCAACGGCTGTTCTGAAGATCGTTCCCTGGGCATGGTTTATCACCATCTATCATGCGCGAAGCAACTTATAGTTTCCCTTTGTCGGCTAGTGAACAACACCGTGATAGACTGGCCTTCAATATACTGAAAGATCGGAGTGGTTATCAAGTTACAATATATGAAACTGACTAATTGGATTAAAATATCCAAGTATAGAATTATTATTACTGGACTGTGACAAAGTACTTTCTAGACAAAGTCTAGCATATGACCATATAGAAATAAAGTATTTCACCAGTGTCCGTAGAAAAATAACAATCACCTTAGTGATTCCCTCTGCCGGAAACTTACTATGTTCCACACGTATCGTAGTACATTTGTAACTATCACAATTTAAAGATATCTTCGGCGTAGATCCGGCAACCATGTGCCTTGGCTCAACGTAGCAGCAGCACCTTGTCATGAAAGAGCTTGGTTCGAAGTGAGCTGATGATGCTTGGGCCGGTCGGCTTTTATTCAAAACGGTCGGGTCCACGCTGTATCACGCTGAAATCTGGAAATCCTCATATCTCCGGTGTCTCTGGTCCGATTCACTTGAGACTAAGTGCATTCTCTTTCATTTGGCCGTGCCAGTAATCTGATCCAAGTCTCAAGTCTCTACTCCACGGCTAACTATTTAATCAACAAATAGTCTCGACCTCTGCTACTACTCGCTACGTCACTTGACATGCTCTTGGCTGCACAAAGTTTCCATTTCCTTCTAGAAGTAGTGGAGCGCGATATTCAAATATCTCAAATTTCAAAAGCGGCTGTAACCTTTCCCTTGATATCTAGGTGTCTGAATCTTGGAATACCCATTCCTAGAGTTGGGCACAGTATATAATATTGTTCATGCATTAAAACATTAAAAACGAGTATACTTATCATGTACTATTGTACATATGGCAACGTTGCAAAGCGAAGCGGCGGTAGCTCGATGTAAACAGTGTGACAATCAGTTTGCTCTGACCTTGTGTAATAACTAATAACATAACCTCTTATTACTCTCTAGAGCCTTCGCGCTTAGAACCTACCAACGACGACACCACGTGCCCTTGAAGCATGTGACAAACGATTTTTTCCATATCTTTTAAACCCTTATTCGCAAAACGGAATTTTTTTTCGAGTTTCAATAGGCTGAAAACATACTTAAGAAATTCTACTTCTGAAAACAGACTCAACAGTCTAGCATTGTTAACTATTCACAGAGACATACTAAATACTGACGAAGTTATAAACCAATTTGTTAATGCTTCAAGAAACCTTGACTTTATATTATAGTGTAAGTTGTAAATCAAATTAGTTAGTTATTGAGGTTTCAAGAGGCGGAAAAGCGAGGTCATCTCCCCTATGTGTTGTGGTGAGGTTTTACGGGTAGCGGGAAGACGGTACGTTTCCGGACACAATTTCCTGTGCTAAACTCAACCGTCTGGTCCCCACGGCGAGCCCTCAAAGTGTGTAATGGGAATTTGGAAACTCCCTGTACATTGGGTTAGTATATTTTACTTCAAATTACTTACCGTGAAAGTCTGACTGAGGTAGAAACTTTCCAACTTTGAATTTTTTGGCTGCCCTTGAAGAGAATCAGCTTCCCATTTTCATAGGAACTCGGCAAATGCACTCAATATGGCTTGTATCTTGTCCTATTTGAGGTTTTGACTCTGAACATTTGTGCCCAAACTAAACAGTATGGCTCCCTCTTTAGCGTTGTCGAGGAATTCTTGAAAGTCCTGTGAACAAATAAAATGTTGACGGTTACTAACGGACACAGTGCCTGAGTTGTTGCTAATTCATGTAGACTAGGGCTTTGCGACATTGTGGACAGTTACTAACGGACACAGTGCCTGAGTTGTTGCTAATTCATGTAGACTAGGGGCTTTGCGACATTGTGGACGGTTACTAACGGACACAGTGCCTGAGTTGTTGCTAATTCATGTAGACTAGGGGATTTGCGACATTGTGGACGGTTACTAACGGACACAGTGCCTGAGTTGTTGTTAATTCATGTAGACTAGGGGATTTGCGACATTGTGGACGGTTACTAACGGACACAGTGCCTGAGTTGTTGTTAATTCATGTAGACTAGGGGCTTTGCGACATTGTGGACGGTTACTAACGGACACAGTGCCTGAGTTGTTGTTAATTCATGTAGACTAGGGCTTTGCGACATTGTGGACGGTTACTAACGGACACAGTGACTGAGTTGTTGTTAATTCATGTAGACTAGGGGCTTTGCGACATTGTGGACGGTTACTAACGGACACAGTGCCTGAGTTGTTGCTAATTCATGTAGACTAGGGGCTTTGCGACATTGTGGACGGTTACTAACGGACACAGTGCCTGAGTTGTTACTAATTCATGTAGACTAGGGGCTTTGCGACATTGTGGACGGTTACTAACGGACACAGTGCCTGAGTTGTTGCTAATTCATGTAGACTAGGGGCTTTGCGACATTGTGGACGGTTACTAACGGACACAGTACCTGAGTTGTTGTTAATTCATGTAGACTAGGGGCTTTGCGACATTGTGGACGGTTACTAACGGACACAGTGCCTGAGTTGTTGTTAATTCATGTAGACTAGAGGCTTTGCGACATTGTGGACGGTTACTAACGGACATAGTGCCTCAGTTGTTGCTAATTCATGTAGACTAGGGGCTTTGCGACATTGTGGACGTTACTAAGGGACACAGTGCCTGAGTTGTTGTTAATTCATGTAGACTAAGGGCTTTGCGACATTGTGGACGGTTACTAACGGACACAGTACCTGAGTTGTTGTTAATTCATGTAGACTAGGGGCTTTGCGACATTGTGGACGGTTACTAACGGACACAGTGCCTGAGTTGTTACTAATTCATGTAGACTAGGGGTTTGCGACATTGTGGACGGTTACTAACGGACACAGTGCCTGAGTTGTTGCTAATTCATGTAGACTAGGGTCTTTGCGACATTGTGGACGGTTACTAACGGACACAGTGCCTGAGTTGTTGCTAATTCATGTAGACTAGCGTCTTTGCGACATTGTGGACGGTTACTAACGGACACAGTGCCTGAGTTGTTGTTAATTCATGTGGACTAGAGGCTTTGCGACATTGTGGACGGTTACTAACGGACACAGTGCCTGAGTTGTTGCTAATTCATGTAGACTAGGGGCTTTGCGACATTGTGGACGGTTACTAACGGACACAGTGCCTGAGTTGTTGTTAATTCATGTAGACTAGAGGCTTTGCGACATTGTGGACGGTTACTAACGGACACAGTGCCTGAGTTGTTGTTAATTCATGTGGACTAGAGGCTTTGCGACATTGTGGACGGTTACTAACGGACACAGTGCCTGAGTTGTTGTTAATTCATGTGGACTAGAGGCTTTGCGACATTGTGGACGGTTACTAACGGACACAGTGCCTGAGTTGTTGTTAATTCATGTAGACTAGGGGCTTTGCGACATTGTGGACGGTTACTAACGGACACAGTGCCTGAGTTGTTACTAATTCATGTAGACTAGGGGCTTTGCGACATTGTGGACGGTTACTAACGGACACAGTGCCTGAGTTGTTGCTAATTCATGTAGACTAGGGTCTTTGCGACATTGTGGACGGTTACTAACGGACACAGTGTCTGACTTGTTGCTAATTCATGTAGACTAGGGTCTTTGCGACATTGTGGACGGTTACTAACGGTCACAGTGCCTGAGTTGTTGCTAATTCATGTAGACTAGGGTCTTTGCGACATTGTGGACGGTTACTAACGGACACAGTGCCTGAGTTGTTGCTAATTCATGTAGACTAGTGGCTTTGCGACATTGTGGACGGTTACTAACGGACACAGAGCCTGAGTTGTTGCTAATTCATGTAGACTAGGGATTTGCGACATTGTGGACGGTTACTAACGGACACAGTGCCTGAGTTGTTGCTAATTCATGTAGACTAGGGTATTTGCGACATTGTGGACGGTTACTAACGGACACAGTGCCTGAGTTGTTGCTAATTCATGTAGACTAGGGTCTTTGCGACATTGTGGACGGTTACTAACGGACACAGTGCCTGAGTTGTTGCTAATTCATGTAGACTAGGGTCTTTGCGACATTGTGGACGGTTACTAACGGACACAGTGCCTGAGTTGTTGCTAATTCATGTAGACTAGTGGCTTTGCGACATTGTGGACGGTTACTAACGGACACAGAGCCTGAGTTGTTGCTAATTCATGTAGACTAGGGATTTGCGACATTGTGGACGGTTACTAACGGACACAGTGCCTGAGTTGTTGTTAATTCATGTAGACTAGAGGCTTTGCGACATTGTGGACGGTTACTAACGGACACAGTGCCTGAGTTGTTGTTAATTCATGTAGACTAGGTGCTTTGCGACATTGTGGACGGTTACTAACGGACACAGTGCCTGAGTTGTTGTTAATTCATGTAGACTAGGGGCTTTGCGACATTGTGGACGGTTACTAACGAACACAGTGCCTGAGTTGTTGCTAATTCATGTAGACTAGTGGATTTTCGTATTTGTGAAAATTTAGAGATTGACTGATTGTTTAGTTTAGGACTTCGCCCGGTGTCTTTAACGGTTTACCCAGCGTAAGCGTAAAAGGCGCACGGACGGCAGGTTCCAGGCGAAATTCACAAAAGCCGAGGTGAACAGCGAAACTCCAATCACATATACTCTTCATTGAAGTCTTAACTCGACTCTTAAATCTTAACTCGACATGACTCGGCCGAAGCTGCGGTGATAGGCTCGCTCGTTAGTTCGTAAACTCGCTCTGGAGTTAGTCATTTACATTTCCACTGAATGGAGATATTTGGAAGAAATTAAAACGTAAAAACATTTATAGTAAGCAATTTATTAAAGATAGAGATATGCTGTCGCCGAAGTTTTTGTAGAACTCTTCATGCTGAACAATTCTTACACGCATAGTAGCCTATATAGATATTTTTAACGGTTTACCCAGTGTAAGTTTAAAAGGCACACGAATGGCAGGTTTCTCTTCGACTTGATTCACTCAAATCGTTACTGTTCGGCTTCCTTCGTTGATAAATGAATGTTTTTCTACAAAACCCTTCCCCGAGTAATCCTTTACAGAATGGTGTAATCCGCATCACAATCCATCCTGTGGTTCTCGAGATTACCCGTTACATCCAAGAATCGGGGACTTGGTTGTATACTATGCAGATATTGTATGTATAGGGCTAAGAAGCCCAATGTGTTGCATTCATCCGCTCTTTTACGTTAAATAGCATTGCAGATAGCATTTATGTATCGACAGCGGTAGCTACGCTCGCTAACGTGCGGCGCTAGGCCATGGGGACAAGCACTCTGCGGACTCGGTAGACATGCATTCGAGCCCCACCGTTGGCTGTCCTTGAAATGGTTTTCCATGGTTTCCCCATTTTCAACTCCACGGGCGGTACCTTTTTTGGCCACGGCCGCTTCCTTCCACATCCTTGCGCAGTTTCATTCATCATCATTCATTCCATCTCTCATTAACTCTTCTCACGAGGTTAGCGTCAGGAAGGGCATTCGGCCTTAAACTGTCCACCACAGACTTTCATCGTGTCTCATCCCCGACCCCGTTGGAAACGGGACCAATAAGGTTGATGATGGTGATGATGATAGTAGTTAGTTATTGCTGCTTTAAGGGGCGGAACTTCGAGGTCATCTGCCCCTCTTAACACAGATTAAAGTATACAAATTTGGAATGGAATTTATAATTTAGAGGTGGACACCTCAATTGGAAAAGACCGAAATATAATAAAACAAACAAAAAAAACTAATAATTATAAAAATAAACAAAAATTACGGAAAATCAAAAAATCATCATTCAAATACGAACAAGTCGTTGAGTCAATGTACACTGGAAAATTTAGAATGCAGGCCCTAACCCACTCTCACTTAGTCTATAAAGCAGATGGCGCGATCAGCAGCCACCGCGTCATCGGCTAATACAAGTTTGAGTGTCATCTGCAAACCAAGGTTTCTTCGTAAGTCGGCAAGATCCGCACACTCGGTTAAAATGTGGGCCACGGCGAAAACGGCTCAACAGGTACAAATTGGGGTGGTGTTCCCTTCTCATTAGGTACGAGTGGGTGGATCTTATATGACCTATCCTTAGCCTACACAAAATGACGGACTCTCTCCGTGACCAGAAAGAGCTCCGCCACACGCCTTGATCGCTCTCATTGGGTCAGCTAAACACTGACTCTCCCAAAATGCCACTACTTGTCGGCGTAACTAAGAGCGAATATCTCTAACGGGTACCTCCATTGGTCGAGGTGGTGGTGTTACCGCCTCTTTAGCAGCTTGATCCGCAATTCCCATGTGGCTTGGGAGCCACAGAAAGGTGATTCGAGTGTTAGCGCGGCTCAACCCGGCTGCTGATGATAATTGTTGTTTAAAGGGGCCTAACATCTAGGTTATCGGTCCCTAATGGTTTAGGTGATAGTGAAAGATGAGATGAGATTGAGAACTATAAATAATACTAACTACAAACTTACATACTAGAAAAAGAAATGGTAAACAAATAAAGGATAAGGCAAATAAAGGACAGGAAGAAAAGAAATGCCGTCAACCCTCGAAGAATGAGGATTGAGGGACTTGGAAGGAAGGAGAGCCATGAAAGGCAGATAGGAAAGGGAAAGAGGAGAGGGCCCGCCTCAAAGTCAGAGGATAAAGGGGACAAACGGACCCAGCTCAGGAATCCCTCGTGGTCGCCAACTCCCAAACTCACCAGCCGTGAGCCCCTGAAGGTGTAGCACTATCCAGGGTGCACCAGAAGTGGTGGGGCCACATACACCCTGCCTCCTTGGGGGCCTTGTGCAGAAGGCAGGAGATAACATGAAAAGAAGAAGAAGGCTGACCCCTCGAAGAATGAGGGATCAGGAAAGATGAGACAAGGGCCAATTAAGGTGGGAAAGTGAAAGACTCCCTATGCCTCGGATACCCTAATACCGTCAGGGACGGAAGAGAGTTCGACAGGAAAGAAGACGGAGAGGAGCCCGGCACAAGTAAGCGGAAGCTACTACGCTGGGGTCCCGTGGTCGCCAGCCCACGTCTCACTGCATGGGAAAATAAGGGGTATATTGAGGGGTAGACATACATACACAGCGATCATTTATGTGATAACCTGTATATTTGTGATGTCTGTAATTGTGTGTTTATTTGTAATTGGAACCAGAATGGGAAAGGAGGCGGCCGTGGCATTAAGTTAAGAAGTATCCCGGCATTTGCGTGTAGTAGAATTGTGAAATCCACTTCCAAGATGGTTGAGGTGAAAGTCGAACCAACGTCTTCCCAATTTTGCCTCACGAGACAGAGTAATCCGCGTTCCAGCCTTCAGACGAGAGTTAAATTTCATAGCAAAGTTGGGAATCAAACCCGGACCTCCGGGCAGCTACACCTTGAGGTGGTCATCATCTTGTCTCATTAACTCTTATGAAATTCCTTCATGGGCTCACTATCAGTGGGTGACCATGGGACCCGAGTTGAGTCCAGCATTGCTTCCTCTTAGTTGCTTCCGGCTCCTCTCTTTCCTATTTACCTTCCTTGATCAACTCATGAGCTTCCCACGGAGGGTGAGTGGTTATAGTGTCGGAATGCCAACCCCAAGCATGCAGGTTCGCTCCTGGCCGTGGCAAGTGATTTTTGAAAGACGATAAAAATCACGATACGCATGTCGTACGATGTTGGCGTGTTAAAGAACCCATTTGAATTCAGTAGGCCGTGTTCATATTGGCAAAATTAATCTTGGGATTTTCCGCCAACACAAAGTTCCTCATGTCTCTACTAGAAAGCGCTATAGTGTCAAGGAGCTTAGATTCATAGCGCTTCAAGGAGCGATAAAATTCGACATACAAGTTGCCCTCTGGGCGTCAATTAACAAAGCTTGCACCTTCCGACCCCGATTGTATTCTATCAGAGGCTATGGTGTCTTTTGTTTTCTGTTATGAACGTGGTGGCGCAGTGATGAAGCAGTTGTCCTTAAACTAAAGTAGACCGGGTTCGATTCCCGGTCAATGCACGTGAGATTTTCGAAGTGAAATGGCATATACTGTGCTTCGGATTCCACGTAAAAAGAAGGTCCCGTGACAGAAGATCGCACGATTAATGATCACGTTAAACTACAAGCTTCCTTTTTCGTTTATTTTCTCGCCTCTTTTGGCTTTGTCCTTTCTATCTCTGTCTTGTTTTTCATCTTCTGCCCCTGAGCATAGCAGTTCAGCATGCTGCCGACTACGCCACCAAAGCCGCTCTAAAAGTACAAGTTGTCTAAAGGCTAAAACACATATTACAATTCCATAACAATGTCCATGATAGCCTGATTCCTTAATGCCGTATTAATTATAATAAACTATTTATTACCTGAAATCAATATTTAGTACATTCACATTGTGACCTTCTTCGGCATGGTATAGGATAAGTAAATGTGCAGTAACATACAACTTAATTGCTATAGAGATAGAGGATATTATAAATATTTTTGTTCCGAAAGCTCACAGAGTAAAATTTCAAAAACCAGACCTGTTACAAAAAAAATTGTTAATAAAGCATAAAATGCCTTGATAAAACAGCGTTGAATTGAAGAGAACTAAAAGGAAGAAATTGAACTGAGAAACGAAAACATGAAAACAGAACAGAAAATGATATAAAAAGATTATAACACTTACGTGTATCTGAAAATATGTATGTACTAAATATTGACTTTAGGTAAAAAATAGTTTCTTCTTCTTCTTCTTCTCTTCTGCTTTTACGGCCTCATTTGACCACTTCAGTCAATCATTTCTTTGTCCTCTTCTTCAGTAAGTTTTATTTCCGAGTTGCCCAGTTTTTTTTTTAAATTTCGTTAGGGCCATCTATGGACCACGGTGCTTGTGTTTTAGCTGTTTCTTGATGTCATCGTCAGGCTTGCCACGATTGGTGTTCTTAGTGGTGGGTTTGGCAACTGCTTTCATGTTGGTACCTCGAGCTTTTCTGATGGCCCAGTAGTCCTTCATTTTCCGGCTAAATTGAATCTTACGTTCCTCAGACCATTTCCTAGTCTCGTCTTTCGGTCTGTGGGTAACTTCTGTGAGGGATGTTACGAAGGATTTAATTTTAAGAGCTGTATGGTAGTTACTCCGGTCGGCTATGTCATTTTCATTTATATGGAGTTCGGAAAGATCCTTCTCCACTTGCTTCTTCCACAAGAATCCAGTAGCTTTGCCCTTGTTAGCAGCCTTGAAGATCCTATGGGATAACCTGTTTGAGTCCATTCTGAATAGATGTCCGTAAAAAGCCAATCGCCTTCTTCTGATGGCATCTATGAGATTTTCTTGGTGTTTATATAGCTCACGATTTGGTTGATACCATCGGCTTCCATCTGGTAGAATTCTTGGTCCTACTATCCGTCTCAGGAACTTTCTTTCTTGTACCTCGAGGGCTCTTAATGGGGTCTTCTGAGTTAGACATAGGCACTCTGCTGCATAGATGACTGAAGGTCTGACTACTGCATTGTAGTGTCTTAGTTTGACATTCATCGACACATTTTTTGAAGCCCAGTTTATTATATTAAAATTCTAAAAAATGAGATGTGTTACAAGTATATATTCAGTGTGTGAGGTGACAGTTCATGGTCTCCAAACTGCGCTATGTAAACATTTGGTCATTTATACGTGGGTTATGTTATAGTTTACCTTTCCATATTGTCAATTATCTTTCCACTTTACATGTTGTTGAACACAATTTGCAAAAGTATTAAACAAGCAACTTCCGTTTACCCGTTGGTACATGGACTACTTATACACGATTCTTTTACAAGACGCTTGTAAAATGGGGTAAGTATTTTGCCCAATCAGAGTCATCAGTTGGTGTTCCCAAGTAGGGATTGTAGATTGTCAGGAACTTTTTTATTGTTACAGGGCCCTTGTTTGGAAATAATTTCAACGATGATGGGCCCACGATTCGTATGTTTGTACATAGT
Source organism: Meconema thalassinum (assembly GCA_946902985.2). Taxonomy (NCBI): domain Eukaryota; kingdom Metazoa; phylum Arthropoda; class Insecta; order Orthoptera; family Tettigoniidae; genus Meconema; species Meconema thalassinum. Next base: position 76,747,962 of record OX336400.1, on the reverse strand, counting down.
TAAACTCTTTGAGAATTTTATGTCCATTTGTTTTAATCACCATGACGATTTTAACAATTTGTTATTGAGATATCAAACCATAGACTGTTTTATGAGAATTATTAGTGTGTTTGACTGAAGAAGGCTCGTAGAGCCGAAATATTTATCAAAGTGTATAAGGATATCGAGTGATAAAAAAAATGTATAAAGGGTATATTTGTGTAATGTAGTATATATTAAAGCTGAAAGATATTGTTCTTAAAAAACAGCTTGAAGTTAAAAGTACCAGTAATGTGGATATTGTATATACGTAGAAATGTATTCCTTGGCCAAACTCTATCTTTGAATACTCAATTTCCCTAGATTATATTTTCACGGTAACATCATCACAATGATATTCATTCTTACTCAAACACATGATCTTGTTATTCCCAACCTCAAAATTTGTATATTAACAATTAAAGATTATTCACTCATCCGGGATAAATATGAAATTTGGGACAAACATTCCAAAAATAGAGGAGTAAGATAGAAAGCTCGCTTTATTCACAGAGATAAGTTGGTAAAGTACGTGCCTTCGCTAATGGTTGCGGTTCTTTGATGTGAATACCCGCCACGTTAACCACTGAAGGCAGCAACGGACGAGAATAGTCGAACGAATGATGAGTGTTTACCATTACCACACTCACTTTCCGCAGCTCTTCTGATGGGATCGCAGCTGACGCCCTAAGTCGTTGTCTTGAAATATCTAGAGAAATAATGCACATAAATAGGGATGAAAATACTACAGAGTGTATCCGTGATGATGTTACAAACATTCAGGGATGCTGGAGGAAGGCAAATGGATCAATGTGAGATAAGGATCCATAGTCCGGAAACGATTGAGTCACAAGTTATAAGCAAAATGGTTCTCATTTAATACCATTTACCTGCAATGTTGGCATGTTAAAGAACCCATTTGAATTCGGTAGGCCGTGTTCATAATGGCAAAAATAATCTCTGAATTTTCCGCCAACACAAAGTTCCTAATTTCTCAACTAGAAAGCGCTATATCGATAAGAATGGCTGCCTGTGATTGGCTAGTTGAAGTGATTTCATTTCTGACCGCTAGATAGCTGTAGTGTGTCAGTGAAACTTCAAGTCGGAAGTAAGGATGGCTCTACTAATAATAATGGGTCATAATTTCCCTCTGAAAGCTCGTATATACAGGTAATTTGTTTTAATGACCACAGTGGCTCTGGGAGAATCAGTCAGTACCACTGCCCTTTGGCAAGTTTGTTGATTGTTTCTGAGCATGCGCTCAACTGTCCAGCATTTGTGGAGCAGCTGACAAAGGGTTATTTTCAACAGGATGGAGCAATGTGCCGTCAGTGGCGGCCGGGAATAAGGTTGCAGTGTTGCACAACGACCAGATTTCTTTAAGAAACATAATAGCGTAATAATATTTATAGTAATAAAAGCTGTGCGTTTCCTTTTATATGTAGCCTATAGGAATTCTGTTCTTCAAGAATTCAGGAAATATTATATTCTAGTAAGTTACTGTGATCTGTCTGAGAAAGCCAAGCGCGTCAAGTGTCTAGCAGTGCTCGTCCGTTTGGTCGTTGCCAGGCCCGAGCACCGACCAGATCTCAATAGTGAAGGGTATGGCAGAGATGCTAGACCGAGGAAGTCCTATCCCAACAGTTAACTCGGCTGGTCGTAGCCCGCTGATTTCAACAAGGGAGCCAATGCGCGGACGGAGACATCTGAGATGCTCCGTCAATAGCCAATACCATGTCTTGTAATGTAATTTGTGCGTACTTGTGACACTCGCGGTTCTTTCTCGTCCTCTTATATAACTTACGTTGTTTTGTTCTCGTGAAGTTTTTCATAACGTTAATCCGATGACAATGTGTTGTCCTATGAACTGCGACATTCGTGATGAATTGGGTTCATTCAATTTACCGCGCCAGTGAATACAGTTTCTACTGATATCAAGCAGCCTTTTACCCTACCCCCCCCCCCCCCCCCCAACCCACTCCTCCCCCCACTACGCTCTTAATGGAAATAGTGGAAACCCCGGAACAATTATTCAACAGCCGCCACTGCGTGCCAAGCGTCTAACGCTTCCATTCAACTTGTAACCAGTTTCTTTGCTGACCGAAGAAACTCAAAAAATCTTGTGCCTCACCCCGATCACCTGATCTTACCCTCTCCGGACTTTTTCTTATGGGGATATCTTAAAGGCAGAGTGTACAAGAATAGACCTCGGACAACTGCTGAACTCTGTGATGTCATTGACACGAAATTAACAACATTGATGAAGATACACTTCACAGAACATCATGGAAAATGGTGAAACGAGTACAGTTGTGTCTGGATGCTTGTGGAGGGCATTTCCAACATTTACTGTGAGGAATCTAGCGATACGTTATTGTAACCAGTTTCTTTGGTGACCGAATAATCTAAGAAGAAAAAAAGGTAGAAAATTTGCATACCAAATATGCGCCGTTTTGAAATTTAAAATAAAATTATGCATCGGCATCGAATGATCTAACCTCGCCGAACTTTTTCTAATGTATTTATGTATGTATGTATTGCCTATATGTATATATTCAATCTCCGAATTGTGTATTAAAATCTCCCAAAGTTGCACATTTGTCTCATTATTTGTTCAAATGTTACGACTAATTAAAATGATTCAGGTTTATATGGATCGGGTTCAAACCCGGCCGAAGTCGTCGGATTTTTTATGAGCGTTAAAAATCCCTCAGTATGCCTTCCTCCATAGGGGAAGTAAGCCGGCGGTCCCATGGCATAGATTTAGGGCATGATAAAGAACCGTCCATTAATTGCACTTGTGTGAAGCTAAATTATAAGTTATATTTCACCTACGTTCTTAGGTTCCAACGTTCGTCGCCAGGAGCCAACTGCGGTGATATCCAGTAAGAAAGTTTAGAACTAGTTGGTCGTTGACGGTGGCATTTGGTAGCAATAGTTGGAACTATTTGAAATCGAATGTCTTCAGCCCTTACTTGAATTAAAAACACTAATAGAGCCATCACAATTAACACCAGTTATCAGACAGATTATACACACACCCAAAGTACACGGGGCTACATGACCGCGTTGTCGCAGCCCCTAAACTAAGGATCCAACCTTTGTAGGGATCGCTCTCTCTTTTACGTATGGATTTTAGTGCCGGGAGTGTCCGAGGACATGTTCGGCTCGTTAGAGATTGTAGCTGCTTCTATGCGGACACCACTGCTCTCTATACATGGAACGCTGATGGCAGCTCTACGCTGCACGAGAAAGTACGCCAGGTTGAGCGCGCGATCCGCCATGTTGGCGAACCCATTCTCGAGCTCTCCCTATGGGGAAGCAATGATAATCTAGTCAATTTTAAATCGTAATTAATAGTGCTTTGGAGCTAATAAAAATATAGAGATACAAGCTGTACCCGGCATGCGTTGCAATGCCAATCAAAGAAAGTGTTGGCATTGTAATTTGGTTCCTTGAAGTGCTTTTGGATACACAATTTTTTCTTCAATTTCCGTTAACTGCCTCTAAGCTATCGTAAAATGGATTTAATAAATTTGAAACACTTGTGGGAGCGTGTGCAACAACTCACCAAAGTTTCATCGCAATCGGATGAATGTTATATGAACGCAGATGGAACTTTGCTAAAACACTTCACGCATCGTCTCTCATTTGTTGCATCTACTCGTGCGCTACCTATTGTAAAATGGATTTACTAAGTCGAAAACCTTCCCTGGACTGTACACCACAGCTCAGCCAAGTTTCATCGCTATCGGACGAATGGTAGGCCTACATGAACGCGTACGGTACTTTGTTGAAACGCTTCGCGCGTCATCGCTCATTTGTTGAATCTACTCGTGCGCTACCTATTGTAAAGTACATTTGCTAAGCCAGAATCTTTCCTTAGAGTGTACTCAATATCTCAGCCAAGTTTCATCGCTATCGGACGAATGGTATAAGAACGCATACGGGGGCTGATAACCTAGATGTTAGGCCCCTTAAAACAACAATTATCATCATCATGAAAGCATACGTGACTTCGTTGAAACGCTTCGCCCGTCGCAGCTCATTTGTTGAATCTACACGTGCGCTGCCTATTGTAAAGTGGATTTACTCAGCCAGAAACCTTCCCTGAAGTGTACACAACATCTAACCCAAGTTTCATAGCTATCGGACGAATGGTATATGAATGCATACGGGATTTTGTTGAAACGCTTTGCGTGTCGTCACTCATTTGTTGAATCTACTCGTGCGCTATCTATTGTAAAGTGGATATACAAAGCCAGAATCCTTCCTTAGAGTTTACTCAATATCTCACCCAAGTTTCATTGCTATCGGATGAATGGTATATGACCTTATACGGGACTTTGTTGAAACGATTTGCGTGCCGTCACTCACTTGTGTAATCTACTCGTGCGCTGCCTATTGTAAAGTAGATTTACTAAGCCAGACATCTTCTCTGGAGTGTACACAACATCTCACCCTAGTTTCATCGCTATCGGACGAATGGTATATGAACGCATACGTAGCTTTGTTGAAACGCTTCGCGCGTCGTAGCTCATTTGTTGAATCTACTCTCGCGCTGCCTATTGTAAAGTGGATTTACTAAGCCAGAAACTTTCCTTGAAGTGTACACAGCATCTAACCCAAGTTTTTCTTGAAACGCTTTGCGTGTCGTCACTCATTAGTTGAAGCTACTCGTGCGCTATCTACTATGAAATGTATTCACTAAGTTAGAAACCTTCACGTAAGTGTACACAATATCTCACCCAAGTTTCATTGCTATCGTACGAATGGTATATGGACACATACGGGACATTGTTGAAACGCTTCGCGCGTCGACGCTTAATTGTTGCATCAACTCGTGCGCTACCTATTGTAAAGTGCATATACTAAGCCAGAATCCTTTCTTAGAATGTACTCAATATCTCACCCAAGTTTCATTGCTACCGGCCGAATGGTATATGAACGCATACGGGACTTTATTGTAACGCTTCGCGCGTCGTCGCACATTTGTTGAATCTACTCATGCGATATCAATTGTTAAATTGAATTACTAAGCCAGAAACCTTCCCTGGAGTGTACACAACATTTCACCAAAGTTTCATCGCTATCGGACGAATGGTATATGAACGCATACGGGACTTTTTTGAAACGCTTCGCGCGTTGTAGCTCGTTTGTTGAATCTAATTGTGCGCTGTCTATTGTAAAGTAGATTTACTAAGCCAGACACCTTTCCTCGAGTGTACACAACATCTCACCCAAGTTTAATCGCAATCGGACTAATGGTATATGAACGCATACGTGACTTTGTTGAAACGCTTCGTGCGTCGTAGCTCATTTTTTGAATCTACTCGCGCGCTGCCTATTGTAAAGTGGATTTACTAAGCCAGAAACCTTCCCTGAAGTGTACACAACATCTAACCCAGGTTTCATAGCTATCGGACGAATGGTATATGAATGCATACGGGACTTTGTTGAAACGCGTTGCGTGTCGTCACTTATTTGTTGAATCAACTCGTGCGCTATCCACTGTGAAATGTATTTACTAAGTTAGAAACCTTCCCTGGAGTGGAAACAACTTCTCACCCAAGTTTCACCGCAATCGGGTGAAAGGTTTACGAACAAATACGGGACTGTGTCGAAATGCTTCACGCGTCGTCGCTCATTTGTTGAATCTACTCGTGCGCTGCCTATTGTAAAATGGATTTACTAAGCCAGAAACCTTCCTTGGAGAGTAATCAACATCTCACCCAAGTTTCAGCGCAATCGGATGGGTGGTGTATGAACGCATAGGAGACATACACACCCACACACCCACATACATACTATCATCACGTAACATTGATTTATATATATACAAGCTGTACCCGGCATGCGTTGCAATGCCAATCAAAGAAAGTGTTGGCGTTGAAATTCTGTTTCTTGAAGTGCTTTTGGATACACAACATGTTAACTGCCTCTAAGCTATCGTAAAATGGATTTTCTAATTTAGAACCATTCGTGGAAGCGTGCACAACAACTTTCAAAAGTTTCATCGCTGTCACTCATTTGTTGAATCTACTCGTACGCTACCTGTTGTGAAATGGATTTACTAAGTCGAAACCCTTCCCTGGCGTGTACACAAAAACTCATCAATGATTCATCGCAATCGGATGAATTGTATATGCACGTATACGGGGTTTTGTTTAAACGATTCGTGCGCTGTCACTCATTTGTTGAATCTACTCGTGCGCTCCCTATTGAGAAATGTATTACTAAGTCGAAGCCCTTCCCTGGCGTGTACACAATAACTCATCAAGGTTTCATCGCAATCGAAAAATGTTATATGAACGCAATAGGGGATTTTGTTGAAACGCTTCGCGCGTCGTCACCCATTTGTTGCATCTACTCTTGCGCTACTTATTGTGAAATGGATTTACTAAGTCCACTTCCCTGGCGGGTACACAATAACTGATCAATGTTTCATCGCAATCGGATGAATAGTGTATGAACGCATACCTGATTTTGTTTAAACGATTCGCGCTCCGTCACTCATTTGTTGAATCTACTCGTGCGCTACCTACTTTAAAATGTATTTACTAAGTTAGAAACCGTCACGTAAGTGTCCACAACATTTCAACCAAGTTTCATCGCCATCGGACTAATGGGATATGAAGACATAGGGGACTGTATTGAAACGCTCCGCATGTCGTCGTTCATTTGTCGAATCTACTCGTGTGCTACCTACTGTGAAATGTATTTACTAAGCTAGAAACCCTCCTTGGAGTGTCCACCATATTTCACCCAAGTTTCACCGCTAACGGCAGAATGGTATATGACCTTATACGGGACGTTGTTGAAACGCCTCGCGCGTCGTCCCTCATTTGTTGAATCAACTTGTGCGCTGCATATTGTATAGTGGATTTACTAAGCCAGAAATTTTCCATGACGTGTACACAACATCTCACCCAAGTTTCATAGCTACGGACGAATGGTACATGAACACATACGGGACTTTGTTGAAATGCTTCGCGCATCGTCGCTCATTTGTTGAATCTACGCGTGCGCTACCTATTGTAAAATGGATTTACTAAGTCAGAAACCTTCCTTGGAGTGTACTCAACATCTCACCCAAGTTTTATCGCAATCGGACGAATGGTATATGAACGCATAGGAGACATACATACCCACAGACAAACTATCACGTTACATTGATTTTTATATACACACATCAAAAAAAGTTTTGCATCACCTCGGTTCCAAGAGTTCCGGAACCGTTAAATACAAAGGGAATAGAGATCAACACAAACAACATTTCAGCTCGTTTTATTGCTCATGAGAACCACACATTGCATGTTGTACCATCATACAGCTAGACTTTCAGCATTTGTGGTACAGATTGCAGTACACACCACTACCTCTAATACCCAGTAGCACGTCCTCTTGCATTGATGCATGCCTGTATTCGCCGTGGCATACTATCCACAAGTTCATCAAGACACTGTTGGTCCAAATTGTCCCACTCCTCAACGACAATTCGGCGTAAATCTCTCCGAGTGTTTGGTGGGTCAAGACGTCCATAAACAGCCCTTTTCAACATATCCCAGGCATGTTCGATAGGGTTCATGTCTGGCGAACATGCTGGCCACTGTAGTCGAGCGATGTCGTTATCTTGAAGGAACGCATTCACAAGATGTGCACGATGAGGTCGAGAATTGTCGTCCATGAAGACAAATGCCTCTCCAATATTCTGCCGATATGGTTGCACTATGGGTCGGAGGATGTCATTCAGGTATCGTAAAGCCGTTTCGGAGCCTTCCATGACCACCAGTGGCATACGTCGGCCCCACATAATGCCACCCCAAAACATCAGGGAACCACCACCTTGCTGCACTCGCTGGACAGTGTGTCTAAGACGTTCAGCCTGACCAGGGTGCCTCCAAACACGTCTCCGACGATTGTCTGGTTGAAGGCATATGCGACACTCATCGGTGAAGAGAACGTGATGCCAATTCCGTGGGGTCCATTCAGCATGTTGTTGAGCCCATCTGTACCGCGCTGCATGGTGTCGGGGTTGCAAAGCTGGACCTCGCCATGGACGTCGGGAGTGAAGTTGCGCATCATGCAGCCTATTGCGCACAGTTTGAGTTGAAACACGACGTCCTGTGGCTGAACGAAACGCATTATTCAACATGGTGGCATTGCTGTCAGGGTTCCTCCGAGCGGCAATCCGTAAGTAGCGGTCATCCACTACAGTAGTAGCCCTTGGGCGGCCTGAGCGAGGCCTGTCATCGACAGTTCCTGTATCTCTGTACCTCCTCCATGTCCGAACAACATCGCTTTGGTTCACTCTGAGACGCCTGGAAACTTCCCTTGTTGAGAGCCCTTCTTGACACAAAGTAACAATGAGGACGCGATCGAACTGCGGTATTGACCTTCTAGGCATGGTAGAACTACAGACAACATGAGCAGCGTACCTTCGTCCTGGTGGAATGACGGGATCTGATCGGCTGTCGTACCCCCTCCGTCTAATAGGCCCTGCTCATGCATGGTTGTTTACATCTTTGAGCAGTTTTAGTGACATCTATGAACAGTCAAAGGGACTGTATCTTGGATACAATATACACAGTCAACGTCTATATGCCGGAGATCTGGGAACCGAGGTGATGCAAAACTTTTTTTGATGTGTGTATATAGATATACTAGCAGAAGTACCCGTTCTTCGAACGGTGTTCATAGTTAACACCAGACATTATCAATTGAGCTACTGTGCAATGGTTAGCGGTTTGTCATTCCATCAAGTTTATCAGAACGAAGTTAGTTTACTGGGAATATCACACACACTGTTAATTTAAGGCCCTGAAAATGTAGTTTTCGGAGACCCTTTATAGATTCCCGAATTTTCTGTCTCACATGGAGAAGCGCAACATATGCTTTGGTCGTCCTTGTAGGATAATTTTTATATTTCGCATATTTTAGCATATATTGAGAAGTTTTTCTCTATATCCACCCTTCTACTGTATGAAAAGTACGGTGAAAAGTTTTATAAATGATTGGTGTATTGACTCTCATGGTTACCATACCTAATTTTAAGATGCACCAAGCATCCGAACACGAGGTATAGGCGTACATAAAGATACACAGAAAGACAGACAGACAGACAATTCTATTGTCTACAACATATTACCCAGATATCCAAATATGGGTATATCTACCACACAGTATCAAATAAAATCATCCTTACGATGAAATGTGCTCTCAGACTAAATTTACCTAACGTTTACTTCCTGACGTGAAATACAATTGAAAGCCTTGTAGACGAAACGCAATACACGTCACATAAAAACTGAACCTCTACTTTGTGCTAGGTGCCCAGACACAGGAAGGCCCCTTTCATAAATTATAAAGGCTTGTGGTGCATGAAAATTCAGGTTCTCTAGACTCAAATTGCCCAAATTCCTAAAAGCCGCAAAAAATGCTAGTTCAATTCAGGAATTTTTGAAAATAATGTTGCTGTTTGGAGATATAATAGACCTTCTGTACTATATGTCGAACGTGAAAATTGCATGAAAAAATTCTAGGTTACCCCTTCACCCACTTAATTGCATTGATGAATTATACGGTCTACGTTAGTTCCGTGATAACCTTATAGCCATTTGCAAACTTTCACAGAAATGTAATAAATGGAGTGTCATTGCTTCTTACAGAAATAGATGGAAAGTTGTATGCCACCCCTTGAGATAATGTTCTCATGGTTACCGATTTGCATTCCTTCATTAGTTTGTTAAATTAAATTAAATTAGTTTTCTGGGAATATTTCAGAAACTGTTGGATTTAGAGCCTTATAATGTAGTTTTCGAGGACCCTTTAGGGCCCCCGAGTTTTGTTGCTGGCACCGAGGGGCTTTGTCTCGTCGTTGTACGCCATAATATAATACTAATAATAATATAATAATATAGGGAGAAATTATAACACCTATTTTTATTATTTTTTATTCAGCCAATGGCCATGTACTTTTTTTTCAGGACGGGTCAGGGAAGGGATATTATCAGAGAAAGAAGCATTCACATCGCGCTTGAGCAAAATGGAAATGGCCTACCATTTAACTAAGGACATCTATAATAAAAGGTCAATATCCTTCAACGCAAAACTAAAACATTACTGCAGTGTCATCCGTCCGGAGGTCTTGCATGCTTCTGAATGCCTCACGATGAACAAAAACGGCTTGGTCGAGAAACTGGAGGCCAAAGAAAGAAAAATTTTGAGAAAGATATTGGGTCCCATCAAAGACAATGGGGAATACAGAAGACGGCGTAACCATGACCTATATACTCATGTGGAGAAGATAAGCAACGTCATCCGGAAGAGAAGGTTACCATTTGAAGGGCATGTGAAACGAATGAGCCCAGCGAGACTGACCAACCGCAACATAACATTACTTTCAGGAGAGGAAAACGAAATGGGCCTGGTTCATTGAACTGGATAAAGATCTGAAAGAAGTGGGGATTACACCAACAGACATTCAGGAGTGCGTCCCACTCAAAGGGAAACTTCAAGCTTGTAAAGGTTTCCAAGAAAAACCGAAGCTGAAAACGGGAAAGATTTGGACCCAGGAACGGAAGGAAGTCCACCGAGAACGAATGCGGGCGTACAGGGCAAGCATCAAAGCCAGTAGGAAACGGTTGGAATGACGCGGTCCATAGATGGCCTATACGAAATGAATGAATGAATGAATGAATAATATGGGGATAGGAATATAATAGATCTGCCGTACCACACCCGCAGGTGTAAATCGCGTGAAAAAATTCTAGAGTACCCCCTTGATCCCCTTAAGCGCATTATACGTATTGATGAATTTTACGGCTTAATTTGGTTCCGTGATAACCTTCTAGCCGTTTGCAAACTTTCACACTAATGTAATTAATGGAATTGCATTGCGTCTTACAGCAATGAGAATCCGTTGGCATGGTTACTGGCTTGCATTCGTTCATTAGTTTATTAAATTAAATTAGTTTTCTGGGAATATCTCAAAAATGGTTGGTCTTCGGTCCTGAAATGTGGTTTTCGGGGACCCGAGTTTTGTATCTCACATATAGGGGCTGAATATGAGTTTTGTCTCGTCCTTCTACGCCTATTTCAGCATGTATTTTAAGGGGGTAGGCCCCCTTTTATGAGAGGTACGGAGAAGAGTTACATCAATGATTACTGTCGTGCCTCTGATGGATATCTGTACCAAATTTTACGTTGATACACCCAGCCGTTCTCGAGTTATAAGGGAACAAAGTTGTCCACAGACAAACAAACAAACAAACAGACAGACAGATAAAAAATTATTTTCACGCGCATCCATCATAAAACAGTCTGAAACGCGTAAACAACTCAAATTTCCGTAGAAATTCAGAGAAAAACATACAAACTTTCATTTTTATACAGGGTGTTACAAAAAGGTACGGCCAAACTTTCAGGAAACATTCCTCACACACAAAGAAATAAAATATGTTATGTGGACATGTGTCCGGAAACGCCTAATTTCCACGTTAGAGCTCATTTTAGTTTCGTTAGTATGTACTGTACTTCCTCGATTCACCGCCAGTTGGCCCATTTGAAGGAAGGTAATGTTGACGTAATGTTAGAGCTCATTTTAGTTTCGTTAGTATGTACTGTACTTCCTCGATTCACCGCCAGTTGGCCCATTTGAAGGAAGGTAATGTTGACGTCAGTGCTTGTGTTGACATGCGACTCATTGCTCTACAGTACGAGCATCAAGCACAAAATTACGTAGCATCAACTGGTTAGTGTTCATCACGAACGTGGTTTTGCAGTCAGTGCAATGTTTACAAATGCGGAGTTGGCAGATGCCCATTTGATGTATGGATTAGCACGAGGCAATAGCCGTGGCGCGGTACGTTTGTATCGAGACAGATTTCCAGATCGAAGGTGTCCCGACAGGAAGACGTTCGAAGCAATTGATCGGCGTCTTAGGGAGCACGGAAAATTCCAGCCTATGACTCGCGACTGGGGAAGACCTAGAACGACGAGGACACCTGCAATGGACGAGGCAATTCTTCGTGCAGTTGACGATAACCCTCATGTCAGCGTCAGAGAAGTTGCTGCTGTACAAGGTAACGTTGACCACGTCACTGTATGGAGAGTGCTACGGGAGAACCTGTTGTTCCCGTACCATGTACAGCGTGTGCAGGCACTATCAGCAGCTGATTGGCCTCCACGGGTACACTTCTGCGAATGGTTCATCCAACAATGTGTCAATCCTCATTTCAGTGCAAATGTTCTCTTTACGGATGAGGCGTCATTCCAACGTGATCAAATTGTAAATTTTCACAATCAACATGTGTGGGCTGACGAGAATCCGCACGCAATTGTGCAATCACGTCATCAACACAGATTTTCTGTGAACGTTTGGGCAGGAATTGTTGGTGATGTCTTGATTGGGCCCCATGTTCTTCCACCTACGCTCAATGGAGCACGTTATCATGATTTCATACGGGATACTCTACCTGTGCTGCTAGAGCATGTGCCTTTACAAGTACGACACAACATGTGGTTCATGCACGATGGAGCTCCTGCACATTTCAGTCGAAGTGTTCGTACGCTTCTCAACAACAGATTCGGTGACCGATGGATTGGTAGAGGCGGACCAATTCCATGGCCTTCACGCTCTCCTGACCTCAACCCTCTTGACTTTCATTTATGGGGGGCATTTGAAAGCTCTTGTCTACGCAACCCCGGTACCAAATGTAGAGACTCTTCGTGCTCGTATTGTGGACAGCTGTGATACAATACGCCATTCTCCAGGGATTCTATGCGACGGAAGGTGGATGCATGTATCCTCGCTAACGGAGGACATTTTGAACATTTCCTGTAACAAAGTGTTTGAAGTCACGCAGGTACGTTCTGTTGCTGTGTGTTTCCATTCCATGATTAATGTGATTTGAAGAGAAGTAATAAAATGAGCTCTAACATGGAAATTAAGCGTTTCTGGACACATGTCCACACATCATATTTTCTTTCTTTGTGTGTGAGGAATGTTTCCTGAAAGTTTGGCCGTACCTTTTTGTAACACTCTGTATATAGAGAGATATACAGCACCGCTCGGTGTTGACCGTGTTTTATTGCACAGATTTTGTTTTTACTCGCTAACCGTTGGAGATATACGAAAAGTGATAAGGACCTTTCGGATAGAAAATTAAATGTTAAAGCTCACGTATACCATCAAAAGTTTGCTATTTCTAAGCGTTCTCTTTTTATTTGAAAAGGAAATATGAAATTTTGAAACCAAAGGGTGTAGGGACGTGACAAATGTCGGTTTTACTCGCTAACTGTTGGAGATACACGAAAAGTGATAAGGACCTTTCGGATAGGAAATTAAATTTCAAAGCTCATATGTGCCATCAAAAGTTTGCTATTTTTTACCGTTCTCTTTTTATTTGATATGGAAATATGAAATTTTGAAACCAAAAGGTCTAATGACGTCACTAAAATGGTCACCATTTTTTAATAGTGCAAAATTTCGAAATCAAAAGTATCCTATGTGTAAACCGGGTAAATCAGCTACATCCATGCAAAATTTCATTTAAATCGGACCAGTGGTTCTTGAGTTATTGAGTAACAGACAGACAGACAGACAGACAGACACACACCATCTATCTCATTTTTATATATTAGTATGATATATATGTTCACTCATAGCATAAGGGCATTGGGATCACTGACACGTCAATCAGAGGTCAGTAAATATCCGGAATAGCAATAAAAATGAATGTATAATAACGGCTAACAAATATCAACTCAGGTGCTGAGTACACGCAATTAGCGATCAGTAACAGAGTAACGAGTGAAAAACAATTTCTGGAAAAATTCTTGTAAATTGTATAATATGCGGTATAAATGTATATTATATGCCACGAAATTATGCATTCTTCAAATGATGTACCTATAAACGTAGCACACGATACAGGCCTAGATTCGACATATCGTAATCGGTGCTTGGTAATGAATTCCTGTTTCCATGAAATAACCAACACTTCCCCCAAGTAATCCCAGCACTCTACATCAAATACTACAGGTTTTAAATAAGCTAGCAGCACAATAAACTTAATAATAACGGAATGTAGATCAAAGCCAAAAATGCACTTTAAGCCAAACCAATTTCACTCCTCAGCTTCACATAAAACTTTACACAACTAAAAACCTACTCAAAATATACTCTCCCCACCGTTTTACAACTATTAAGCTAACTATTCGCACCCAGAACCGAAAAACTCTGAAATGGGATCAAATTTGAACACGCAATAGCCTAGCCCGATCACGTCTGGTTCAGCACCACTGCATATATATACTTAACTTCACAATAACTTCAAAATTACGGCTAAGTGACCTATCTGCCTGAGAAGTAAAGGTATTACCAGCTTGCCTGGGATGATTGGTCACCAAAACCGGTACTTAAAACTAAGATTTTACGCTTTAAATAACCAAATTCAGCCCATTTTACAACCACAGCACAAAATATTTACTGCCAGTATAAATACATGTATAACATCAAACTACCAGTAACCAATCACAGAGCCGGATTCGCAATATTGCACCATGCGCTCGCTGCCATCTTGCTATACCTGTCATCGTCTATTCGGCTTACTGCTGCCTTAGCTACCAGCCATCCATGTATAGAGATCAGTGGCGGACACCCATGGGGTGGGCTACAAGTACCGTCGCGTGTGGAATGTTGTCTAGGGAGGAAGGTAGCGGCTGTGGCCTATATTTAGGGACCAACTTATACCAAATTATACAAGATCGACTCCAGGTCAGAACATTAATCAACAACCATAATTCATCTGAATGCCTACTAACCATCTCTTGTGAATGCAGTACATTGGCATTTGTCTGTTGGCACAGGCTGGAGTACAATGTGTCTTTTCAACGATGTATCAATCTCATTCAAGTCTGTGATTATTTGGAAGCTACCGAAGTATGGGTGGTGCTGAGTAATGGCTTCAGAGCACAACTGCCTGTGGATGTTGTGAAAAGTTCTACTCATAGGGTTAGAACAGCTGTTCTGACTCAGTGAGGAAAGCAATGGCAAACTACGTCACTCATTACCTTGCCTAGTACGCCTCATTATAGTGCTGCCTCGGTTTTGTGGGTTTCTACCACATAACCTATGGTGATGCTTATTGAGGATCCAACCAGCCTCCAGGCTGACAACTTAACAGACAGAATTTCTCTGAGTAAATTACTACCAGTACCAAGAAATCATGGACGGAAGAATGGGGTAAGATTTTTAGTGCCCAGTTGAGATTTTGGGAGAAAGTAAAACATCATTAGCAAAATATATTCTATCGCACTCCTCAGATGGACATAACGACGCACAATAATAATAATAATAATAATAATAATAATAATAATAATAATAATAATAATAATAATAATAATAATAATAATAATAATAACAAAAATAATAATCATACGCAAAAGAAGACTCTCCTTTAATGGCCATTTAACAGGAATGAGCTCCGGAAGATTGTCCAATAGAATCTTTGCCTACTTTGTGGGAAATAAAACCAAAGGTATCTTGTTTACAGAGCTGGAAAAAGACCTACAAGAACTGGGGATATTACAGGAGGACATCTTGGAACGTGACTCTTTGAAGAAGAAACTTGGGCAAATACAGAGTTTTCAGCCAAAACACATATTGAAACCGGCAAGAAGTGGACCGAAAAACGAAAATAAGCTCACCGAAGAAGAATGCGCGAACACTGGGCCAATGTGAAAGCACGAGGGAAAAGACAGTTGAAATAACCTGGTCCATAGAAGACCGAAACGATTATAAAAAATAATAATGATAATAATAATAAGAAGAAGAAGCCGGTTTCCGGAAAGGGCGATCATGCGTCGAACAGATTATAAACCTCAAATCAACCCTCTCCTATTTGACGATCAGGAATAAGAAATTTGTGGTGACATTCGTAGACTTTAAGAAGGCCTATGATTCTATTGATCGCAACACCCTGATCCGAATCTTAAAGAATTTGGCCTGGACAACAAAACCAGAGCGATCATCCAACAATCGCTGACCAACATCACCCCGAAGATGAAGTTTAGAGGCGAAATATCAGATACCTTTGAAATCAAGACAGGAGTAAGGCAAGGAGATGGTCTCTCACCAATACTCTTCAACTGTCACCTCGAGAATGTTATCCATGAGTGGCGTAAAGAACCCAGTAAACAAGGAGTTGCAAGCGGAGTCCGACTGGGATACAGAAGCCGGAACATCACAATTGATTGTCTAGCCTTTGCCGATGATCTTGCAATCATTTCTGATTCATTAGAGACAGCCACGGAACAGATTAATCGGCTTGGTGCACAAGCAGCGAAGGCAGGACTCCAGATCTCCTTTGAGAAGACTGTGTTCATAACTAATATCGTACCGGCGCCCAAACACCTTGCTGTGGAACAAGGAAATATGAAGCGAGCTAAAGTTTAAGTAGCCTACCTGGGAGAAATTATAACAGCTAATGTATCAGAGAAAGAAAGCATTCACATCACGCATGAGCAAAGTGGAAGTGGCCTACTATTTAACTAAGGACATCTATAAGAAAAGGTCAATATCCTTCAACGCAAAACTAAAATATTACTGCAGTGTCATTCGTCCGGAGGTCTTGTATGCTTCTGAATGCCTCACGATGAACAAAAAAGCCTGGTCGAAAAACTGGAGGCCAAAGAAAGGAAAATTTTGAGAAAGATATTGGGTCCCATGAAAGACAATGGGGAATACAGAAGACGGCATAACCATGAACTATATACTCATGTGGAGAAGAAAAGTGACGTCATCCGGAAGAGAAGGATAACATTTTATGGACATGTGAAACGAATGAGCCCAGCGAGACAGACCAACCGCAACATAACTTACTTTCAGGAGAGGAAAACAAAATGGGTCTGGTTCAATGAACTGGATAAAGATATGAAAGAAGTGGGGATTACACCATCAGACATTCAGGAGCGCGTCCCACTCAAAAGAAAACTTCAAGCTTGCAAAGGTTTCCAAGAAAAAACGAAGCTGAAAACGGGAAAGATTTGGACCACGGAACGGCAGGAAGTCCACCGAGAACGATGCGGGCGTACTGGGCAAACATCAAAGCCTGTAGGAGACAGTTGGAATGACGCGGTCCATAGATGGCCTATACGAAATGAATGAATGAATGAATATTAGGAAGAAGAACGACAACAATAACAATAGCAAGCAAGGGCTTGTCATTCCTTTTCTTATCTCTTTCTCTTCAGAAATGCTGAAATAGCTAGGGATCCACCGCTCACCAGGCATGTTGCAACTGAAGATAAGATACATTTACGTGTGGACAGTCGAGTTAGCATTTTTCATGTTACTCATACCGGGTGAGTTAGCCGTGGTCGTTACGGCGTGGCTGCTGGCAGTCGCTCACATCCGGGAGGCGAGGAGGTTCGAATCCCCCCGCCGGTAACCTTGAAGATGGTCTTCCGTGGTTTCCCATCTTCCATCCAGGCAAATGCCGGGGTTGGTCCTTAACTATAGGCCACAGCCGCTACCTTCCAACTCCTCGTCCTTACATTCAAACATTCCTCCCCAGACAACACTCCACACGCGACGGTACTTGTAGCTCACCCGATGGGTGTCCGCATAGAAGCAGCTACGAACTGGCGAGTCGAAGATGTCCTCGGACACTCCCGGCCCTAAAAGCCATACGCAATATATATATATTTAAAAAAAAACAAATAGTTCCGTGAAGAACTCTACAACCTATTTTCATATATGCCTATCCTACTTAGGCCTATGTTAATTGCCTCTATCAACATAAAAAAATTCAGTTTGATTGCTTTAATAGGTTCGTAGATGTTGAGAACCGACTAAATAATGCAGATGGTTGCCGTGTGGGATTTTTATATAAGTAGGTCTTAGAGTTATGTACTGTTACATGACGATTATTGTGTGCGTGAAGTATTCAAACTAAATTTCACACAGCTGCCATCTTGTGGTTATGGAAAAAATGAAATGTCAGTGGATTAACATTTTATAAGGATTTACTGTACCAAGTGTCACTGCACTCGGATGGTTAAATTGCGAGAAACGACCATGTGGATATTTATACTTCGCGTCGCTGCTTTGTTGGATTCGTGTTCACCAGGTTATTGAAAGTCCTATAGGTGAACTGCCGGCCCCGTGGTGTTGGGGTAGCGCGCTTGCCTCTCACCCGGAGGCCCCGGGTTTTATCGCCGGCTTCGTCAGGGATTTTAAAACTGACGTGAGGGTTGGAACGGGGTGCAATCTGCCTCGTGAGGACAATTGAGTAGCTGGCTGACAGTGAGACAGCGCCCCGATCACGAAAATCATGATTAACGGCCGAGGGGACCCGATGCGCAAATCACGCGTCACCCCAATATCTGCAGGCCGAATAGCTGGGCAGCGGTCGCTTGGTCGGCCTTAGCCCGTCATGGGTTGTATAGTGCCAGGGGTTGTTGTTGTTGACTATAGGTGGACTTATGTTCATATCCCCTAAGAACATTAAAAAAAATCAGTTTGATTGCTGTAATAGAATCGTAGATATTGAGATCCATCTAAAGATTTCGGATGGTCGCCTTGTTGGATTTTTATACCTTTAGGCCATAGAGTCATGTACTGAAAAAATGAAAATCCACAGCCTGCTTCCAGTCTCCGACCGGGTCAGGAATGGAATGAATGAAGCCCCCATCTAGCGGCGAGGATATGAACTGTGCCGGCTGCCGAGTCCTGACGCACTCCTCTGGGGCAATGATTAAATGAATGACAGATGAAATGAAATGATAGTGGAGAGTGTTGCTGGAATGAAATTGTGACAGGGAAAACCGGAGTACCCGGAGAAAAACCTGTCTGCCTCCGTTTTGTCCAGCACAGATCTCACATGGAGTGACCGGGATTTGAACCACGGACCCAGCGGTGAGAGGCCGGCGTGCTGCCGCCTAAGCCACGGAGGCTCGCAGTCATGTACTATTAAAGGAAAATTATTGTGTAGGTACATTATTCAAACTTTCACTTCGATCGCATGATTACGACACAAGAAATATAAACGTAATTTTAAAGTTCGCAGAGCTGCCATCTTGAGGTTATGTAAACAATTGAACTAAATTAGGCGCCAGTGCATTAAAATGCGTATAAACATTTCCTGTACCAAGTTTCATTGCGTTTGGATCATTAAATCGCGAGAAAGATCTATTTAAAATTTTCAACTTCGCTTGTCCGCCATATTCGTTTTGTTGTTAACCGGTTTTTGAAAGTCCTATAGATGAACTTCCAGTAGTGCCCTTTATCTCCGTACAAAATTTCAGGGTGATACCACTAATAGTTTCAGAGATATAGAATGCCGGTGGAACATTTCGCACAGCCGCCATCTTGCGGTTATGTAAACAATTGAACGAAGTTTGAAGTCGGTGTATTACAATGTGTATAAACATAGACTGTACAAAGTTTTATTGCTTTTGGTTGGTTAAATCAAGAGAAACGTCTATTTAAACGTCGCAACTTCGCTTGGCCACCATGTTGGATTTGTAGTTACCAGGTTTTCAAATGTCACATAGGTGAACTTCTAGTAGCTTCCTTTATCACCGTAAAATATTCCACTGTGATATCGGTAATAGTTTCGGAAATATTGAATGCTGGTGATATATTTCGCACAGCCGCCATATTGGATTGCTGAGACATAACATGATTTTAAGGGCACGGTTGGGGTCGTCCGGAATAGTGCTATGAACTTAGCGAGATTAATTGAAATCGCTCCTGCCGTTTAGAAGTTATTATGGGGGACACACACCATCACACACACTCACACACAGTCAGATACACGGACAAAAGGTGATCTCATAAGCCTATTTTTTCATAAATGAAAATAGGCTAAAGATATAATTGTAATGCCAGCGGATATGGAAAACACACGTGCGGATACGGATACAAGTTGCGCGGTTGCGGGGCGGACGTGGATAACGTTTTGTTTATCCGTGCAGGGCTCTACCTATCGGGGACACGATGAACGTACCTCACAACGCCAGCATGCACTCGCCGACCGGGGACAATGAGAACCTCTACAAGACACACCACAGCCACAGGACATAATCAGTTTACATATTCAAAATACATTTCAAGCAAATAATATGTAAGTATACATAAGAAGATTAATATTCTTTGCTGTACAAAAATATTGTATGTCGGAAAAATATATCCGTTAATCTCATATTGCAAAATTATGGTTTTTATTGACATTGAAAATTGAATCACTGATACGTGCGAAATATCTCACGTACTATAAATATTTATGACATTGCATCTCTGTTTGCCAACAAATAAAATCCGAAGTACTGTAACTCCGCTGGGTAACGTATTAAATAGTTGTGCTAACGGCCGCAAGTGTGCGTTACGCTGAAAGCAAACGATCGTAATTTTTATTATACTTCATTGTTATCAACAATTGTCTAGTGTTAAAATTAAAATACTGAGAAATTACTACTAGACCGCATTACCTCATCAGCATATATTTTCCAACTATACTACAACGTGACATCTGACTAACCATATTACAGTACTACCAACTCGAATTTCAGTGACTAATCAAGACCCTAAAAAGTCACTATCTCACTGCATTTACGAAACGCCACATCTTCCTTCACCTTCGAATAGTCGCATCAACCTAAACTTCGCCAGTCTTCAACCTACACCAAGCCGGGAACTCCGGTTCCCACCGGCGCCGGGTAGAGCGCTAGTAGCTCTCCCAGCCGGAAACGACGGGACCGTAAGAAGAGGAACCGGGACAGAGAAGCCGCCAGGGAAACAACCACTGCCGAGCCACTCCTAGGACAGGACATCCGCCCAGCCGGAGAGTCCGACTACGAGAGTGACACGGACTCCAAAAAGGCCACAACCCGCCGCAGCCGCTCCAAGAAGAGGACCACCGCACCGACACTCACCTCACCGTTTGACATCGTGTGCGGTAATTATTCGACGACACCAGTGATCCCAAACCCACCTCCAGTTGACTCCGTCTCTTACCCCCCTCTCACCTCCTGCACGGTCACTCTTTCCGCAGACCCCATCCCTACAACCACCTATGCCACCATAGCTGCCCCCACCCAGCTCATCTCCACTATTCCCTTCACCTCTTATCAATCACCCATAATGTCCACCCCCAACTTTCCTACCTCACAGGCTTCTGTTTCTCCTTCCTCCTTTCCTCCTTTCCAATTTATTCTCCCTTCAAATATCCCCAACTACTTCCAACCCGCAAGCCAATCCAGACCACAACCCATGCCATCCTCATTCGCTCTCCCACAATCCACTCCTCCCTCTCCTCCACCTCTTCTGAGCCAAACCATCCCCCCTCCAACCACCCCCACCACTCAATATCAAGACTCCACCTGCACTTACAGACTATCCAACATCAGCGAACCACGTCCTGATATCCGGTGAGTAGCCACCATTCTCCGGTCCTTTCTAACAGCTATTTCAATTCATTTTTGAAAGCCTTTGTCTGGAGCGTAGCGCTCTATGGAAGTGAAACTTGGACTATTGGTGCAGCAGAAAAGAGGAGAATTGAAGCATTTGAAATGTGGTGTTACAGGAGAATGATGAAGATCAGATGGGTAGATAGGGTTACAAACGAAGAGGTATTAAGGCGAGTGGGAGAGGAGAGATGTTTCTGGCGACTGCTAATGAAGAGAAGAGATAGGTTGGTAGGACACATACTAAGACACCCAGGAATAGCAAGCTTAGTTATGGAAGGAAGGGTCGAGGACAAGAACTGTAGGGGTAGACCAAGGTTAGAATATGCTAAGCAGATAGCCTCGGATGTAGGGTGTGGTAGCTATGTAGAGATGAAGCGATTGGCTCAGGACAGGGAGGCATGGAGAGCTGCATCAAACCAGTCAAAAGACTGAAGACTCAAACAACAACAACTTCAATTCTCCAACTTATTCCCCAACCCCATGGCATCATCCTCAAAACCCGAGGTGAGCCAGAACCACTCTCATCCACAAGATGGGCCTGGCTCGTCTAGGAGAACACGTCTCACTTGAACTCCTTCCTCCCAAGTCTTCCATTCTCCCCCCCAATAATCCGCCGAGACCCCCTCCACTCCGTAGTCATTTGCGGAGTGGACACCAGTTACAGTGACGCTGACATCCTTACAGAATTACAGTACAACACCCTTAATATACATAAAGTATTGCGCATTAAGAGTGAACGTGGTCCCACCTCCCTAGTGCGCGTCCTTACCCCCGACCACTCCACTATCGACCGTCTTCTTTCCGAGGGAGCCTACTTGTACTAGCAGCGCCACCGAGTAGAGCCCTCCCGTACCAACATGCCTGCTCCCCTCCGAAGTGACCGATGCCAGGTATATAACTCCCATGCAACCGCCCATTGCCTCACTCGCCAACCGGTTTGTGCCCACTGTGGTCAACCCCACATGACCCGCAATTGCCCCAATCTCCAACTTCCCCCCAAATGCACTCAGTGCCAGGGTACCCACCCAGCTTACTCTCCCCGTTGCCCTAACCGCCCTACTGCTGACGTTTCTAAACCAGAATTCACTGCTCCTGTTCGTACCATCGACCCCGTCACTCCCCCTCAATCATCTGTTTCTCCTTCACCCCCCCCCCCCCCCTCCATCGAGGATATGATCCGTTTTACGGCCATATGCTTACAGAACCTGCTTCCCTTCGACCGCCCCCGGGTATTGGAAATTTTGTAGCCCGTACCACGTTCGGCCTAAATATGCAGGCCACTACCTCTGGCCAGAAAATTCATTTTCACTTCCAGCCAATGTCCAATATTTAAACCATTTTGGTTAGTATGGGAAATTAAATACCTTCCGTTGGCGCGCTTTACCATAATATCTGCTCCCTGAAAACAAACCGCCACTTTCTTGATCTTCAAATTCAAATTTACAATCCCGCAATCTTCATACTCAACGAAACTTTTCTGACCAGTAATCAGAAACCTGTCTTTCCCCAATATACCCTTTACCGTGCTGATCGGCCCAACGCCGCTCGGGGAGGAGTAGCCATTGGAGTCCATAAGTTTTTCCCATCCCGTCTTCTTCAACCCCAACGTTTTGTTCATACTCATGAAATATTAACAGTCATGGTTTACTTTCTTCTACCCCTGTCATTGTCGCCACAGCATATAGTTCCCCACGTTCCCGCCCACCCTTTGAATACCTTGAATTTCTGGACAACACATTTCAACACTATATGTTCGCTGGCGATATTAACATCAATTCCTTCAATACAGCTGAGGATGATTTACTCGAAACCTTCACCACTTCCATGCACGGCAAAAGAATAGCTATTCCCCCCCATACCATGGTAAGATTTCAGAGCACCCCGGAGATAGTCTTCGCTTCCTCAACTGTAGCCCTTTCAGAGCACCCCGGAGATAGTCTTCGCTTCCTCAACTGTAGCCCAGAACTGTTCTATAGAATTAGCTAGCCCTGCCGGTAAAGACCATGATCCTTTCTATATTAAGCTTCCCGCCCTCACTCTCCCCCGTTCCCTCTCCGCCCCACCTCCATCATTTATGAGCCAAATTTTCCAAAGACAAATTGGGAAGCTTATCGTACATACATTGAAGAATCACTTTCTCAGGCTGCATTCCCACAGAATACCGAACAACTGTTCGATTTAATTACACTCCTGGAAACCACCATAGCCTCCGCTGACCGACTGCATGTCCCCAAGACCAAAATTCCCCCGAGCAAGCCACCTATTCCGGCCAAAGCAATCCAACTTCTGAAACTTTCCCGTAGCTATTATAGGGCCTACCTCAGGACTTTTGACCCAGACCTACTGACAAGACACCGACAATACCAAAGCCATGCCCGGTCCTATATTAAAGCCATAAAGAAAAAAACGTGGATTGACTCTTTCTCCCGCCTAGCACAGGAAACTCAAGCTCGCCCCTTCTGGAAAACGTTCAAACAACTTACTGGACAAAAAAAAACAGGAAAGCCAGTACCCTATCCGAGGGCACAACGGTCATTTATTCTCCGACAAAGACAAAGCTGACACCTTTGCCCACTACTTTACTGACATATACAGAGACGCACCCCATACCCGACATGATTACTCAAACCATGCGACCGTTTGCGAGCAAACTGACCCCCATCTCTCCCTCCTGACACCCATTTTTGACCACATACCGACCTTAGACCCCGAATCACCACTAAACCAACCCATTACGATCGACAACATTTCATTTCAGCTAGGCAAACGACGCAATACTGCTCCTGGGACAGACGGGGTGGTTTACCAACACATTAAACAAGCTCCTCTCATCTTCCTGCTTTGTCAAGCCATAGCTTACACACTAATTCTACATACCGGTAACTTCCCTTCCCATTAGAAGACAGCCAAAATTATCTTGTTTCTTAAAACAGGTAAACCTCCATCTATTCTTTCCTCCTACCGGCCAATCAGCTTGCTATCCGTTTTTACTAAACTGTTTGAAGCTATCTTAGCCCGTCGACTTTACACTTTCCTCATTTCCTTTAATGTCCCCCCCCCCCCCCCCCACTCAAGCAGGGTTTCGCCCTCAATTTTCCACACAAACTCAACTCTTTCGATTAGTCAGCCTTATCACTCCCCATATCAACTCCGGCTATCCTGCGGCCCTCCTCCTACTAGATCTTGAAAAACCCGTCGATCTAGTATGGCACCGTGGTCTCATTTTTAAACTAATGTCCCTCCACCTCCCACGCTCCATTGTTCGCCTTCTCAGTAACTTTTTACTGGACAGGCGAGCCTTCATACAAATTAGATCTGCGTCCTCCTCCACCTTCACTCTCTTTTCAAGAGTACCTCAAGGCTCCCCGATTTCCCCGCTCCTCTATTTAATCTACGTCCATGACATGCCCCAACCCAACCAGTTCTCTCAGCTCTTTCAGTTTTCGGATGATACATCTCTGCTATCATTCGCAAATAATCTCACAACCCTCAGCAAACGTCTCCAGGACTACCTAAGTACACTGGTTGCCTGGTTCTCTAAATGGCACCTCACTATTAATACCACCAAAACCCCGTTAGTTCTATTTGGCCTCAAGTCTACCATCAGCCACTACCGAACATTCCGCCTCAACATCTTCGACGAAGCTATTACTCCCTCCCGCCAGGCAGTGTATTTGGGAGTCACACTTGATCACCAGCTCTCCTGGAGACCTCACATCAAACAGCAAGCCCACAGAGCGCGCCAACGTTTGGCACTAATCCGTCGACTTGAAGGGGTTTCCTGGGGTCTTAGCCCACTTCAGCTCATCCATACCTACAAGGTCTTCATCCGTCCATTGCTTACTTATTGCTCATTGGCCTGGATAGGGGCTAGCTTCCCCAATATCAAATTCTAAATTCGATTGAACACTTCGTCTTGAAGATTGCATTTGGCCTTCCTCTTGACACGGACAGCAATCAGTTAAATTACCCCAGGACTCTCCCCTCATTCTACCGTCACCTTCACAAACTCCGCCTACGTTCCCTGCAGTCACTAGTTGACTCACGACTTCCACTTACTATGACCTTCTCATGACGCCAATTACCCGGAGGCAACGTCGCCTATCCGAACCACTTCTCCAAGCCTTGGCACTATCCCTACTCCATCATAATATTCTCCCTGATCTCTCACACATCATTCCTCCTGACACATATCCCCCATGAATGTTAACCCAATAAACATCCAGTTTGCACAAACCGTTTGTCTTCACATAGATTTTCCGACATTTTCTCATTGTTTTTCATCCATTCCACTCAGCCACTTACCACCTGGCATCGGGCCACCTTTCAACATCAAGAAAGAAGACAACTTACTCTACGAACAGACGAACTGAACGCATCTCTCCGACGTTTCACACATCATTTAACTATCACCTGTAATTCAATTCAATTTTGATAGCCTACTACATTTATATATTTTTAAGTAATATTTACATCAAGAACAGCAAGATATTGAACAATTGTAATTTTATATTTTTATATTTATTTTTGTACATATTTTTAGCACAATAAGCACGGTTCCCCACGGCCGAAGATCACCGTAGTTGTGATGGTGGCCAGTCCTCCTGGGAGGGCATTTTGCCCTTCTTCGGAGGGCAAAACAACCCATTTTATGTATGTATGTAAGCACCTTTGTTTGGAAATCAAATCCAATCGGGTCTATGAACTAACTTCGCAATACCTGACTTAATTGACATTCGACGGAGAGAATTATCCTCTATGGCCCAATAAATTTCAAGCATAAATGTTAAAAGGGGGTCAACCTCAGAATGAGAGATAACAGGCTGTAAACTCTTATACTCCTTCATTTTTGTAATCGAAACGTTGTCTCAAAATTCTCTTAAAATCTCGTGTCTGCGCCGTAAGTTATTCAAGGTCAAAGTCATACAAATCAGTTTTTCACGATTATCGCTGTTTCTATAGCTCCAATGATCTTAACACTTATTATATAAATTGTGGAGCATAAAATGTGTGACAAAGTTTGTTTTAATGTTATATTTTCGCCCAACCGTTCTTGAGATAGAGGGAGAACCCGCAGCGCTCAGCCATACTCAATGTAATGCAACTTCAACAGTGAATCTCAGTGAATAATACCTTGTATAAAGTTATTAAATCATTGAAATATCAATCACAATAAATAGTTTTTATTATTTATTAGTCAATAGGCGACCCCCGTGGTGTTGGTGATGATGATGATGATAATTTTTTCAAGGGGCCTAACATCGAGGTTATCGGTCCCTAATGATTCAAACAACTTACTGGACAAAAAAAACAGGAAAGCCAGTACCCTATCCGAGGGCACAACGGTCATTTATTCTCCGACAAAGACAATGCTGACACCTTTGCCCACTACTTTACTGACATAATTACTCAAACCATGGGACTGTTTGCGAGCGAACTGACCTCCATCTCCCCCTCTTGACACCCTGTTTTGACCACATACCGACCTTAGACACCGAATCACCTCTAAACCAACCCATTACGATCGACGACAGTTCATTCGAGCTAGGCAAGCGACGCAATACTGCTCCCGGGACAGCTAGCCATAGCTTACACACTAATTCTACGTACCGGTAACTTCCCTTCCCATTGGCAGACAAAATTATCTTGTTTCTTAAAACAGGTAAACCTCCATCTCTTCTTTCCTCCTACCGGCCAATCACCTTGCTATCCGTTTTCACTAAACTGTTTGAAGCCATCCTAGCCTGTCGTATTTACGCATTCCTCAATTCCATTAACGTCCCCCCCCCCCACTCAAGCAGGTTTTCACCCTCAATTTTCCACAAAAACTCAACTCTTTCGATTAGTCAGCCTTATCACTCCCCATATCAACTCCGGCTATCCTGCGGCCCACCTCTTACTAGATATTGAAAAAGCCTTCGATCTAGTATGGCACAGTGGTCTCATTTTTAAACTAATGATCATTTTTTCAAGTAGTTACTACGTTTACTACCAAATGCTACCATCCAAGACACCTAGCTGTGGACTTGCCTACTAGATGCCATCGTAGCCAGCACCTGGTGGCGAACGTTGGAATTAATATAGCGTTATCAAACTAACTTACACATTTTAGCTTCCACAGGTGTAGTTAGTTGAAGGTTCTTTTTCATACTATAAATCTATGACATGGGACCGCCGGCTTTACTTACCCTCCGAAGGAAGGCATACTGAGGAATTATTAACGCTCTTAAAAAATCCGACGCCTTCGGCTGGGTTTGAACCCGCGGTCTTGCGCATAGAAGCCCAGCATGCTACCAACTACGCCCCCGAAGCCGGTTATTTTACACACAAGTGTAGCTAAATGTATCGTCTTGATAAATTCTTGAAAAAATTATACTACGAATATTAAAATTTTGATGTAGGTAAAACTTCTGAATATTCTGTCATAACCGCGTAGCAACATTGAATATGTTCGCGTGCAGCCATTTTATTTTATTTTTAAACGTAACCATGTCATGTCAGTTTGAGAGTTGTTGAGGAAAGTTGGAAGAAGTTTTCTACCTGCATATTATCCAGAGTGTAGGTTTAAATGTTTACACAGGTTGGGCTGTTCATTGACCCCGCATTCTATGAAAGAAGTTTCGACTGTCAGCGTGGGGCGCAACTTGCTACTTTTGCTCTCGTTTATGTTCCATTCAGCATACGTTATAGTTCATTTAATTTCGTTGTATGTGTTATGTTATTATACAGTACCTAATGTGTGGAAAGAGTACGCGAAGCGCTCTCTACTGCCTCCTCTCACGGAGTGGAACAATTACTGGCAACCCTGTCCGAAAGCGCCTTGGGACGTAAGCAAAATTGCACTCCAGTAAAAGAAGTATTGTTACTCCCAGAGTTTTAAAGATAATGCTAGATACTTTTACACACATGAGTATCAGTGTGCTAGACATATCTGTAGTGATTTTCGTGGTGATAATTCAAATGGTTCTTCAGCTAGGAATATTTGAATTTTCTGAAATATGTACCCTTCATATGTACCTTTTCTACAAATCCATCACATTTTATGTTACAAAATTTGACATGTAATATCTTCGGACGATTTTAATCTGTGGAACAAATTTTTGATATCTTATTTACTTTATTTTTAACAGCACTTCAACATCTGATGGACTTAATTTGAAAACAAAATAATGACATGCTACCCCTTAAAATCCAAAATATATTCTTGAAAAGAAAATTCTTCCAGGAAGTTATTTACTGTAGAATAATGGTTTACAGCAGCATACCAAGTTTCATCACTGTATCTTTAATGATGTAGGAGAAAAGGTACAATAAACTTACAAAAATGTCAGTTAAGGAAAACTTGAATCAAAGATTTGAGTTTGTTTATATTGTATTGCCGCTCATCTAATGAATTAGTGCAGACCATATCCATTTTCTTCTGATTTCTCTTATTCCTACAGCTGTTTCCTCACAGAATTTCTCCTTTGATGAGCCTTTGTTCCCGATTTCATCATCTGATGATGTCAGATTATCCTCACATTCATCCTACAGAAGTGGGTGTGGCAGTATACAAGCAGTTACATATGCTAATTTTACTCACATTTACACATGGTTTTGAACTGTAATATTTTGGAATTAAAATATTGATACCGTAAAGTAAATTATGGCCGAATAAAAAAATACTACTTTTGCTCATTTTTACATCGCCCCCCCCCCCCCTTAACTCGCGAGGACTGGCGCATGCGTATTTTTGACCCGAGGCTTAAATAATGCTCTACATTTTCGTTTTGGCCAGCCCTTTTTTCCTGTCGCTTACTGTACCTTCCTTCCCAGCCCATAACTTCACCCTGCAAAATAAACACGTCCACAGCTTATTAATCAATCAAGTTATTTCTATAGTATTTACGGTCGGGTCAGATTTACCCATGGCGCCAGAGCTCGCGTGACATTTTTCGGCTAATGTTAGTCGGGTCATCTGCAAAACATTAGGGGAAAGAATCATCTATTTTGGTGCAACACAATCGCATAGCTCACGTTCTTGTCTCTACCTTAAAATACAGTACGCGTTAAAAGGGGCGCCTGATGCTATATCTGCTGCATATACAGAGTGGCTTTACACAAAACTCTCGAAATTCGAAATATTTTGTTGTTGCATATAACTGTACCTCATGCCTTGCAGCGAGCAACGGTACAAAATTTAGATATTATACACCGACCCCGCCAACCTGGGCCCAATGTTTGGGAAGCCAGGCTCTGCCTGTCACAAGCCAGGACAAAGTGGTGAGTGATAGAGGAGTATCACCTGTTTAAAAAACCTCGGTCCAGCTGACCCGGCTGGTAGTAACTTGTAAGGGTCCCTTCCCAAGGTTACGGTGAAGTCCTCAACGGCATAGGCAGTGGAGTAGATGGACTACGGAACAGTGTAAATGGCGAAAGAGGCAGCCTAGTACTCGGGATAATGAGTAAAAGGTATTTGTCCATATAATAGGCATATATCCGACACCGAAATTCTCCCGGGATAAGGAGACCACCTTCTATCACGTGCCAACGATCTTTTAGGAGAGCAGATGAGCGGGTAGAAGAAGGGCACTCTCTTGCCCTTGGGGTGGGAAACTGCTCCTAAAGGCGGAAGAGCCAACAGATGATCAACGGCATGGAATGGAGAAGGCAACGGGAAAACACTCCATTGATGATCCGACTGGATATCCCAAGAATCAGCAGCTCATGATGGAAAGCTCTTTGGTTAAATTCTCCGGAGGTAAAATAGCTCCCCATTCGGATCTCCGGGCGGGGACAGCTAAAGGAATTAATGGTATTAACAAACGCAAGAAACAGAAATGTGTAAGGAAAATAGGAACATGGAATGTTAACACATTATTAAAGGTGGGGAAGCTGGAAAACCTGAAAATAGAAATGAAGAGATTAAAAATAGGTATTCTCGGTATTTCTGAAATGAGATGTCCTGGCACGGGTGACTTTTGGTCAGATGACTACAGAATTATCTACTCAGGGTCTGAAGACGGACCGCTCGGAAGAAAAAGGGTAGGAGTGATTATGGAAAAATCCATGGGACTCAGAGTAGCGGGATATGTGCAGCATAGTGATAGGATAATTCTAGTCAAGATAAATACGGAGACAAACAATACTGTTATAATTCAAACATATATGCCAACTACAAATGAAGATGACGAGGAAATTGAAAGAATGTATGAAGATCTAAATCACCTGATAGAAGGAACAAGAGCAGAAGACAATGTAATCATTATGGGGGACATGAATGCAACGGTAGGGAAAGGAACAGAGGGAACAACTGTTGGGCAGTTTGGACTGGGAGTCCGATTTTGAGAGGTGAACGATTGATCGAATTCTGCACTAGGCATACATTAGTCATAACAAATACATTCTTCAACCATCCCAAGAGAAGTCGATACACTTGGAAAGCTCCTGGAGACACGAGAAGAGCGCAATTAGGTTAGATAATTGTAAAAGGAAGGGTTAGGAACCAGGTTAAAAATTGCAGAAGTTATCCAGGTGCAGATATCGTAAGCGATCATAATCTAGTCATGATGCACGCGGAACTCAAATATAAGAAAATCATTACGAGAAAAACTGAGTATCTACAGGTGACAAAACATAAGCTGCCAAATATTAGAGATGAGTTCCAAAGACGAACAGATGAAATGATTGAAAGAAATAAGTTACTGACATATTCGAGAAACCAATAGAAAGTCAGTGGGGAATTCTGAAGGAGGAAATACTAGGAACTGCAGAGGAACTGCTGAAAAATAAAAATAAGAACAGCAGGAAAGCATGGATAAGTGAGGAAGTTGTATAAATGATAACTGAAAGAAGAAGGTTCAAAAACGTCACAAGTGACGAAAGAAAACAACAATATAGAAGACTGAGAAATGAAATCGTTAGGAAAAGCTGGTGGGACAAAGAAAAATACTTATGTGATACATGTGATGAAATAGACACCGATTTTAAAAGCAAATAACTTAGAAAAAGCATATGGAAATGTGAAGCAATTTTTTGGTGAGAAGAAACAGAAGACATGTGGTATTAAAGATGACAATGGACAATACCTGTGTGAAGAGGGAAAGGTTGGTAAGAGATGGAAAGAATATCTAGAGAGCCTCTATGGACATGAAGGTTTGAATAAGGAAGAAATAGAGGAAGAAGACCAGACAGATGCAGAGAATAGAGGTGACCAAATACTAAAATCGGAATTTCAAAGAGCACTGAAATATTTAAAAGACAAAAAAGCACCAGGTGTAGATAAAATCCCTGCAGAAGTATTGAATAACTGCGGAGAGAAAGCTGAAGATGCAATGTATGGAATGATATGCAAAATGTATGACACTGGAATAGTACCAACTGACTTTTCTAAGTGCATAATAATTCCAATTCCAAAGAAGGCTAGAGCACAAAATAGCGATCAATTTAGGACATTAAGACTGACAACACATGCATCTAAAATTCTTACACGTATTATACTTCGGAGAATAGAGAACAACCTTGATAACTACATTATAGATGACCAATTTGGATTCAGAAGGGGCATTGGAACAAGAGAAGCAATATTAACTCTAAGACAAATAATTGAAAAGAGAAATAGAAAAGGATCTGGAGAAAACCTTTGACAACGTGAATTGGAATATACTGTTCAAGTTACTAAAGAAAGTAGGAATCTCTTATAGAGATAGAAGAATAATACATAGTTTGTATAAGAATGAAAGGGGAATAATAAGATTTGGCAATAATCAGGAAGAGGTTGAAATAAGAAAAGGAGTACGACAAGGATGCTCGCTATCTCCTTACTTATATAATTTGTACGTCCAAGATGCCATAAATAGGATAAGAGAAGAGATTCAAGTTGGAGTAAATATACATGGGGAAAAGATTGACATGCTCCGATTCGCAGAAGACATTGCTTTAACAACAGATAATGAAGATGATCTTCAACAGATACTTCATGTAACGAATAACATCCTTAAAAACGAATTTAACATGAAGATGAATAAAAATAAAACAAAAATACTCGTATGCAGTCGGAACCAGGAAGATCATAGAAGAGCACCAGCAATTTATATCGAGAATGATAGAATACAACATGTGAAGGAATATAAGTATCTGGGAAGCTTCATAACGTATGATGGAACCAGCAAACGAGAAATTTGGAGTAGAATTAGTCAGGCAAAGAACGTCTTTTATAGAAAGAAGAATCTCTTCACATCCAGAAGTATAAACCTAAAAATAAGGAAAAGACTGTTGAAGACATACGTGTGGAGTGTGGTTTTGTATGGTAGTGAGACCTGGACAATAGGGAAGTCAGAAGAAAGGAAGTTGATGGCTTTTGAGGCTTGGTGCTGGAGAAGAATGCTCAAGATCAGTTGGATTTAACATATGACAAATGAAGAGGTATTCAGAAGAGCAGGAGAAAGTAGAAGCTTTATGAAGAGCCTGAAAACAAGAAGAACAAATACGCTGGGCCATATTCTCAGACATAATAGCCTGCTAGCAAGAGTCATCGAAGGAATGTTAGAAGGGAAAAACACAAGAGGAAGACCATCACTTGCATACATCACACAGTTAATGACAGACACGAACACAAAATCATATCGTGAATTGAAGAGGATGGCGGAGAATAGAGAAGATTGGCGAGTTGCTGCAAACCAGCCCCAGGGCTGTTGACTTAAGAGAGACGCCAAACATCGCAGCACAATTTAAATGCACACATTCTAATTTATAATTTTCAGTTATTCATGAATATGTTAATGTTATAATATTACATTTTCTCGAATATCATAGAGTATGTTATAATAAATTATAATATGTTATTTTCCACGAATATAATAATATCAGAAAATTGAATTTTAAAAAAGCACATCAAATACCTTCAGGCCTGCCCACTATCCTCTGGTAGTGGTGTTAAAGCTTCCATAAATTCCTCCGTGTCCCTGGATGGTTCAGTTTCAGCCGAATTGGAACCAGGAGGCGATCCATCGAAAGTGGAAGAAGATGATGATGAAGATGACAAGCATATAAAAAAAATTGTGGGGTTTGAAGCCATTTTTTCAGTGTTGCCTTAGTAAACAAAAGTTTAGTGCGTTTCAGTCGGTCAACACGAGTGTATCCAAAAGAGCAGGGTTATGCCCTAATCCTGAAATAAATTACATGAGATTAATAAATACACTAGGATGACCAGTTTCGATCGTCAAGCGATCATCATCAGATCCTTAACACTTAGGATATAAAATCTGTGTTTGAAAATACATGTGAAAATATTTACAATATGTACAATTATTTAGTTGCAGTATTGGTACTGCAACTGTCGGTGTATGGTAAATGCAGTATATATAATGTTAGGTGAAATGCTAAATGGTGATAGATATACGGAGTAGGTAATTTAGAGTGATTATATGGTTGTAAAAATCAACTATGGTTAAACTGTAATGTTACAGGCTAATACTTATCTGGTTGTCTTCCTGGCTGGAGCTGCGCGTAGCTTTCGTGTTCACAGTTACTCCAGGAGTGGTCGACTGAGATGGCCTGTTATCTCAACGACATTGGTTTTCCCCCATATCTCCCCCCTGTTTTTATGGGCTCTGCAGAGACTGTGATGTGTTTATGTGGAGTGTTGCCAACCTAGATAAGATGTATGTTATTGAATACAGGAAGGTCTACAACTATTAATGACCGTTGAACTATCTTCGCCACGCGTGGACTAAATATATGTCCCGGCACCTGTAATACTGCCGCGAATAACGGCCTTGGTTTATTGCAGAAAAAAGTACACAGTACACCTGGTTCAGATAACATTTACCTATTAACCACCGCTATTTACCCCCTTTTTTATCTAGCATTGCTGTATCGCTAAGTTGTGTCTTGTTTCCGACAGGGTGTGTTTTTTAGTAGCGTGAAGAGGGGTGAGCTCTCCATGAACGAGTGTTCATTTAGATCCTTGGGATTGTTTCGTTTGGATAGGTGTATCTCGTTTGCTTCCTTTATGTCAAGAGCTCTGCCTTTCGATTCGTGATGAATTGTTTTTAGGTCCGTCTCGATGATGGTAAAGCTGTGCCCTGCATCACACATATGTTCGCATACGGCTGAATGTGTTCCGTATCTTATCGCATTCGTATGTTCATTATAACGTGTATCTACTCGTCTTCCGCTCTGACCGATGTAATTAGCTTGACAACCGGTGTCTTAGCACGTTATAGAATATACCCCTGACTTTGAATACTGGTCATGTTTATTTAGACTACTATTTTGTAGGTGTCGGCCGGTTGTGTTTTTCGTTGTGAAAGCTATTTTTATGCCTTGCTTTTTGATTTTATATGTATTCGCATTTATTGTACATAGTTGAAACGCGCATTTTTTTCTCATTACTGTCGGGTTTAGGAATCGTTTTATCTTTATTTTTACGTTTGGCTACAATTTGGTTTATTTTGCTTGGCGGGAAATTGTTTACCTTTGCTATTTGCTTAATAGTTCTTATTTCCTTATTATAGTTGTCTTTTGACATGGGTATGTTTAAAGCCCTGTGCACCATTGAATTGAACCCCGCTAATTTGTACGTACTGGGGTGATTGGACTGATTATCGATTGCATGCGAGGTTTGTGTGGCTTCCGGAATATGGAATATGAAAGCTCGTTGTCTTTACGTTCAATAGTTATGTCGAGATAATTTGTTTTTCGGTCTGTTTCGGATTCCTTAGTGAATTTGATTGAGTGGTGTAGGCTAGTAATGGATTGGAGAATTGTTTCTTTGCTTGTTAGTTCAGTATCGTAGATGCAAATTACATCATCTACGTATCTTTACCATATTACTATTCCCTTTGTTGAAGTCTTTTTTAAGAACGCATTTTCTAGTGCATTAATGAAGATGCCAGCGATTAACCCGCTTAGTGGCGATCCCATCGCTAGGCCTTCTCTCTGTGTGTACATTTTATTGTTGAATTGAAATACGTTTTGGCTTAAAACGACCCTCAGTAATCTCTCATTCTCTTCAGTTTCTTTTGCCGAATTGTTGGATTTTAAGTGGTTTTCGATAGTGTTGATTGCTTCCATAATCGGAATATTGGTGTACCTACATGTTAGTTACATCGAGGGATACTAGCTTGAAGCTAGGTTTCAATTGTAGGGTGTTCAATGTTGTTACTAGTTCTGTTGTGTTCTTTACAGAATTGTTTCTGTCGTTGGAAAGACGGCATTTTAAGAAATTTAGTAACTCTTTGCTGATTTTGTAATTAGGGGCATTCCTACGATTGACTATTGGTCTCATTGGGCACTCCTTTTTGTGTATTTTTGGTTGTCCCCTCAATGACGGTATTTTCGGGTTTATGTTTATTAGTTTTGATTTTTCGGCTTTGGTCAGTATGTATTTTGTTTCTTTTAGCGCACTTTTTATTTGTTTTTGGAATTTGTTGGCGGGGTCTTTTGTTAATTCCTTGATTTCGTTGTTGTTTAGGAATTCGACTGTTTTTTCAATGTATTCTCATTTGTTCAAAATTACTGTGGTGTTTCCCTAATCTGTTTTTGTGATGATTAAGTCATGTTCCTTCATTTTTTGTTTCAATGACTTTATTTCTTTGAGATGTTTGTTGTTTTGAATGTTATTGCTTACGCTCTCTCGTTTGAGGAATTTTTTGGCTTCGTTGGTGGCAAGATTTTTGGTTAATTCCCTTACTTCTGCTGGGAGCTTGGGACTGGCTATCTCAATATTTGTGATTAACTGTTTTATATTGTGGTTCGTGTGTGCGTCTGTGCAGTTGTATTTCAAACCTTTGTCTAACATATTCATTTAATCCTGAGAAAAGGTTACGTTCGTTCTGTTGTTTACTCTGCTGTGGATATTAAATTCATTGTTATTAGTGTGTTGTTCATTAGATTGATTGTTCTGTGTTTCTCTTAGTTTTCTTAATTTATTTTCTAGCGTTTCGTGTTTCCTCGTTGCTCTGATTTTGATGGTGTCATGTAGGTGCTCGGCGAAGCTGTCCCCTTGGGAGGCGTGCCAGAAATTACTTAGTTGCAATTGAATGTCGTATAATTGTTGGTTGATTTTTTGCTTTCTTATGTATGCAAATCTTAATTCGTATTTTATCCAAAGCGCTTTGGCTTGTTTAGTTGAAATGATCGAGGCTGGTGTGCTCGGTACAGTTTTAATTTGTACGTATTTAGGGGTGGGATTTAGTTCTATACATTTATTGTTGAACCAAATTGACTTGTCTAAGTTCATGAGCTTAAACCTGAGTGATTTGAATCTCTTGACTTCACGATTTGCCTGGCTGGCCGTGAGCATTGTGGGGTTTGAAGGCATTTTTTTCAGTGTTGCCTTAGTAAACAAGAGTTCAGTCCTTTTCAGTCGGTTAACACGAATGTACCCAAAAGAGCTGGGTTATGCCCTAATCCTGAAATAAATTATATGAGATTAATAAATACAATAGGATGACCAGATTCGATCGTCAAGCGATCATCATCAGATCCATAACACTTAGGCTATAAAATCTGTGTTTGAAAATACAGGTGAAAATATTTACGATATGTACAATTATTTATTTGCAGTATTGGTACTGCAACTGTCGGTGTATGGTAAATGCAGTATATATAATGTTAGGTGAAATGCTAAATGGTGATAAATATACGGAGTTTGTAATTTAGAATGGTTATATGGTTGTAAAAATCAACTATGGTTAAACTGTCATGTTACAGGCTAATACATATCTGGTTGTCTGCCTAGCTGGAGCAGCGCGCAGTTTTCTTGAACCCGCTATCTTGGGCATAAAACCTCAGCATGCTACCGACTACGCCACCGAAGCCGCTTCAGTGGACCTTAAAAATAAAATTGCGAATTTGATATTTACACGATGTCATGAAGACGAAACAATATGGAGGGGGCCCGTAAGTCCTAGCCCTAGGGCCCATACTCTCTCTCCACGGCCCTGATGCTAGCTCTCGCAGACGCTTCTAGGCACTGCGGAGAACATTTGCTGGCGCCCTGTATCAACGGATTCCTATTTCAGTGTTGCCATATTAACTTTCAGTCAGTCGACACAATCACTGGAATATGTGAAATATAACTTGAAATAAATTACATGCGATTAAGATGTATATAATACAAGCTGTACCCGGCATGCAATGCGTTGCTATGTATATAATACAAGCTGTACCCGGCATGCAATGCGTTGCTATGTATATAATACAAGCTGTACCCGGCATGCAATGCGTTGCGATGTATATAATACAAGTTGTACCCGGCATGCAATGCGTTGCTATGTATATAATACAAGCTGTACCCGGCATGCAATGCGTTGCTATGTATATAATACAAGCTGTACCCGGCATGCAATGCGTTGCGATGTATATAATACAAGTTGTACCCGGCATGCAATGCGTTGCTATGTATATAATACAAGTTGTACCCGGCATGCAATGCGTTGCTAGGTATATAATACAAGCTGTACCCGGCATGCAATGCGTTGCTATGTATATAATACAAGTTGTACCCGGCATGCAATGCGTTGCTATGTATATAATACAAGCTGTACCCGGCATGCAATGCGTTGCTATGAATATAATACAAGCTGTACCCGGCATGCAATGCCTTGCTATGTATATAATACAAGTTGTACCCGGCATGCAATGCGTTGCTATGTATATAATACAAGTTGTACCCGGCATGCAATGCGTTGCTATGTATATAATACAAGTTGTACCCGGCATGCAATGCGTTGCTATGTATATAATACAAGCTGTACCCGGCATGCAATGCTTTGCTATGTATATAATACAAGTTGTACCCGGCATGCAATGCTTTGCTATGTATATAATACAAGTTGTACCCGGCATGCAATGCGTTGCTATGTATATAATACATGTATATAATACAAGCTGTACTGTACTGTACAAGCTGTACTGTGCCCAACTCTAGGAATGGGTATTCCAAGTTTCAGACACCTAGATATCAAGGGAAAGGCTGTAGCCGCTTTTGAAAGTTCAGATATTTGAATATCGCGCTACATTGCTTCTCGAAGCATTTCGAAGGATTTTACCGATAGTTGGATGTCAAGTGACGTAGCGAGTAACAGCAGAGGTGGAGGCTATTTATTGATTAAATAGTTAACTATGGAGTAGAGACTTGAGACTGGGATCAGATTACTGGCACGGCCAAATGAAAGAGAATGAAATTAGTATCAAGTAAATCGGACCACGGATTCAAGAGATATGAGGATTTCCAGATATCAGGCGATGACGCGTGACCCTGACCGTTTTGAATAAAAGCCAGCTGGAGCAGGCATGGTCAGCTCACTTCAACACAAGCACTTGGCAAGCAAGTTGCGTCTACGCTGAGCCAAGGCACATGGTTGCCGAATCTACGCAGAAGTTCTTTTCAAATCGTGATAGTCACGAGAAGTGCTGCGCAAACGAGTTGGAACTTAGTAAGTTTCTGGTGAGGAGAATCACTGAGGTGATTGTTTTTCTACAGACATTGGTGGAAATATTTATATTTCCAAAAGGACATATGCTAGACTTTGTCTAGAAAATAGTATTTTGTCACAGTCCAGTAGTAACTTAATACTTGGATGTTTAAATCCATTTTCAAGTCAGTTTTCATTTTTGTAACTAGTTGACCACTTCGATCTGTCAGTACATTGAAGACTAGTCTATAACGGTGGCGTTCATTAGTCTACGCAAGGGAAACTGCAAGTTGTCTAGCGCATGGCAGATGGTGATATTAATAAACCATGCCCAGGGAACGATCTTCAGAACAGCCGTTAATTGCTTAGACTGTCAACGTTTTTCTTGTACTGATGAGATTACAGTGAGTTAGGTTACAACTGACACATTTAAGAAGAGATCGCTTAGATCTGACCCTTTTCAAACAAACTGTTATGGCTTTGTTAGAAGCCCATATTAAAATGGAACCACAGTCATTTAAAACGTCGAAAGATACTACCACTATGTCTGACTAGACGATTTGTGGGTCTACAATGGCGGCCGATACAAGGATTATACGTGCTTGTCCGATAGGGCATGTCTATGGATAAATCTGGTACAGACCAGGTTTACTACACTTCAAGACCATCAAGAAATGTAAGCCACATTTGAATTATATTATGCCTAGCTAATTGGAACAAACTATTTTTCTGCAGATGACCAACACATTTTTTTCGTCGTATTTAAAGCTTGCAATGATTTACGCAAGACTTGTTAGAGTTATTCTGAGTATTTTCAGCACTCAGAACAGTTTAGGATCGATGACCGAGCATTTCGAGCATTTATTTGAATATTTCATATTTTTGGGAAATCACGGTAATCAGCCGATGTAACTGTAAAAGTTAAATTTATTTTTGTTGAGGAATGGATATTTTTTTCCATATTCGAAGGTTCGAACATGTGGATTCTCACATAATGAGATGATAATTAAACACATTTAAAATGATATAATAAATAATAATAATAATAATCCACTAATAATAATAATAATAATAAATTTTTATAATTTTTCTAAATAATTCTTGGATATTATATTTTCTAATAATCATATGTATTGAGAAAGAGCCTATGAAGTAGTTTAATCATTTCTAGTCTGGAACAGGAGATTTTCCGAAGGAGAGTGGTTAGCGCAAGCCCGCATTCAACCAACATTTCAGTTCTGGTTGAACAGATGATATTTGCAATGAGTAAAGTATATTTTTCAGATAACACGGAGAGGCATGAAACGGGAAGCAATTGATATTTGTATCAAATAGGATATTTTTGTATTTATATAAAATCATGACGTAAATACACTCGAAAGTGAAATGAAGATTTTCATATGTATGGTAAATTCACGGGTTGAACTGAATGGTAAAATAAAATAAACTTGTAAGTTTATTAATCTTCCAGTGTTGATAACAAGCAGAGGCTTGATTTATTGTATAAATTTTGGGAAGATAATTTATGTGTGTGGAGTAGTTGAAATGCCATTCCCAGGTGCGCATGTTTAAGTCGCAGGAATGAAGGTTTTTTCGAGCATCAATCAAATAGCAGGTTCGATGGCTCAGGTTTATAGTAGGAGTATTGGAGCCACACTTTTCGTCGTATGAATAACCCGAAGGTTATTTCTTTGAAACCATCAGTTCTTATTTCAACCTTGTTTTCGAATTCCATTTAGACTTTGATTTTGCTAGAACCCGGATTTGTCATGATATTAGTTTATTCTTCTTCAGGGGAAGACCTTTGCCGTTGTTGTTGTAATATGGTGTTCTTACACAAATAGTAGAATGGGCCACTGCCAATTAAAAATAATTCTTAACCACGAATGATTTGAAGGATATTTTCAATCCTAGTGCCATGAACTAAATGAATTTATTATGAAACTACAATTCTAATTTCCGCATTCTGTCGAAGAATTGCAAGTTGTGAAAGTTACTAAAAATGGCCATAAATATAAATATTTTTTTCATAATGATTCCAAGTGGATAATCTAATAGTTGAATGGTTCAACCATTTATTGATCAAGTTGATGATTCAGAAATCATGTATTTTGTTTGGAACTTGAAGTTCATAATCGAGTCACTTCTCGAATGTTTAATGTCAGAAGAACAATTAATTGTTGTTGTGCTTCGCACAGTTCTTCGATGCTATGCTCAAGGTCAAATACTTTTCAGATGTTATTAATATGTGTTAATAATTTGTGTTGCTTAAATGATAATAATATTTTCAACGATATATTTTTGAAAACTGGAAAACAAGTGAAAGTTTAAGAATTCTATAAACATTTATTCTACGAGTGTTAATATCATGTAAATAGTCGAATAGTGATCTACGTTATTTCCAGTATAGACAATTCATTTTGAACTGGAATTAAAGATTAATAATTTTGGAACACAGTCCACAGGACTATTAATCGGACTTGTGTTTCCAAAAAGATTGTCAAATGTGTTTGGAAGATTTCTGTATATTGTGTGTAAATAAGAGTGTGGATCGCCACACGTGGAGTGATGCTGCTTTGAGCATTTTTGCAGTCAGATTTTAACTTTAAATAAACTGAGATAATTTTTACCAGATGTGTTTCTCCCAATTAAATCTCGTTCTATCCTTATTGTTGCATTGAGCCAAAAATCAGCAAAGCATTTTTTTTAATTTGATGTCGTTTTTGCGATTTGCTTTAACCCATCTGGCGCTCCGGGATATTTTGATTCTCGTGCTGACTGATTATTGGTAAAATGCATATGTGGTCGTGCGGACTTCGGTCTAAACGGGCACATAAAATAAGATAGAGAGAGAAATGGCTTCGAACGTGGGGCTCGATTTAGACATTGTCAATCGCATGCCGATTTAAATTGTGATGATTTTTATAGAAATATTTTGGGAGTTGAGAGATGTCTGGTTTGGATGAATAAATTAATAGGAAACCGAATTAGTGGGGAAAATTAAAAATTTAACTTGGTTAATAATTAGAATGGGTTTGATTATTTTTGATAATGGCTTAACCATTAGGGCGTCAAGTAAATTCAGTAGTAAACGTTCGATGACTGGACATACACATTATTAGAATCCAGGTGGAGGATATTTGAGAACTTGCATATTTTTCTTGTGATATTGTGGTAAATGTAATTCGTAAAAGTAGAGAATTGTGTTTTTCCATCACGTCGACATTAGGACAAATCTCATTTTATTATAGTGTTCCAATTAGCTATTCATATTTCTTGTTCTAGTTATAAGCTTGTGTTTGCCACTGTTGTATACCCCTAAGTTTTGAATAATTATTGAAATTATGGAAGAAATGATGAGGATGATGAGGAGTTTGGAGGAGAGTTCAAAACAGGCTGGACTGCGTGTAGCAGCCATTATGAAAGAAAATACTGAGGCTTTAGAAAAGAAACTTAAAGAAAATTCTGATTCTTTAGAAAATAAACTTAAAGAAAGTTTAAACGATAAACTTAAAGAAAATTCTGATAACTTGAAAGAAAGTTTAGATGA
Organism: Meconema thalassinum; assembly: GCA_946902985.2. Lineage (NCBI taxonomy): Eukaryota > Metazoa > Arthropoda > Insecta > Orthoptera > Tettigoniidae > Meconema > Meconema thalassinum. Next base: position 76,705,518 of record OX336400.1, on the reverse strand, counting down.
AAAACTTAAAGAAAATTCTGATTCTTTGGAAAATAAACTTAAAGAAAATTCTGATTCTTTAGAAAGCAGGTTGAAAGGTAACTTAAAAGAAAGTTTAGAGGATAAACTCAAAGAAAATTCCGATTTGTTAGAAAGCAGGTTAAAAGATAACTTAAAGGAAAATTTAAACAGTAAATTTAATTCAATGGAAAGTAAATTTAAAGAGAATTCTGAAATTTTGAAAATGACACTTGAAAGTAAAATGAATAAATTATGCGACAAAACACATGAGCTCGAAACTTCATTAGCTACTAACGCAAGTTTAATGGACGATAAATTTCGCGATGCCGATCTTCGATCCCAAAGCTTAGCTGATAGGATAGAACATGGTCTTAGGAAAGTTGGTGAAGACATGGTCAACCTGGAAGTCCGAGTGAAGAAGGAGAGTAACGAGATGGGAATTCTAGTTGTTCAACGTTTAACGGAACAATTCAAAGAACTTGTCATGGGAGAAATAAGAGAAGGTGTGATTAGTGAATTGCAAACTGAAATCAAAACCACAGTTGTCAATGAAATTAAAGACACACTCAAGCTGGAGAATCAAGAGGGAATCAAGGAGATTAGGGAATCTTTGTCATCACATATTGAAGTAATTGCCAAAGATATCCAAGCAACTCAGAATGACATATCAGATATGACAGGGTCATTGAAAAGTCATGAGGCTGTTATGAACCAGATATCCATTGATGTTAAAGACAATTGTAAAGAAACTGAAGCAATTAAGAAGATGGCAGAAGAAAACCAGAAGGAACTTGAGGCTATGAAAACTCAAATCAAGGATGAGAAACAGTCTGATCATCTGTTTAAAATGCCAAATGTAAGGGGAAAGGAACAGATACAGATAAATTTAGGAGGAGCTAGAGAGACTGATAGACAGGATGAGGTCAGGACAGTATTTCAATCCAACCCCATAACTGTATTTAAGAATATAGAAGATAAGCCTTCTAAATTTTCAGGGCGAGATTCTGTAACACCCGTGGAATTTTTGAGAGAAGCAGGTGATTACCTGAAAGATTCTAAGATCCCTAAAGAAAGACAGATCCGAGTGATAGGGAAGTTCTTGGAAGGTCCTGCACTTCTGTGGTTTAGAGCATTTAGATCCACTCTAACCACTTTTGAGGAGTTTTCTCGTGGGCTATTGAAGAAGTTTTGGTCCCCGGAAACCCAACAGCAAGTCAGAGCAGAGTTATATTCGAAGAGATTCTCGACGTCACAACCTACTCGATACTCTACGTACTTTTCTGGACAGCTGTCTAAACTCCAACATTTAGATCCGCCAATGCCAGATAACGAGTTGATTACTGCATTGATACGTCAATTTCCAGCAGACGTCCAGAGGACTTTGATCGCTGCTGATATCTATAATATGGAACAATTTGATGAAGTATTACAGAAGCTGGATCATACAAACGCTCAATTCTTCCATCAGAAGGGAGTAAAGAATAACAACGCTGTGTATGCTGTTATGGCTGATAGTTATTCTCAGACACCTCGAGAGATTCGAGAGAAGCGAGAAGAGAAATCGCCGAGGGAAGATTCCAATAAGAGAGGATGGAACCAGTACAGTAACAGATACAGTTACAAACCATATGCAAGACCGGATGGTGGTAATCGATACAATACTCGATGGAGAAGACCACGAGATAGTCAAGGAAGGTACCAGGAAAGAAGATCATATGGTAGAAATAACTACAATAATAGAGGGAATGTAGATACTCGTCAGTCCAATGAAGAGTTTAACAAGGACACGAGGAAAAATTTGGAAGCAAGACACCAAGATAACTTGCAATTTTTGGAGCAGAGGCCCAATGAACCAGGTCCATCGGGAACACAACAATCCCGGGGGAATGGTAATGAAAAAAAAAACTCCGAATTCACAGTAGAAGATAGAATTTTGAATACTTTCACTTCCAGAATTATTAAATGGCAAGCAGAGGATGAGGACTTAATTCAACAGAATGACGAACGAAAAGAAATGGGTACCAGAATTAGAATGCCAATCATATCATGCGAAGTATTCGGTATGCCTGTCGATACTTTGATCGATACTGGGGCTATGCTTTGTCTGGTGAGTGAGAAGCTTTATATTCTGTGGAAGCTCAAAGAGAATTTAGAGGAAATTCCAGTATCAGGAATTAAGATCCAAGGAATAATACCCAATAAAATATCTCTGTGTAAAACACAATTATACTTATGTATTACGATTGGAGGACATGATTTCCGACATGTATTTGTTGTAATGAAGGACATGGCTTTTGACATGATATTGGGAGCAGATTTCATTCAGAAATATCAAGCAGTGATAGATATGAAGACAGAGACGATCAGATTTAAGAATACCGAAGAGATTAACTTCGAGGGAAAAGAAGAAGAAGACATCGAGGGAGATGCTCAATGGTCTCTGATTTTTCATGAAGCTGAAGGAAGAGAAGTCTACACTGAGAAGGAGTCCCCAGAGTTAGGGAAGATTTTGGAAGAGTATCACGATATTTTTGATATTAAACCTGGTGAAATTAAGGATTTTGAATATCATATTCGGGTAAATGATGATGCACCTTTTCATGCTAAATTGTATCCAGTAGCAGAAAAGCATCGAGAAAGAGTAAAAGTGCTTATCAAGGACATGGAAAGCAACAATGTGATTGAAAAGTACACTACATCTTATGTCAATCCATTAGCAGTAGTGTCTAAGCAAGATGGAAGTCTGAGACTATGTTTAGACGCGCGAAATTTGAATTCAAGATTACTGCCAGAGTATGACAGACCACCAATCATTAGGGAACTGTTAAGGAAATTCCAAGGCAAGGTCTGGTTCTCTAATATTGATCTCACTTCGTCCTACCATCATATTAGGCTTAGTGAAGATTCTAAGAAGTTTACAGGATTTATGTTTGACCAGCAGACATATGTATTCCGCCGTTTACCATTTGGAGTCAAAACATCTGGATCCGTTTTGATCAGAGCCCTGGAACAAAATTTGAGTCCTGAAGTAAAAGAGATAGCAATTCGTTATATTGATGATACCTTAATTGCATCTGAGACTAAGGAGGAACATTTGCTACATCTTCAAATGTTATTCGCAGATTTGAGAAAAGCGAACTTCAAAGTAAACCTTCGAAAATGTCAGTTCTTTCGAAAGGAAATAAAATTTTTGGGTCACATTTTGGATGGAGAAGGATACCGTCCCAATGAGACGAAGATACAGGCTATTGCAAACTTCCCTAGACCTACTAGAGTGAAGAATGTCCGCAGTTTTCTCGAGACATGCCAATTCTTTGCAGGGCATTGTCCGAACTTCACAAAGACAGTTGCGCCATTGCAGGAATTGTTAAAGAAAGGAAATAAATGGAAATGGGATAAAGATTGTGAACAATCATTTCAAGATGCCAAGAGGTTATTGGTAAACAGTGTGAAATTGGAGTATCCTGACTTTACCAAGAATTTCATCATAGAATCTGATGCATCCACCGTAGGGATTGGAGCTATTCTACTTCAAGAGGATGAAGACCACAAGAGACATTACCTGGCGTTCATTAGCAGGAAACTTCGTCCATCAGAGAGGAATTATTACACCACAGAGTTAGAAGCACTTGCTGTAATATTCGCATTGGAGTCGTGGAAGAAAATGTTAATTGGACATTCAGTCATTGTGAGGACTGATCACCACGCATTGGAGTTCATTTTGAGAACAAACTTTGCCAGCGATAGAATAACTAGATGGTCACTTTTTATTCAGCAATTCAACCTAGTTATTGAACACACTCCTGGAAAGTTGAATGTGGGAGCTGATTTATTGAGTAGAGCAGTGGAGTCTACATCTAAGGTTTTTCAAGTTAACCTGACGCAGGAGGATGAAGATACCTTGAGAAGGTTAAGGTTATTGCATTTATCCCAGAGGAGAGACCGACGTCTTAGGAACATTTTTCGTTTTCTACAGGGAAACATGGATCCCAATGATGATGATTTTGTGGAAACTGAAAGAATTTCCAGAGATTTTATGATGTTAGATGGTTTAATCTACAAGTTTGCAGATCCCGACCATACGAAGCTGAGAGTAGTGATACCTCCACGATTGCAAAAACCCATTATTTGGATGGCACATAGAATCGCAGGTCATGCTGGAGTAGATAAGACAGTCAACATGATTCAAGAGAAATTTTCGTGGGAGCGAATGCGACAAACCGTCAGAAACACTATTCGAGAATGCGACTTATGCCAAAGGAGTAAACATAATTCTAGATTACTGAGAGAATTACCAAGGCCTATTATTCCTTCTAAGCCTTGCGAAATCTTCGCGACTGATTTATATGGTCCTCTCCCAAAGTCTAAAAGAGGTAACCGATATATTTTGGTGACCATGGATGTTTTCAGCAAATACACCATGTTACATCCAATTCAGAAGGCAAACGCAAAGTATTGTGCGAAGAGAATTAGAGACAGCGTGATTCCGGAAGCAGGCAAACCGGAATTCCTTTTATCAGATCGTGGACCTCAATTTACATCTTTGGAATTTCGAACCATCATGAATAATCTTGGGATTAGACAATTGTTTTGTTCTTTTAGACATCCAGAGAGCAATCCAGCGGAACGCGTGATGGCTGAGATAGCAAAATTTTGCCGCCTCTATTGTCCAAATGAGCATTGGAAATGGATGGATGTCCTTTCTTTAGCATCCGAATCCATCAACTCTACGATTCATGAGAGTACTGGACAGATTCCCATGTTGCTTCACCATGGAATTAAACCAACACGATTATGGGATCGAATCATCTCTATTCCACCTGAGATTGAACCAAGTCGTCAGATGAGGGAAACTCTCGCTTTAGACAAGTTAAGGAGTCAAGCGGAGAAGAGAGAGCGCAGAGTGAGAGGAAAGCGTTTTCGCAGACCCTTGCGCGTAGGAACTCTTGTTTTAGTGAAAAGACCTACACCCTCTGACGTGCAAAATCGAGTGTACTCGAAATTTGCAAGCCTTTACGCTGGTCCCTATCGTATTGTGGAAGTAAACAATAATGGAAGCTATGAAGTAGCTAATACACGAACTGGTAACATCGTGGGAACTTATAATGCATCGAATTTGAAGATATATTATTCAAGAACCAGAAGATTTAATGTGTAGATAGGAAAAATAAAAAAAATTCAATTTTTATTTTTTGCTAGGTGTGGGGTGGATGTGCCCAACTCTAGGAATGGGTATTCCAAGTTTCAGACACCTAGATATCAAGGGAAAGGCTGTAGCCGCTTTTGAAAGTTCAGATATTTGAATATCGCGCTACATTGCTTCTCGAAGCATTTCGAAGGATTTTACCGATAGTTGGATGTCAAGTGACGTAGCGAGTAACAGCAGAGGTGGAGGCTATTTATTGATTAAATAGTTAACTATGGAGTAGAGACTTGAGACTGGGATCAGATTACTGGCACGGCCAAATGAAAGAGAATGAAATTAGTATCAAGTAAATCGGACCAGGGATTCAAGAGATATGAGGATTTCCAGATATCAGGCGATGACGCGTGACCCTGACCGTTTTGAATAAAAGCCAGCTGAAGCAGGCATGGTCAGCTCACTTCAACACAAGCACTTGGCAAGCAAGTTGCGTCTACGCTGAGCCAAGGCACATGGTTGCCGAATCTACGCAGAAGTTCTTTTCAAATCGTGATAGTCACGAGAAGTGCTGCGCAAACGAGTTGGAACTTAGTAAGTTTCTGGTGAGGAGAATCACTGAGGTGATTGTTTTTCTACAGACATTGGTGGAAATATTTATATTTCCAAAAGGACATATGCTAGACTTTGTCTAGAAAATAGTATTTTGTCACAGTCCAGTAGTAACTTAATACTTGGATGTTTAAATCCATTTTCAAGTCAGTTTTCATTTTTGTAACTAGTTGACCACTTCGATCTGTCAGTACATTGAAGACTAGTCTATAACGGTGGCGTTCATTAGTCTACGCAAGGGAAACTGCAAGTTGTCTAGCGCATGGCAGATGGTGATATTAATAAACCATGCCCAGGGAACGATCTTCAGAACAGCCGTTAATTGCTTAGACTATCAATGTTTTTCTTGTACTGATGAGATTACAGTGAGTTATGTTACAACTGACATATCTAAGAAGAGATCACTTAGATCTGACCCTATTCAAACAAACTGTTATGGCTTTGATAGAAGCCCATATTAAAATGGAGCCACAGTTTATTCAAACGTCGAAAGATACTACCACTATGTCTGACTAGACGATTTGTGGGTCTACAATGGCGGCCGATACAAGGATTATACGTGCTTGTCCGATAGGGCATGTCTATGGATAAATCTGGTACAGACCAGGTTTACTACACTTCAAGACCATCAAGAAATGTAAGCCACATTTGAATTATATTATGCCTAGCTAATTGGAACAAACTATTTTTCTGCAGATGACCAACACATTTTTTTCGTCGTATTTAAAGCTTGCAATGATTTACGCAAGACTTGTTAGAGTTATTCTGAGTATTTTCAGCACTCAGAACAGTTTAGGATCGATGACCGAGCATTTCGAGCATTTATTTGAATATTTCATATTTTTGGGAAATCACGGTAATCAGCCGATGTAACTGTAAAAGTTAAATTTATTTTTGTTGAGGAATGGATATTTTTTTCCATATTCGAAGGTTCGAACATGTGGATTCTCACATAATGAGATGATAATTAAACACATTTAAAATGATATAATAAATAATAATAATAATAATAATCCACTAATAATAATAATAATAATAAATTTTTATAATTTTTCTAAATAATTCTTGGATATTATATTTTCTAATAATCATATGTATTGAGAAAGAGCCTATGAAGTAGTTTAATCATTTCTAGTCTGGAACAGGAGATTTTCCGAAGGAGAGTGGTTAGCGCAAGCCCGCATTCAACCAACATTTCAGTTCTGGTTGAACAGATGTTATTTGCAATGAGTAAAGTATATTTTTCAGATAACACGGAGAGGCATGAAACGGGAAGCAATTGATATTTGTATCAAATAGGATATTTTTGTATTTATATAAAATCATGACGTAAATACACTCGAAAGTGAAATGAAGATTTTCATATGTATGGTAAATTCACGGGTTGAACTGAATGGTAAAATAAAATAAACTTGTAAGTTTATTAATCTTCCAGTGTTGATAACTAGCAGAGGCTTGATTTATTGTATAAATTTTGGGAAGATAATTTATGTGTGTGGAGTAGTTGAAATGCCATTCCCAGGTGCGCATGTTTAAGTCGCAGGAATGAAGGTTTTTTCGAGCATCAATCAAATAGCAGGTTCGATGGCTCAGGTTTATAGTAGGAGTATTGGAGCCACACTTTTCGTCGTATGAATAACCCGAAGGTTATTTCTTTGAAACCATCAGTTCTTATTTCAACCTTGTTTTCGAATTCCATTTAGACTTTGATTTTGCTAGAACCCGGATTTGTCATGATAGTAGTTTATTCTTCTTCAGGGGAAGACCTTTGCCGTTGTTGTTGTAATATGGTGTTCTTACACAAATAGTAGAATGGGCCACTGCCAATTAAAAATAATTCTTAACCACGAATGATTTGAAGGATATTTTCAATCCTAGTGCCATGAACTAAATGAATTTATTATGAAACTACAATTCTAATTTCCGCATTCTGTCGAAGAATTGCAAGTTGTGAAAGTTACTAAAAATGGCCATAAATATAAATATTTTTTTCATAATGATTCCAAGTGGATAATCTAATAGTTGAATGGTTCAACCATTTATTGATCAAGTTGATGATTCAGAAATCATGTATTTTGTTTGGAACTTGAAGTTCATAATCGAGTCACTTCTCGAATGTTTAATGTCAGAAGAACAATTAATTGTTGTTGTGCTTCGCACAGTTCTTCGATGCTATGCTCAAGGTCAAATACTTTTCAGATGTTATTAATATGTGTTAATAATTTGTGTTGCTTAAATGATAATAATATTTTCAACGATATATTTTTGAAAACTGGAAAACAAGTGAAAGTTTAAGAATTCTATAAACATTTATTCTACGAGTGTTAATATCATGTAAATAGTCGAACAGTGATCTACGTTATTTCCAGTATAGACAATTCATTTTGAACTGGAATTAAAGATTAATAATTTTGGAACACAGTCCACAGGACTATTAATCGGACTTGTGTTTCCAAAAAGATTGTCAAATGTGTTTGGAAGATTTCTGTATATTGTGTGTAAATAAGAGTGTGGATCGCCACACGTGGAGTGATGCTGCTTTGAGCATTTTTGCAGTCAGATTTTAACTTTAAATAAACTGAGATAATTTTTACCAGATGTGTTTCTCCCAATTAAATCTCCTTCTATCCTTATTGTTGCATTGAGCCAAAAATCAGCAAAGCATTTTTTTAATTTGATGTCGTTTTTGCGATTTGCTTTAACCCATCTGGCGCTCCGGGATATTTTGATTCTCGTGCTGACTGATTATTGGTAAAATGCATATGTGGTCGTGCGGACTTCGGTCTAAACGGGCACAGTACCCGGCATGCATTGCGTTGCTATGTATATAATACAAGCTGTACCCGGCATGCAATGCGTTGCTATGTATATAATACAAGCTGTACCCGGCATGCAATGCGTTGCTATGTATATAATACAAGCTGTACCCGGCATGCAATGCGTTGCTATGTATATAATACAAGCTGTACCCGGCATGCAATGCGTTGCTATGTATATAATACAAGCTGTACCCGGCATGCAATGCGTTGCTATGTATATAATACAAGCTGTACCCGGCATGCAATTCGTTGCTATGTATATAATACAAGCTGTACCCGGCATGCAATGCGTTGCTATGTATATAATACAAGCTGTACCCGGCATGCAACGCGTTGCTATGTATATAATACAAGCTGTACCCGGCATGCAACGCGTTGCTATGTATATAATACAAGCTGTACCCGGCATGCAATGCGTTGCTATGTATATAATACAAGCTGTACCCGGCATGCAATGCGTTGCTATGTATATAATACAAGTTGTACCCGGCATGCAATGCGTTGCTATGTATATAATACAAGCTGTACCCGGCATGCAATGCGTTGCTATGTATATAATACAAGCTGTACCCGGCATGCAATGCGTTGCTATGTATATAATACAAGCTGTACCCGGCATGTAATGCGTTGCTATGTATATAATACAAGCTGTACCCGGCATGCAATGCGTTGCTATGTATATAATACAAGCTGTACCCGGCATGCAATGCGTTGCTATGTATATAATACAAGCTGTACCCGGCATGCAATGCGTTGCTATGTATATAATACAAGTTGTACCCGGCATGCAATGCGTTGCTATGTATATAATACAAGTTGTACCCGGCATGCAATGCGTTGCTATGTATATAGTACAAGCTGTACCCGGCATGCAATGCGTTGCTATGTATATAATACAAGTTGTTACCCGGCATGCAATGCGTTGCTATGTATATAATACAAGTTGTACCCGGCATGCAATGCGTTGCGATGCCATTCAATGAAAGTGTTGTGTTGTTATGTAGTTTGGTTGGTTGTTTGGTCCCTCAGTTTAGGGGCTGCGATAACGCGGTCATGTAGCCCCGTGTACGTTGTGTGTGTGTAGAATCTGTCTGATAATCGGTGTTAACGTGATGATTGTATAAGTGTGTGTACCTGTTTTAATTCAAGTAAGGACTGCAGACATTTTTGTTTTTAAGTAGTTCCTAATTTTGCCGCCAAACGCGACCGTCAACGACCATCTCGTTCCGAATTTAGTTACCAGATGCCACCACCGTCGGCTCTTGACGTCGAACGTAGGAATCTAAGAACGTTAGTCAAATAATTAACCTATACATAATTTAGCTTCACACAGGTGTAATGAGTGGAAGGTTCTTTAACATGCCATAAACCATTTACATGGGACCGCCGGCTTTAGTTCCCCTCCGAAGGAAGGCATACTGAGGGATTTGTAACGTTCTTAAAAAATCCGACGGCTTCAGCCGGGTTTGAACCCGCGATCTTGGGCATAGAAGCTCAGCATGCTACCAACTACGCCACCGAAACCACCGTAAATTTGTTTGTTGAAGTGCTTTTGTATACACAATACATCCTTTTTTCTTTTTCGTTAACGGCCTCTAAACAATTGTAAAACGGATTTACTAGTTCAGAAACATTCGTGGGAGAGTACACAACAACTAACAAATGTTTCATCGCAATTGGATGAATGGTATATGAACGCAACCACCGTCACTCAATTGTTGAATCTACTCGTGCGCTACCTATTTTAAAATGAATTTACTAAGTCAGAAACCTTCCCTGGAGTGTACCAAATTTTCATCGCAATCGGATGAATGGTATTTGAACGCTTAAAGGACACGCACACACCCACACCCACACACAAACTAGGCCTATCACGTATCATTTATTTCTATATACTGTATGGAGATTGTTACGGACTATTCAAGACGAAGAAGAAGAGAATAACAATAATAAAAATAAGAAGAAGAAAACGAAGAGGAGGAGGAGGAAGAAGAATAATAAAATAAGAAGAAGAAAAGAAGAAGAAGAGGAACAGGAAGTAGAAGAAGAAAATAATAATAATAAGAAGAAGAAGACGAAGAGGAAGAAGAAGAAGAAGACGAAATGACATTTTACGCTAGTCAAGCGATCATCATCAGATCTAGATTCTGAAAACTTTTCAAGAGGACATGCCTTTACAAAACCTATTTTAATTCAAAGAACTAGATTATTTAAAAAGAATGGGTAAAGAAAGAGTAGCAACAAGGGAATTGGAAAGAGAAGTCAAGGGAAGGAGACCAGTTGGAAGACCGAGAAGAAGGTGGTTGGACCAAATTTTGAAGGACATTGGAGAAGCTGGATTGGATGTGGCAGAAGTGATGGAACAGGAAAATTGGAAGGACAGAAAGGAGTGGAGGAGGCTTGTAAACCACACCCGGGTGACTGGAGTGGGACTTTGATGATGATGATGACTAAAGTATACACGAGGTGGTTATCTGATCAGCCTGTAGATATTCCACAACCTCAGATAAGTATCAACAATGGATCATTGATCACATTAGCAGTAGACACATAGTATTTAATGTTGTAGTTATAGCCTTTATTGATCACCACAGAGTAGCCTACTCGTAGTTCATTACCACATGTTAGTTTACAATTCTACTGTAGTTTAGGACTTATCCCAGCAACAGTAGCTACAGCTTTATACATTAGTTTGGGGGAGGAACACTGGGATCGTCATTTCTAAGTTTTGCAACATTTTAAAATAAATAGTGCCTTAATATATATATATATATATATATTAGAAATTATGTTGTTTGTGATCTTCAGTTTTTGCAGATCACACCGTATCTCTTCCAGCCATCTAGTGGTGTTTTTAGGTAGATTTCCTTAGAAAGCTAACTATTGCAATGGGTCCCATGTTTCGACTTACGGAAAATTTCGACATATCTTCGCGTTTCACCGTCAGTTCAAAAGTTTATATATAATTTATGTATATATATATGAATATCAGTTTCTTGTGGACACGATAACTGCCGTAATTTTGCACGAATCACTTTGAATTTTTTACATAATATGTATCCCCCTAAAATTTCGGTCGTGTTCGTTAATGGGCAAAATCGGTCAAAGGGGATGGAAATGGGAGGCTTTTTTTTCGAAAAAGTGAAATATCGCTATAACTCTCTTAATATCTGAAATATTGAATCCATTTAAAGTCCATACTATGTGTCGGACAAGGCCCTAAAAGTTATGTTTGAAAATTTTTTTGATAGCACCAACCATTGACCAAAGGGGTGGGAAAATGTGGGTTTTTCGGGAAACATTAATCATATCTCTGTTAATAGGCACAATATCAAAACCGTACAAAATGGACAATATTCCTCCAATAATTATCTAAAACTTTTGTCTGAAATAATTTTTGATATGACCCACCATTTCGCCACGGGGTGAGCAAAATTATTTAAATTATAAGAAAATGCCAAGTGCCAAGAGTGGTTGCCATGACAACTTTACTTTTAATTGATAAGGGATGAGCCATCAGCAGTTGCTATGACAACGCCACTGCACGAGATAACATTCAGTTTTCCATCTGTCTGTGGGAAGCGACTTCGGTATCGGAACTGGTAGCATGCTGAACTTCTATGCCCAAGGTCGCGTGTTCAAACCCGGCTGAAGTAGGATTTACTAAGAGCGCTAAAAAAAACTGAGTTGGCTTTCCTTCGGAGGGGAAGTTCCAACGTTCGTTGCGAGTTGATGGTTCCGGTGGCATCTAGTAGCCGAGTTCACAGCTAGGTGCCGTTGATGGTAGTATTTTAGGTAGATTTCATTAGAAAGCTAACTATTGCAATGGGTACCAAGTTTCGATTTCCGGAAAATTTCGACATATCTTCGCGTTTCACATCCCCCAGACCCCAAAACCACCGTCATTTCAAAAGTTTATATATAATTTACGTATGTATATATATGTATATTAGTTTCTTGTGGACACGATAACTGCCATAATTTTGCACCAATCACTTTGAATTTTTTACGGAATATGTATCCCCTTAAAATATCGGTCGAGTTCGTTACTGGGCTAAATCGGTCGAAGGGGATGGAAATGGGGGACTTTTTTTTTTCGAAAAAATGAAATATTACTATAACTCTCTTAATATGTTAAATATCGAATCTGTTCAAAGTTCACACTATGTGTCGGATAAAGCTCAAAAATTCATGTTTGAAGAGTATTTTTATAGCACCAACCATTGACCAAAGGGGTGGGAAAAAGTGGGTTTTCCGGGAAACATTAATCATATCTCTCTTAATAGGCACAATATCAAAACCGTACAAAATGAACAATATTCCCCAAAATAATTACCTAAAACTTTTGTCTGAAAGATTTTTTGATATGACCCACCATTACGCCAAGGGATGAGAAAAATGATTTCGGAATTATAAGAAAATGCCAAGAGCTATCAGTGCTTGCCATGGCAACACTACTAACTTGATGAGGGATGAGCCATCAGACGTTGCCATGACAACGCACTTGCGGGAGATCAGATTCAGATTTCCATCTGACTAAGTGTGAAGCGGCTTCGGTGACGTAACTGGTAGCAAGCTGAACTTCTATGCCCAAGGTCGCGGGTTCAAAGCCGCCCAAAGTCGTCGGATTTTCTAAGAGCGCTAAAAATCCCTCAGTATGCTTTCCTTTGGAGGGGAGGTTCCAACGTTTGTTGTGAGTTGCTGATTGCGGTGGCATCTGGTAGCCAAGTTCACAGCTAGGTGTCGTTGACGGTAGTATCTGGTAGCAACATTAGGAACTACTGCTTGAAACTGAGCGTCTGCATTCCTTACCTGAATTACAGACTAATACAGCCATCACAATTTACGCCGTTTATCAGACAGTTTCTACACTCACCCAAAGTACACGGGGTTACATGACCGCGTTATCGCAGCCCCTAAACTGAGAAACCAACCAATATCTCTGCGGGAGATATAATTTTGCGTGAAGAAATAACAGACCGTTACATAGTTACACATCAGTGACCAAACCTTGCATAAGGACAGTGTGACCACAAGTATAACAAGTAGTTCCGTGAAGAACTATACAGCCTATTTTCATATATCCTGCACATGTTAATTGTCTCTATCAACATACAAAATTTCAGTTTAATTGCTGTAACAGATTCGTAGATATTGAGAACCGTCTAAATATTTCATATGGTCGCCAGGATGTATTTTTATTTTTGTACTATTACATTAAGATTATTGTGTGTTTGAAGCCATATTTTCAGTGTTGCCTTGGTAAACAAGAGCCTAAGTGTAATGGATCTGATGATGATCGCTTGACGATCGAAACTGGTCATCCTAGTGTTTTATTAATCTCATGTAATTTATTTCAGGATTAGGGCATGACCCATCTCTTTTGGGTACATTCGTGTTGACCGACTGAAATGCACTAAACTCTTGTTAAGATTATTGTGTACGTGTGGTATTCAAACTTCAATCGCATGATTAGAACACAAGAAGTAAAAACGAGATTTTAAAAGTACGCACACCAGCCATCTTGTGATTATGCAAACAATTGAAATAAATTACATGTCAGTGGATCAACATTTGTATAAGCATTTAACGTGCAACGATTCACGGCACTCGGATAGTTAATTCGCGAGAAACGTCCATTTAAATATTTATACTTCACGTCGCCGCCATGTTGGATTTGTGCTCACCAGGTTACTGAAAGTCCTATAGGTGAACATATGTTCATAGTCTCTATGAACATTAAAAAAATCAGTTTGGTTGCTGTAAAAGATTCATAGATATTGAGAACCGTCTAAATATTTCGGAAGCTCACTATTTAGGATTGTTATATGTATAGGCCATAGAGTTATGTACCATTCAAGGACAATTATTGCCTAGCTTCATTATAGAAACTTTCACTTCGATCGCTTGATTACGACACAAGAATAAAAACTTAATTTTAAAATTTCGCACAGCCGCCATCTTGAGGTTATGTAAACAATTGAATTAAATTAGATGGCAGTGCATTACAATCTGCAAAATCATTTACTGTACCACATTTCACTGCGCTCAGAGAGTTAAATCACGAGAAAAGTCTATTAAAATATTTCAAATTCGCTTGGTCGCCATGTTCGTTTTGTACTTTACAGGTTTATGAAATATACATAGGTAAACTTGTATCAGTACCCCTTATAACCGTACAAAATTGCATGGTGATATCTGAAATAGTTTCGGAGATATGGAATGTCAGTGAAATATTTCGCACAGCAGCCATATTGAGGTTATCTAAACAATTGAACTAAATTAGACTCCAGTGCATTACAATGTGTATAAACATTTGCTGTACCAAGTTTCATTACGTTTGGATAGTTAAATCGCGAGAAATGTCTATTTAAAAGTCTCAATTTCGCTTGACCGCCATGTTGGTTTTGTAGTCACCAGGTTTTTAGGTAGATTTCATTAGAAAGCTAACTATTGCAATGG
This sequence comes from Meconema thalassinum, assembly GCA_946902985.2. Taxonomy (NCBI): domain Eukaryota; kingdom Metazoa; phylum Arthropoda; class Insecta; order Orthoptera; family Tettigoniidae; genus Meconema; species Meconema thalassinum. The sequence continues at coordinate 76,690,485 of OX336400.1, read as the reverse complement.
GTCCCATGTTTCGACTTCCGGAAAATGTCAACATATCTTCGCGTTTCACATCCCCCAGACCCCAAAACCACCGTCAGTTCAAAAGTTTATATATAATTTATGTATATATGTATCTATATATATATATATATATATATATATATCAGTTTCTTGTGGACACGATAACTGCCGTAATTTTGCACTAATCACTTTGAATTTTTTACATAATATGTATCCCTATAAAATCTCGGTCGAGTTCGTTAATGGGCAAAGTCGGACAAAGGGGGTGAATATGGGGGGCTTTTTTTCGAAAAAGTGAAATATCGCTATAACTCTCTTAATACATGAAATATCGAATCCCTTCAAAGTTCATAATATGTGTCGGATAAGTGCCAAAAATTTATGTCAAATAAGTTTTTTGATAGCACCAACCATTGACCAAAGGGGTGGAAAAAAGTGGGTTTTTCGGGAAACATTAATCATATCTCTCTTAATAGGCACAATATCAAAACCGCACAAAATAGAAAATATTCCCCTAATAATTACCTAAAACGTTTGTCTGAAGGAAATTTTGATATGACCCACCATTACGCCAAGGGATGAGAAAAACCATTTCGGAATTAAAGAAAATGCAAAGTGCCATAAGAGGTTACCATGTCTACGCTTCTAAATTGATGAGGGATGAGCTATCAGAGGTTGCCAAGACAACGCCATTGACGAGATCACATTCATTTTTAGCCTACTTTTCACACTTTGCAAAAATGAGGAAAAAGTAGACTTATGAGATCGATCCGGGAAAATGTGTCTGTCTGTCCTTCTGGCTGGCTGGCGGTGTGTGTGTGTGTCCCCCCCCCCCCTATCAACTCCTAAACGGCTGCAGCAATCGAAACCAAATTTAGTATGAGTAATGCTGTATACCGGAATATCTCAAGCCCATATTTGAAAAAGATGTCAGTGCTACCAACTGCTAAAAAAACGCATTAGAAATTTGAGCTCCATGTTGGATATTATGGAAGGCATACATGGGAGCAATTCCAAAATTGGCACACATGTAGATAATACTATTTTAGTTTAATTTCCAGGAGGCCATACATGACAGTGTTGCCAAAATAATTTTAAGCCTTCTGATAGGTCCAATATTTAAATGCACATTACTTCTACACTATCAATTGGATTTCAACCAAATTATGTATGTAATATTTGCACATAAGTAGGTATGACTGAGCGTATTCTTAAGAGACTCGAGGGCTGCCAACTGTTAATAATTGCTCTCTCTACTTTTTATTCAAATACCAATATATCAGAAAGTATGCAAGCCGACAGCTTTAAACTATGCACGCGTATAGTACCTGACATTTTACATTAATTTGGAGTATCTTATATACGTCAGTTCTACCAACATGATTCTAAGCCTGCTGATAGGACCAATTTTTAAATACATGTAACTTCTATACTGTCAGTTGGATTTCAACCAAATTTCGTATGTGCTATGTGTAATATAACAGATATGACTATAAGTATTCTTATGAGCAATTAGGGCTGCCAACTGTTAAAAATGGTGTCTATAATTTTTACCCTAATATCAATATATCAGAAAGTATGCAAGCCAACAGGTCTATACTTTGCATACGTATAGCACCTGACATTCTAGATTAATTTGGAGTAATTAAGATAAGTCAGTGATGCCAACATGATTCTATGCCTGATGATAGCTCCAATTTTAAAATACATATAACTTCTATACTAAAAAAATGGATTTCATCCAAAATTGGCACAAAAAGATATCATAATATTTCCGATTATTTCTGACCAGCATACGCATGACATTGTTGCCAACGTGCTTTTACGTGTGCTGATAGATCCAATGTATAACTCCATGTAACGTCCTTTGGACTTCAACCACATTTTGTATTCTGTACCTTAAGAGATGGAATTAAGAATATATTCAGTCACCAGGGCTGCCAACTGTATTGCTGTATTAGGCTACATTATGCCTAGTATACAGTATTTCGAACGAATTAAGACATTCCGATATTACCAACTTAATTTCGTCACTATTCTAGATAGGTTCATATACTGTAGATTAATCATTGGCATGAATCTTAATTTTAAGAAAAGTAGGCTCTTTAGTTCGGCACGGAACTTCTTGTTCCATCTGACTATGTGGGAAGCGGCTAACTGGTAGCATGCTGAACTTCTATGCCCAAGGTCGCTGGTTCAAAACCGGCCAAAGTCGTCGGATTTTCTAAGAGCGCTAAAAATCCCTCAGCATGCTTTCCTTCGGAGGGGAAGTTCCAACGTTCATTTCAAGTTGCTGGTTGCGGTGGAATCTAGCAGCCAAGTTCACAGTAGGTGTCGTTGACGGTAGTATTTGGTACAAAATTAGGTAGTACTACTTAAAATTGACCTTCTGCAGACCGTACCTGAATTAGAGACTAATACAGTCATCACAATTAACACCGTTTATCAGACAGATTCTACACACACCCAATGTACACGGGGTTACATGACCACGTTGTCGCAGCCCCTAAACTGAGGAAACAACAAACATCTCCGCGGGAGATAAAATTTTGCGTGAAGAAGTAACAGACTGTTAGATAGTTACACATCAGTTCCAAACCTTGCATAAGGACATTGTGATCAAAAGTATAAAAATGAACCCCAAATATGACAAGAAAGTTACCATCCCCATAAGACAATAAAATGTTAAAAATATGCATAGAAAGACGAAAAAAAGGTTAATTAACCTCCAATTGTAAAATACATTCTCGCAATAAATGAGGTCTGATCCACCTACGAAAACCTGCATATTTCGCCTATTTTAGCTTATCCTCTAGTCTGCCCGGTGAAATCTACCTCCGCCTTCCGGCGTGCCGAGAGGATTTTTTGAAAGTCTCATAGGTGAACTTCTAGTAGTGCCCTTTATCGCCGTACACAATTTCAGGGCGATATCGGTAATAGTTTCGGAGATATTGAATGCTAGTGAAATACTTCGCACAGCCGCCATGTTGGATTGTTGAGACGTAACAAAATTTGAAGGGCACGGTCGAGGTCGCCGGGAATAGTGCTATGAACTTACCGAGTTCCATTGAAATCGCTCCAGCCGTTCAGATTTTATTAGGGGGTGACACACACACACCTCACACACACACACACACACACACACGCACACACACACGGACAAAAGGTGATCTCATAAGCCTATTTTTTCAAAATTTAAGATAGGCTAAAAATGGACTCCAAATGACAAGTAGGTTGCCGTCATCATAAGACAAAAACATGTTTAAAATATGCATAAAATGACGAAAAACAAAGTTAATTAATCTCCAATTATAAAATACTTTCAGGCAATAAATGAGGTCTGATCCTTCTACGAAAACATGCATATTCTGCCTATTTTCGCCTATCCCCAAGTTTGTCCGGTGAAATCTACCTCCGCCTTCCGGCGTGCCGAGAGGACTTTCAGGTAGATTTCATTAGAAAGCTAACTATTGCAATGGGTCCCATGTTTCGACTTCCGTAAAATTTCGACATATCTTCGCGTTTCACATCCCCCAGACCCCAAAACCACCGTCAGTTCAAAAGTTTATATATAATTTATGTATGTATATATATATCAGTTTCTTGTGGACACGATAACTGCCGTAATTTTGCACCAATCACTTTGAATTATTTACCGAATATGTATACTTATAAAATCTCGGTCGAGTTCGTTACTGGTGCTAAATCGGTCGAAGGGGGTGAAAATGGGGGGCTTTTTTTCGAAAAAGTGAAATATTCCTATAACTCTCTTAATATGTGACATATCGAATCCGTTCTACGTTCATACTATGTATCGGATAAAGCCCAAAAATTTATGTTTGAAGAGTTTTTTTTATAGCACCAACCATTGACCAAAGGGGTGGGAAAAAGTGGGTTTTTCGGGGAACATTAATTATATCTTTCTTAATAGGCACAATATCAAAACCGTACAAAATGGACAATAGTCCCCTAATAATTACCTAAAACTTTTGTCTGAAAGAATTTTTGATATGACCCACCATTACTCCAAGGGATGAGAAAAATGATTTCGGAATTATAAGAAAATGCCAAGAGCTATCAGAGGTTGCCATGGCAACACTACTAAATTGATGAGGGATGAGCCATCATTGTTGCTATGACAACGCACTTGCACGAGATCAGATTCAGTATTTCCATCTGACTAAGTGGGAAGCGGCTTCGGTGACGTAACTGGTAGCATACTGAATTTCTATGCCCAAGGTCGCGGTTTCAAAGCCGGCCGAAGTCGTCGGATTTTCTAAGAGCGCTAAAATCCCTCAGTATGCTTTCCTTTGGAGGGGAAGTTCCAACGCTCGTTGCGAGTTGCTGGTTGGGGTGGCATCTAGTAGCCAAGTTCACAGCTAGGTGACGTTGACGGTAGTACCTGGTAGCAACATTAGGAACTACTGCTTGAAATTGACCGTATGCAGTCCTTACCAGAATTAAGACAAATACAGCCATTACAATTCACACCGTTTATCAGACAGATTCTACACTCACCCAAAATACACGGGGTTAGATGACCGCGTTGTCGCAGCCCCTAAACTGAGGAACCAACCAGAGGTAGATTTCATTAGAGAGCTAACTATTGCAATGGGTACCATGTTTCGACTTCCGGAAAATTTCGACATATATTCGCGTTTCACATCCCCCAGACCCCAAAACCACCGTCAGTTCAAAAGTTTATATATTATTTATGTATGTATATCAGTTTCTTGTGGACACGATAACTGCCGAAATTTTGCACCAATCACTTTGCATTTTTTACCGAATATGTATACCTATAAAATTTCGGTCGAGATCGTTACTGGGCTAAATCGGTCGAAGGGGGTGAAAATGGGGGGCTTTTTTCGAAAAAGTGAAATATTGCTATAACTCTCTTAATATGTGACATATCGAATCCGTTCAACGTTCGTACTATGTGTCGGATAAAGCCCAAAAATTTATGTTTGAAGAGTTTTTTATAGCACCCACCATTGACCAAAGGGGTGGGAAAAAGTGGGTTTTTCGGGAAACATTAATCATATCTCTGTTAATAGGCACAATATCAAAACCGTACAAAATGGACAATATTCCCCTAATAATTACCTAAAACGTTTGTCTGAAAGAATTTTTGATATGACCCACCATTATGCCAAGGGATGAGAAAAATTATTTCGGAATTATAAGAAAATGCCAAGACCTATCAGTGGTTGCCATGGCAACACTACTAAATTGATGAGGGATGAGCCATCAGACGTTGCCAAGATAACGCACTTGCACGAGATCAGATTCAGATTATCATCCGACTAAGTGTGAAGCGGCTTCGGTGACGTAACTGGTAGCATGCTGAATGTCTATGCCCAAGGTCGCGAGTTCAAAGCCGGCCAAAGTCGTCGGATTTTCTAAGAGCGCTAAAAATCCCTCAATATGCTTTCCTTTGGAGGGGAAGTTCCAACGTTCGTTGCGAGTTGCTGGTTGGGGTGGCATCTAGTAGCCAAGTTCACAGCTAGGTGTCGTTGACGGTAGTACCTGGTACCAACATTAGGAACTACTGCTAGAAATTGACCGGCTGCAGTCCTTACCTGAATTACAGACTAATACAGCCATCCCTAAGTACACGGGGTTACATGGCCGCGTTGTCGCAGCCCCTAAAGTGAGCAACCAACCAAAATCTCTGCGGGAGATATAATTTTGCGTGAAGAAGTAACAGACCGTTACATAGTCACACATCAGTGTCGAAACCTTGCATAAGGACAGTGTGACCACAAGTATAAAAATGGACCCCAAATGACAAGAAGGTTACCGTTCCCATAAGACAATAAAATGTTTAAAATAAGCATAAAATTACGAAAAACAAAGTTAATTAAGCTCCAATTAGAAAATATCTTCTCGCAATAAATGAGGTCTGATCCTTCTACGAAAACCTGCATATTCTGCCTATTTTCGTCTATCCCCAAGTTTGTCCGGTGAAATCTACCTCCGCCTTCCGGCGTGCCGAGAGGACTTTTTTTTTTTGTTGATATGCCATCATGTTTTATGAATTTTGATAATATAGTTGCTGTCTTTTTGGTCTGTAATTTACAAAGTGACTGGAGATATTGCAATGTTATCTTACAACACATGCATTTCTGTATGTTCACTGATTTTTAGGTAGATTTCATTAGAAAGCTAACTATTGCAATGGGTACCATGTTTCGACTCCCGGAAAATTTCGACATATCTTCGCGTTTCACATCCCCAAGACCCCAAAACCACCGTCAGTTCAAAAGTTTATATATAATTTATGTATATATGTATATATGTATCTATCTATCTATCTATCTATATATATATATATATTTATTTTACACGTTACAGGCCTATTAGACCACGCGAAGCAATCATGACTTTTTGTTCTTTCTGTCTTTCCAGTACTCTTTCATTCGTGCACTAAAGGCCCTCTTCCTTTCTTCGGTCCACTTTGGTCTTTGGGCTCTAGGTGCAGCTCTCTCTGACAACACTTCCCACTTGTATACTTTGTGTCTAAATACGCTTTTGTCTATTGCGTCTTCTGGGTCGACCTTTGCTTTCACTAGATCAATTTTGACTTGCATCATCCGGGGTGTAGTAATCTTGAGCCGCTGTATGTATCTAAGAATTTTGTTGGTGAGTCTGGTTTGTGGGAGTCTGCTGATGTGGCCGTAAAATTTTAGTCGCCTCTTTCTGATGTCTGCTGCGAGGTTGGACAATTTCTCTGTGGTGTCTCTGGAGTGAAGCCTGTATCCTTCATCTGTGTGCTTTGGTCCAATTATTTTCCTTATTATTTTTCTTTCCTCTGTGAGGATTTTTTCCAAGTCGCCCTTAGTGTGTAACGTCAACGTCTCACTAGCATAAAGCACCTCAGATTTAATAACCGTGTTGTAATGACGAAGTTTAGTGAATGTGGACAGACATTTTTTGTTGTAGACACTCTGTGTCTTGTATAAGGCTCTCTTCATTTTCATTAACCTAGTGTTCTGAGCGATCTTCTCTTTTCCCGTCGGTTCAAGCATTTCACCTAGGTATTTAAAGTGGGCGACTCTATTGATCTTGCCATATTTCGTGTTTAAATTCTGTATGTCGAATTTCGTACAGAAAAACTCTGTCTTTTGGAACGAGATCTGTAGTCCTACTTTTTCGGCGCACTCTTGGAGTACTTCTATCTGTCTGATTGATGTGGTTTCGTTATCTGAGAGTAGAGCCAGATCATCCGCGAAGGCTAGACATCCAACCTCCAGTTCGTCCTTTGGTCGTCCTAGTCGCACTGGCCTCCAGTAACCTTGAAGTCTCAGCTCTTTCTCCCATTCCTTGATAACTTTGTTCAGCACTAGGTTGAAGAGGAGCGGAGAGAGCCCGTCACCTTGGCGAACACCTGTATTGATCTGAAATGGTTCTGAGATTTCCCCCATGAATTTCACTTTTGATGTCGTGTCTGTCAGTGTCTGTTTGATCAATCGCAAGGTCTTGCTATCCAAACCTTGCTCGTGTAAGATGTTGAACAATGACTGACGGTCAATGGAGTCATATGCCTTCTTGAAGTCAACGAAGGTACATATAACTGGAGTATTCCTGAGGGCTTTGATTTTCAATATACTTTTTAGGTTGAAGATTTGTTCCGCGCAGGAGCGACCAGGACGAAATCCCGCCTGGTACTCGCCAATCTTGTGTTCCAGCTGGTCCCGAGCCCTTTGGAGTAGGCACGCTGAGAGGATATTGTACGTAACTTGTAATAGTGAAATGCCCCTGTAATTGTTTACGTCAGAGCGGTCGCCTTTTTTGTGTAATGGGTGGATCAATGCACATTTCCACTCATCTGGTAGCTTTTCTGATGTCCAGATGTCAGTGATAATCTGTGTGAGTTCCCTGAGTGAGTGTGGCCCTAGGTTTTTCAGTAGTTCGGCCACTATGCCGTCTTCACCAGATGTCCTGTTGTTCTTAAGTTTGATGATGTACCTGTGAACTTCCTCTTGTGTCGGAGGTAATGAGTCTGCGTTCTTGACTGTAGGTTCTTCCTCTGAGAATCTCTCTATTGGTTCTGGACAGTTGAGAAGATCAGAGAAGTATTGTGCCATCACCTTGCAATTCTCCTTATTCGTTAGTGCTAATTTTCCATCACATTTTCTGAAGCAAAGGTTTGGTGGTGTGTACCCTCTGATGTGTCCTGCATACGTTCTGTAGAAGTCCCTTACGTTGTAGTTACGGAAGTTGTCCTCAATGGAGTCCAACTGTTCCTTCAGGTATCTCCTCTTGGATTGTCTGATAATTTTTGCGGTTGCTTTTCGTGTTTCATGGAAATTCTGTAAATTTTCTGGGGATTTTTTACAGTTGTATTTCTGATATGCCAATTTCCTGGTAATGAGTGCATTCTCACAATCAACATCCCAAAAAGAATGTTTGGAATTCTTCTTCAAAGGAATGAGAGCTTGTGCTGTTTCTATGATTTTTCGGTGGAAATTTTGCCAGTCATTGGCATGTTCTTTTTCCCAGGCTTCCATCACTCCAGAGTCTGCGATCTTTTTTATGTCAAATTTTGGTAGGGGGGTTTTCTTACAGAAAGTTCTCTTTGGGGTGAACTTGACCTTGACGCGGGTTAGGTAATGGTCAGAGTCAATGTTGGCTCCTCTACGTACCTGTACATCATGAATCTCCTTCTGTACTGGATATGAGATTGCCACATGGTCGATTTGGAACTCACCTAACTGCTGGACTGGAGAACGCCAGGTTTTCTGTTGTCCAGGGTGTTTTCTAAGAGATGTTGACATGAGCTTGAGGTTACTCTGCTGGCAGAGTTCTATGAGTCGTGTGCCATTTTTATTTGTGAATTAATGTGCAGGATAGTTTCCGACTGTTTTCCTGTACATCTTTTCTCTACCGATCTGTGCATTGAAGTCGCCCATGAGGAGTTTGACGTCATTCCAGGGGACTTTGGACATCACTGTGTCAAGGGTCGACCAGAATTTTTCTGCGGACTGTGGATCGCTCTTGTTACTTTGGTTAGTGGGGGCGTGTGCGTTGATCAGTGTGTATTTTCTGTTGGCGCACCGGAAGCGCATGCTCATCAATCTGTTGTTTACTGGAGTAACTTCTTCTAAGGATTCTACTATGGTCTTGTGGACCATGAAGGCCATCCCCAGAAGTGGAGCGCCTTTGGCAACGCGCCTGTCAGTCTTGCTCTTGAACAAGCGGTAATTGCCGTAGTCCACGGTGTCTTCATCTGTGATACGTGTCTCCTGCAGCGCGAGGATTAGAAGCATTTGTCTATCGAGTTCTGTCACTAGATTGTGCAACTTTCCAGGCTGCATGAGAGTGTTGATGTTTAGAGTGCCTACGTATGTTGGTGTCTTATGTGGAAGTTTGCCAGAGAACTCTGATTTTCTCTGTGGCCGTGGTTGCCCGGGTCCCCCAGAGTCCGAACGCCCGGGTGCCGTCAGTTGACGGGTGGATTGGTTACCACCTGGGGTAATACTGTTATTATTTGCACGCGCCATGGTTACTTGTAAGAAAAGGGGTCAAGTGGTTATCCACTAGGTTTCTTAGAACCAGGGATTGTTAGTTCCTGGAGCATGTTTACAGCCGCACCACATGGTGAACAGACGCTGACCATAAGCCGCCCAATCTGGGAACAAACGCTTTTGGATTTAGAGTTCTTTATTGGTGGGGTAACCACCTGGCTCATCCGCTCCATCCATCGTTGGGAATCTTAGATTCCTCTTCCGCCATCAGGACCGTTGACCAATTTTCACCTGGTAACCCTAGGCAGGGGCCCTTACAGGGTGCTACCATCCGGAGCCAGATGGACCCAGGTTTTTTAACGAGGTGTTACTCCTCCCCCTCCTCCTTCCTCATCACTTACGAGATGAGGCCCCGGGCTTGGGACCGGCAGTGGCGGAGTTATATATATATATATATATATATATATATCAGTTTCTTGTGGACACGATAACTGCCGTAATTTTGCACCAATCACTTTGAATTTTTTACATAATATGTATCCCTATAAAATCTCGGCCGAGTTCGTTAATGGGCAAAATCGGTCGAAGGGGGTGAAAATGGGGGGCTTTTTTTCCAAAAAGTGAAATTTCGCTATAACTCTCTTAATACGTGAAATATCGAATCCATTCAAAGTACATAATATGTGTCGGATAAGTGCCAAAAATGTATGTCAAATAAGTTTTTTGGTAGCACCAACCATTGACCAAAGGGGTGGAAAAAAGTGGTTTTTTCGGGAAACATTAATCATATCTCTCTTAATAGGCACAATATCAAAACCGTACAAAATGGAAAATATTCCCCTAATAATTACCTAAAACGTTTGTCTGAAAGAATTTTTGATATGACCCACCATTACGCCAAGGGATGAGAAAAAAAAATTCGGAATTTTTAAAAATGTCAAGTGCCATCAGAGGTTACCATAACAACGCTTTTAAATTAATGAGGGATGGTCTATCAGAGGTTGCCAAGACAACGCCATTGACGAGATCACATTCATTTTTAGCCTACTTTTCACACTTTTCAACAAGTAGTTCCGTGAAGAACTATACAGCCTATTTTCAAATATCCTGCTCCTGCCACTATCAACATACAAAATTTCAGTTCAATTGTTGTAACAGATTCGTAGATATTGAGAACCGTCTAAATATTTCAGATGGTAGCCAGGTTGGATTTTTATTTTTGTACTATTGCATTAAGAATATTGTGTACGTGTGGTATTCAAACTTCAATCGCATGATTAGAACACAAGAAGTAAAAACGAGATTTTAAAATTACGCACAGCAGCCATCTTGTGATTATGCAAACAATTGAAATAAATTAGATGCCAGTGGATCAACATTTGTATAAGCATTTAACGTGCAACGTTTCACGGCACTCGGATAGTTAATTCGCGAGAAACGTCCATTTAAATATTTATACTTCGCGTCGCCGCCATGTTGGATTTGTGCTCCCCAGGTTACTGAAAGTCCTATAGGTGAACATATGTTCATAGTCTCTATGAACATTAAAAAAAATCAGTTTGGTTGCTGTAAAAGATTCATAGATATTGAGAACCGTCTAAATATTTCGGAAGCTCGCCATTTAGGATTGTTATATGTATAGGCCATAGAGTTATGTACCATTCAAGGACAATTATTGCCTAGGTTCATTATTCAAACTTTCACTTCGATCAAATGATTACGACACAAGAAATAAAAACTTAATTTTAAAATTTTGCACAGCCGCCATCTTGAGGTTATGTAATCAATTGAATTAAATTAGATGGCAATGCAGTACAATCTGCAAAATCATTTACTGTACCACATTTCACTGCGCTCAGAGAGTTAAATCACGAGAAAAGTCTATTATAATATTTCCAATTCGCTTGGTCGCCATGTTTGCTTTGTACTTTACAGGTTTATGAAATATGCATAGGTAAACTTGTATCAGTACCCTTTATCACCGTACATAATTGCAGGGTGAAATCTATAATAGTTTCGGAGATATAGAATATCAGTGAAATATTTCGCACAACCGCCATATTGAGGTTATGTAAACGATTGAACTAAATTATACTCCAGTGCATTACAATGTGTATGAACATTTGCTGTACCAAGTTTCATTACATTTGGATAGTTAAATCGCGAGAAAAGTCTATTTAAATGTCTCAATTTCGCTTGACCACCATGTTGGTATTTTAGTCACCAGGTTTTTGAAAGGCTCATAGGTGAACTTTTAGTAGTGCCCTTTATCACCGTACAAAATTTCAGGGCGATATCGGTAACAGTTTCGGAGATATTGAATGCTAGTGAAATATTTCGCACAGCCGCCATGTTGGATTGGTGAGACGTAACAAAATTTGAAGGGCACGGTCGAGGTCGCCGGGAATAGTGCTATGAACTTACCGAGTTTCATTGAATCCGCTCCAGCCGTTTAGATTTTATTAGGGGGGACACACACACACCTCACACACACACACACACACACACGGACAAAAGGTGATCTCATAAGCCTATTTTTTTCAAAATTGAAAATAGGCTAAAAATGAGGAAAATGTGTCTGTCCTTCTGTCTGTCTGTCTGTCTGTCCTTCTGTCTGTCTGGCTGTGTGTGTGTGTCCCCCCATATCAACTCCTAAACGGCTGCAGCAATCGAAACCAAATTTAGTATGAGTAAAGATGTATACCGGAATATCTCAGACCCATATTTGAAAAAGATGCCAGTGCTACCAACTGCTAAAAAACGCACTAGAAATTTGAGCTGCATGTTGGATATCTTGGAAGGTATACATGGGAGCTATTCTAAAATTGGCACACAAGTAGATAATACTATTTCAGTTTAATTTCCAGTTGGCCATACATGACAGCGTTGCCAAAATAATTTTAAGCCTTCTGATAAATCCAATTTTAAATGCATATAACTTCTACACTATCAATTGGATTTCAACCAAATTTTGTATGTAATATGTGTACATAAACAGATATGACTGAGTGTATTCTTAAGGGCCACCAGGGCTGCCAACTGTTAATAATTGCTCTCTATTTTGTATCCAAATATATCAGAAAGTATGCAAGCCGACAGCTTTAAACTATGCACACGTAAATTACCTGACATTTTACATTAATTTGGCGTAACTTTTATACGTCAGTTCTACCAACATGATTCTAAGCCTGCTGATAGGACCAATTTTTAGATACATGTAACTTCTATACCAACAAATGGATTTCATCCAAAATTGGCACAAAAAGATATAATATTTCAGATTATTTCTGACCAGCACTCGCATGACATTGTTGCCAACATGCTTTTACGTGTACTAATAGATCCAATGTATAAATCCATGTAACGTCCTTTGGACTTCAACCACATTTTGGATTCTGTACCTTAGGAGATGGAAGTAAGAATTTATATTCAGTCACCAGAGCTGCCAACTGTATTGCTCTATTAGGCTACATTATGCCTAGTATACCTTATTTCGAACTAATTAAGACATTTCGATGTTACCCACTTAATTTCGTCATTATTCTAGATAGGTTCATATACTGTAGATTAATCTATGGCATGAATCTTAATTTTAAGAAAAGTAGGCTCTTTAGTTCGTCACGAAACTTCTTGTTCCATCTGACTATGAGGGAAGCGGCTAACTGGTAGCTTGCTGAACTTCTATGCCCAAGGTCGCTGGTTCAAAGCCGGCTAAAGTCGCCGGATTTTCTAAGAGCGCTAAAAGCGGCTGCAGGGAAGTTACAACGTTCGTTGCAAGTTGCTGATTGCGGTGGCATCTAGCAGCCAAGTTCACAGCTAGGTGTTGTTGACGTTAGTATTTGGTACAAAATTAGGTACTACTACTTAAAATTGACTTTCTGCAGACCTTACCTGAATTACAGACTAATACACTCATCACAAATAACACCGTTTATCAGACAGATTCTACACACACCCAATGTACACGGGGTTACATGACCACCTTGTCGCAGCCCCTAAACTGAGGAAGCAACCAACATCTCTGCGGGAGATACAATTTTGCGTGAAGAAGTAACAGACTGTTAGATAGTTACACATTAGTTCCAAACCTTGCATAAGGACAGTGTGATCACAAGTATAAAAGTGAACCCCAAATGACAAGAAGGTTACCATCCCCATAAGACAGTAAAATGTTAAAAATATGCATAGAAAGACGAAAAAAAGATAACTAACCTCCAATTGTAAAATACTTTCTCGCAATAAATGAGGTCTGATCCTCCTACGAAAACCTGCATATTTTGCCTATTATAGCCTATCCCCTAGTTTGCCCGGTGAAATCTACCTCCGCCTTCCGGCGTGCCGAGAGGAATTTTTAATTTGGAGATGTAATCAAAAATTTTCTTAGTTAGCCTGCTGCTATCCATTCTATGAAGGTGACCATACAATTGTAGTCTCCGTCTTTTAATTGAGTCTGTAATTTTTTCTACATTTCGGTAAAGGTCTTCATTTTTAGCCTACTTTCGATTTTTGCAAAAAATGAAAGTAGACTTATGAGATCAACACAGGGCGAAAAAAGTGTGTCTGTCTGTGTGTGTGTATGTGTGTGTGTGAGTCTGTGTGTGTGTGTGTATGTGTGTGTGTGAGTCTGTGTGTGTGTGTGTGTGTGTGTGTCTGTGTGTGTGTGAGTGTGTGGACTCTGAATGTCTGTCCCCCCCTATCAATTCGAACACGGTGAATGCGAATTGAACGAAATTTGGTACAAAGGTAGCAATAGCAAAGGACACCTCAGTGTCATGTTTTATATCGCCGCCATCTTGACGGAAACGTAATGGCGGCCACACAAATGTTCAAAGCTTAAATCAAATTACGACTAACCTAATCATCATATCTCTACCAAATTTTGCAACAACATACCCTTATGGGGGGAGCATCCTTTGACCAAACCAATAGGCCATCAGCGTAATAGTTTGCGGATGGCGGCCATCTTTGTGTGAAAATCGATTCCTCCAATTAATTCGAACACGGTGCAACTGAATGGAACGAAATTTGGTACAGAGGTAGTACTAACAAAAGGCACCTCAGTGTCATGTTTTATATCGCCGCCATCTTGACGGAAACGTAATGGCGGCCACACAAATGTTCAAAGCTTAAATCAAATTACGACTAACCTCATCATCCGATCTCTACCAAATTTTGCAACAACATACCTTAATGGGGGGAGCATCCTTTGACCAAACTAATAGGTCATCAGCGTAATAGTTTGCGGATGGCGGCCATCTTTGTGTCAAAATCGATTCCCCCTATTAATTCGAACACGGTGCAACCGAATGGAACGAAATTTGGTACAGAGGTAGTGGGTAGATTATAGGCTAGGGAATAACCCACCCACCAAGGGAAGATGATTAAGAGAAGGAAGTAGATTTGGGATTGGAAAAGAAGGATAGAAGAATAGGAGGAGAGTCCCACAAAAGTTATTAATTTGACTTTTAATCCATTTAGAAGCGGTTGCCACCGAAAGTCAATACCTTGATACCTAAAATAGGTACGAGCTTGGTCGAAGCTGACGGGAACCGCAGCTAAGGCTTGGGCAGTTTGCCAGAGAGAGGCTTTAGTGTGTTTCCTTCCAAGCACGAACAAAATTACTATAGGGAAGGGTGATGATCTGGCCAGACAGATAATAAAAGCTTTATTGTATATGAACGAGGGCATAAACCTAGGAAGAGCTAGGAAAGCCAGGATCCTGCCTAACTGTATTATCAAAGAAATGATGAATCCAAAAACAAATATTTAATTTATTTAACAATGCAGGAAGTTTGAGGAAATTAACAATTATGCAATATAAATTTAATAAACATAGTTCATTTGAACTTTTTACCAAATAGGGTCGCAGACCTCTGAACATTAAACAGTTGCTCCAGGCAATTGACAATTTACAAGGTTTTTTAAACCGTGTATAAAAATCTTGGTAAGATTTCATAAATAGGCAAAATGGAATAATTAAAGTTTTAACATTTACTGGAGTACAGGCAGTGTACTATACGAAACCTCCGAAAGAACATTCTAACGAGAATAACAACTTCGAAGATAACAAAATGTAAAACATAAAGAATAAAAAGGAAGTTCCTACAACTTCTTATATTTAAACAGAGTTAATATATGGGAATTATACAAAGAGGGCAGGTCACTTACTGTGAAACCTGGAGAAAGTGAAAAGGAAGTTTCTAGACTTCCTATGTTTAATTAGGAATCACGAGAAATGGGGCAGTTTCCATTTCGTGAAACCTGAACATGACTCGCTCAAGAGTTTAGAGAATTGTTTTCCCTGATTTTGAAGGGAGGAACAATGTAAGTTTGAAACGTGTGCTGGACACGCAATTATACAGACATACTTAATGATAAACCAACAAAATGGAAGGGCACTTCTTGGAATGACACCTTATTGGAAAAGACCTAGATTAAAAGTTTATTGCAGATTGTTAGTGAGAGGTTTAGGAAAGAGAAATGGGAATTAGGGAAAATGTTCATGGCCTTATTTGAATATAAGCGGACGATCGCGACGCGGTAGAAAAGTTGAGCAAGCACTGGTTTTCACTATAGTTCATTGAAACATATGAAATGTTCACTGTGGAGACACAAAGTTTGTGGAAAAGAAAGTTATTGCAATTATAGGAAGAACTGATTGCACTATATAGGTGAGAGTCTATTTCTTGAAACAGTTGTAATTTACAATTAAATGCGCCATAGAATGTTCCAGCGGTGGACGAAAATTCACTATTGTAGTAATTTAGTTTTAAACAGAATTCTCCCAAGTACGTGAGAAATGCATGACGGCAGGACTCGTAGATTGAGTACCGAATCTGGAAAGTTCCAGAACAATCCCAGTAGTCAAATGGGGCTAATGTAAATCCAGCAGAGGAACTTGCTTTATAAATTATAGACACTGGGTATTAGATAATATCCCACGTAGTGAGAAGATTTCTCATTTGGCAAGCATAAGAAATGCTGCTTTTCACTAAGATTAGCTTGATTAAACAAAGGCTCAACATGGACAATCCCGCGGAGGATGATTCTGCCCAAAAACAAGTAACCTCACACTGCCCATAAAAGATAGTTAAAAGCATGTGGTAAGTAAAATCATGAAGATGAGGTTAAAACTTGAATCAGGTACTTATCTTTGTTGCATGGCGAAGGTGAAGTTCCTCACTGATGCTTAAAGTTCCAACATGGCGTGGAATTTAATAAATGCCTCGTTAGGTCAGGAGGCTGACTCTGGTTGAGCCTTAACTGATCACTACGACTGCCGACTAAGAAGTGAGAGCAGCTCAACGAAGCACGGAAGGTCCTAGGAAGGGGAGAGAGTGGGGGTAGGAAACAAAAGGTATACATATCAGCATAACCAACTTAAATACAACAAAATAATCTTCTTTTGCTGAGCTGGTCTTCAAAGAGTTGACAACAGTATCTGGTAGCCAAATGGATATGGAATTCCTCTTGCGCGAGGAAGAGTTGAAGAGCTTCAGAGATTTGTTGTTATATGACGCTAGGTGGGTCACAGAATATATATCTGGAACAGACTCATACAAAATATAAGAGACCTGAACCCCTAAGAGAGAACAGAAGATCACTGTTGGTGTCTGACAAAAGGGAAGGAAAGAACGTGCAAAAGCATTCAAAATTATAATCTCAGGTACCGTGCATTCCAAGAATGCACCAGGTAGTACTAACAAAAGGCACCTCAGTGTCATGTTTTATATCGCCACCATATTGACAGAAACGTAATGGCGGCCACACCAATATTCAAAGCTTAAATCAAATTACGACTAACCTAATCATCATATCTCTACCAAATTTTGCAACAACATACCCTTATGGGGGGAGCATCCTTTGACCAAACCAATAGGCCATCAGCGTAATAGTTTGCGGATGGCGGCCATCTTTGTGTGAAAATCGATTCCTCCAATTAATTCGAACACGGTGCAACCGAATGGAACGAAATTTGGTACAGAGGTAGTACTAACAAAAGGCATCTCAGTGTCATGTTTTATATCGCCACCATATTGACAGAAACGTAATGGCGGCCACACCAATGTTCAAAGCTTAAATCAAATTACGACTAACCTAATCATCATATCTCTACCAAATTTTGCAACAACATACCCTTATGGGGGGAGCATCCTTTGACCAAACCAATAGGCCATCAGCGTAATAGTTTGCGGATGGCGGCCATCTTTGTGTGAAAATCGATTCCTCCAATTAATTCGAACACGGTGCAACCGAATGGAACGAAATTTGGTACAGAGAAAGTACTAACAAAAGGCACCTCAGTGTCATGTTTTATATCGCCGCCATCTTGACGGAAACGTAATGGCGGCCACACAAATGTTCAAAGCTTAAATCAAATTACGACTAACCTAATCATCCGATCTCTACCAAATTTTGCAACAACATACCTTAATGGGGGGTGCATCCTTTGACCAAACTAATAGGTCATCAGCGTAATAGTTTGCGGATGGCGGCCATCTTTGTGTCAAAATCGATTCCCCCTATTAATTCGAACACGGTGCAACCGAATGGAACGAAATTTGGTACAGAGGTAGTGGGTAGATTATAGGCTAGGGAATAACCCACCCACCAAGGGAAGATGATTAAGAGAAGGAAGTAGATTTGGGATTGGAAAAGAAGGATAGAAGAATAGGAGGAGAGTCCCACAAAAGTTATTAATTTGACTTTTAATCCATTTAGAAGCGGTTGCCACCGAAAGTCAATACCTTGATACCTAAAATAGGTACGAGCTTGGTCGAAGCTGACGGGAACCGCAGCTAAGGCTTGGGCAGTTTGCCAGAGAGAGGCTTTAGTGTGTTTCCTTCCAAGCACGAACAAAATTACTATAGGGAAGGGTGATGATCTGGCCAGACAGATAATAAAAGCTTTATTGTATATGAACGAGGGCATAAACCTAGGAAGAGCTAGGAAAGCCAGGATCCTGCCTAACTGTATTATCAAAGAAATGATGAATCCAAAAACAAATATTTAATTTATTTAACAATGCAGGAAGTTTGAGGAAATTAACAATTATGCAATATAAATTTAATAAACATAGTTCATTTGAACTTTTTACCAAATAGGGTCGCAGACCTCTGAACATTAAACAGTTGCTCCAGGCAATTGACAATTTACAAGGTTTTTTAAACCGTGTATAAAAATCTTGGTAAGATTTCATAAATAGGCAAAATGGAATAATTAAAGTTTTAACATTTACTGGAGTACAGGCAGTGTACTATACGAAACCTCCGAAAGAACATTCTAACGAGAATAACAACTTCGAAGATAACAAAATGTAAAACATAAAGAATAAAAAGGAAGTTCCTACAACTTCTTATATTTAAACAGAGTTAATATATGGGAATTATACAAAGAGGGCAGGTCACTTACTGTGAAACCTGGAGAAAGTGAAAAGGAAGTTTCTAGACTTCCTATGTTTAATTAGGAATCACGAGAAATGGGGCAGTTTCCATTTCGTGAAACCTGAACATGACTCGCTCAAGAGTTTAGAGAATTGTTTTCCCTGATTTTGAAGGGAGGAACAATGTAAGTTTGAAACGTGTGCTGGACACGCAATTATACAGACATACTTAATGATAAACCAACAAAATGGAAGGGCACTTCTTGGAATGACACCTTATTGGAAAAGACCTAGATTAAAAGTTTATTGCAGATTGTTAGTGAGAGGTTTAGGAAAGAGAAATGGGAATTAGGGAAAATGTTCATGGCCTTATTTGAATATAAGCGGACGATCGCGACGCGGTAGAAAAGTTGAGCAAGCACTGGTTTTCACTATAGTTCATTGAAACATATGAAATGTTCACTGTGGAGACACAAAGTTTGTGGAAAAGAAAGTTATTGCAATTATAGGAAGAACTGATTGCACTATATAGGTGAGAGTCTATTTCTTGAAACAGTTGTAATTTACAATTAAATGCGCCATAGAATGTTCCAGCGGTGGACGAAAATTCACTATTGTAGTAATTTAGTTTTAAACAGAATTCTCCCAAGTACGTGAGAAATGCATGACGGCAGGACTCGTAGATTGAGTACCGAATCTGGAAAGTTCCAGAACAATCCCAGTAGTCAAATGGGGCTAATGTAAATCCAGCAGAGGAACTTGCTTTATAAATTATAGACACTGGGTATTAGATAATATCCCACGTAGTGAGAAGATTTCTCATTTGGCAAGCATAAGAAATGCTGCTTTTCACTAAGATTAGCTTGATTAAACAAAGGCTCAACATGGACAATCCCGCGGAGGATGATTCTGCCCAAAAACAAGTAACCTCACACTGCCCATAAAAGATAGTTAAAAGCATGTGGTAAGTAAAATCATGAAGATGAGGTTAAAACTTGAATCAGGTACTTATCTTTGTTGCATGGCGAAGGTGAAGTTCCTCACTGATGCTTAAAGTTCCAACATGGCGTGGAATTTAATAAATGCCTCGTTAGGTCAGGAGGCTGACTCTGGTTGAGCCTTAACTGATCACTACGACTGCCGACTAAGAAGTGAGAGCAGCTCAACGAAGCACGGAAGGTCCTAGGAAGGGGAGAGAGTGGGGGTAGGAAACAAAAGGTATACATATCAGCATAACCAACTTAAATACAACAAAATAATCTTCTTTTGCTGAGCTGGTCTTCAAAGAGTTGACAACAGTATCTGGTAGCCAAATGGATATGGAATTCCTCTTGCGCGAGGAAGAGTTGAAGAGCTTCAGAGATTTGTTGTTATATGACGCTAGGTGGGTCACAGAATATATATCTGGAACAGACTCATACAAAATATAAGAGACCTGAACCCCTAAGAGAGAACAGAAGATCACTGTTGGTGTCTGACAAAAGGGAAGGAAAGAACGTGCAAAAGCATTCAAAATTATAATCTCAGGTACCGTGCATTCCAAGAATGCACCAGGTAGTACTAACAAAAGGCACCTCAGTGTCATGTTTTATATCGCCACCATATTGACAGAAACGTAATGGCGGCCACACCAATGTTCAAAGCTTAAATCAAATTACGACTAACCTAATCATCATATCTCTACCAAATTTTGCAACAACATACCCTTATGGGGGGAGCATCCTTTGACCAAACCAATAGGCCATCAGCGTAATAGTTTGCGGATGGCGGCCATCTTTGTGTGAAAATCGATTCCTCCAATTAATTCGAACACGGTGCAACCGAATGGAACGAAATTTGGTACAGAGGTAGTACTAACAAAAGGCATCTCAGTGTCATGTTTTATATCGCCACCATATTGACAGAAACGTAATGGCGGCCACACCAATGTTCAAAGCTTAAATCAAATTACGACTAACCTAATCATCATATCTCTACCAAATTTTGCAACAACATACCCTTATGGGGGGAGCATCCTTTGACCAAACCAATAGGCCATCAGCGTAATAGTTTGCGGATGGCGGCCATCTTTGTGTGAAAATCGATTCCTCCAATTAATTCGAACACGGTGCAACCGAATGGAACGAAATTTGGTACAGAGAAAGTACTAACAAAAGGCACCTCAGTGTCATGTTTTATATCGCCGCCATCTTGACGGAAACGTAATGGCGGCCACACAAATGTTCAAAGCTTAAATCAAATTACGACTAACCTAATCATCCGATCTCTACCAAATTTTGCAACAACATACCTTAATGGGGGGTGCATCCTTTGACCAAACTAATAGGTCATCAGCGTAATAGTTTGCGGATGGCGGCCATCTTTGTGTCAAAATCGATTCCCCCTATTAATTCGAACACGGTGCAACCGAATGGAACGAAATTTGGTACAGAGGTAGTACTAACAAAAGGCACCTCAGTGGCATGTTTTATATAACCGCCATCTTGACGGAAACGTAATGGCGGCCACACAAATGTTCAAAGTTTAAATCAAATTACGATTAACCTAATCATCCGATCTCTACCAAATTTTGCAACAACATACCTTTGTAGAGGAGGCATCCTTTGACCAAATGACTAGATCATTAGCCTAACAGTTTGCGGATGGCGGCCATCTTTGTGTGAAAATCAATTCCCCCTATTAATTCAAACATGGTGAAACCGAATGGAACGAAATTTGGTACAGAGGTAGCACTAGCAAAGGGCATCTCAGTGTCATGTTTTATTACGCCACCATATTGACAGAAACGTAATGGCGGCCACACAAATGTTCAAAGCTTAAGTTAAATTACGACTAACATAACCATCCGATCTCTACCAAACTTTGCAACAACATTCCTTTATGGAGGGAGCACCCTTTGACCAATCTTATAGGTTATTAGCCTAATAGTTTGTGTATGGCGGCCATCTTTGTGTGAAAATCGATTCCCCCTATTAATTCGAACATGGTGTAACCGAATGGATATAACTTTGGTACAGAGCTAGTACTAGCAAAGGGCACCTTAGTGTAATGTTTTATATCGCCGCCATATTGACTGAAACG
The DNA here is from genome assembly GCA_946902985.2 of Meconema thalassinum. NCBI lineage: Eukaryota > Metazoa > Arthropoda > Insecta > Orthoptera > Tettigoniidae > Meconema > Meconema thalassinum. The sequence goes on along the minus strand of OX336400.1, from coordinate 76,668,552 downwards.
TAATGGCGGCCACACGAATGTTCAAATCTTAAATCAAATTACGATAACCTAATCATCCGATCTCTACCATATTTTGCAACTACATACCTTTATGGAGGGAGCATCCTTTGACCAATCTAATAGGTCATTCACCTAATAGTTTGCGGATGGCGGCCATCTTTGTGACAAAATCGATTCCCCCTATTAATTCAAACACTGTGAAACCCAATGGAACGAAATTTGGTACAGAGATAGCACTAGCAAAGGGCATCTCAGTGTCATGATTTATATCGCCGCCATATTGACAGAAACGTAATGGCGGCCACACAAATGTTTAAAGCTTAAATCAAATTACGACTAACATAACCATCCGATCTCTACCAAATTTTGCAACAACATACCTTTATGGAGGGAGCATCCTTTGACCAATCTAATAGGCCATTAGCCTAATAGTTTGCGGATGGCGGCCATCTTTATGTCAAAATTGATTCCCCCTATTAATTCGAACACGGTGGAACCGAATGAACGAAATTTGGTACAGAGGTAGCACTAGCAAAGGGCACCTCAGTGTCATGTTTTATATCGCCGCCATCTTGACGGAAACGTAATGGCGGCCACACAGATGTTCAAAGCTTAAATCAAATTACGATTAGCCTAATCATCCGATCTCTAGCAAATTTAGCAACAACATACCTTTATGGAGGGAGCATCCTTCGACCAAACTAATAGGTCATCAGCCTAATATTTTGCGGATGGCGGCCATCTTTGTGTGAAAATCGATTCCCCTTATCAATTCGAACACGGTGAAACCGAATGGAACGAAATTTGGTACAGAGGTAGCACTAGCAAAGGGCACCTCAGTGTCATGTTTTATATCACCGCTATCTTGACGGAAACGTAATCGCGGCCACCCAAATATTAAAAGCTAAAATGTAATTACGACCAACCTAATAATCTAGTCTCTACCTAATTTTGCAACACCATATCTTCATGTGGGATACATATTCAGACCAAACTGCAAGAACATCAGCCCAATAGTTTGCAGATGGTGGCCAAGTATGTGTGCAAATCGATTCCCCCTATCAATTCAAACACGGTGAAACCGAATTGAACGTAATTTGGTACAGAGGTAGCACTAGCAAAGGGCACCTCATATTCATGTTTAATATCCCTATAGCACGTTGTATTTCAACAAGCTACTACAACCAACATTCAATCATACTCCTTGAAAAGAACAAAGAGTTATAACAATACCCATGCATTTAGGAGAAAGTAGGCTATATGTTCTTTACTGAACATCTTGTTTCTCTTCGTCCAAATATCTTTATTCATTTGGGGACCCAAAATTTTCCTATGTATTTTCCTTTCTTTCTTTTCCAGTTCCTCTTGTTCACCTCTTTTGTTCAACGTTAAACATTCTGATCCGTATAATACCTCTGGTTTAATTACAGTTGTGTAGTGCCTGATTTTTGCCTGGAATGAAATTGATCGTTTGTTGTATCTATGTTGGGTGAGTTTATAGGCATTTTCCATCTTTCTGAATCTCTCCTTGCAGGATGTGTTATCAAGTCCATTTGACTGGATCCATTCTCCCAAATATTTAAATTTATCAACTCTTTGAATCTGTCCATGTTGAGTTGTTAGATATTTTTCTCCATTGTGTCTGTGTTCAATATATTTGGTTTTTTCATACGAAATCTGAAGACCAGTTTTTATTGCTATTTCATGTAGGATTTCAACCATTATTTGTGCTTGAAATCTGTTTTCTGAAATGATTGCTATGTCATCAGCAAAGGCAAGACATTTCACCTCAAATCTTCCTTTTCTTTGCCCCAAATGGACCCCTTCAATGTTTCTTTCGCATAATTTAAGTACCCATTCCTTCATGATTTTGTTTAATATCAAATTAAATAGAAGTGGTGAAAGCCCATCACCTTGTCTAACTCCGGTTTTGATTTGGAAGGGTTCTGAAATGTCGTTTAGAAATTTAACTCTTGAGGTTGTATTTGTTAGTGTTTGTTCAACCAGTTGTCTGGTATTTTATCTATCCCTAATTCTGCTAGAGTTAGGAATACAGACTGTCTGTCTATTGAATCATAAGCCTTTCTGAAATCAATGAAAGATACAACTGTGTTGAGGTTACGTATTGTTCTGATTCTAAGGATTGTTTTGAGATTGAAAATTTGCTCTGGACAAGATCTCCCTTTTCTAAATCCGGCTTGGTATTCGCCGATAGTATGTTCTGTTTGTTCTTCCAGATTGAGTAGCAATGCTTTAGAAAGAACTTTGTATGGGATTGGCTGTAAGGAAATACCTCTATAATTGTTGGGGTTTGTCTTATCTCCTTTCTTGTGCAAGGGATGGATTATTGCCTGTTTCCAATCATTTGGAATTGTTCCTTTTTTCCAAAATTCCTTGACAACTTTGTGTAAAGTTTCAGCTGCAAATTTACCACCGAGTTTCAACATTTCAGTTAGTATCCCATCCTCACCAGGTGCCTTATTATTTTTAAGATTGTCAATATATTGTTCTATTTGTTGGACAGTTGGTGGTTCTGACTGAGGGTTCTCTTTTTGTGGTGATGTAAACTGTAGTCTTTCTAAAGGTTCTTCGCAATTAAGAAGTTCCTCAAAGTATTTAGCTAGTAACTCGCAGTTATCTTTATTATTAGTGACTAGTCTACCAGTTGAATCCTTGAAATGGAGGTTCATTGGTTTGTATCCTTGGATCTCCTCTCGAAATACTTTGTAGAATTGTCTGGTGTTGTTCTTTTTAAAATTTATATCTATCTCTTCCAATCGCTTCTTATCATAATTACGTTTCTCTATCCTGATGATTTTGGATGTTAGCTTTCTGATCTCTACAAAATTAATCCAGTCATCTTCTCGTTTCCTGGAATTCCATAACTGCCAAGCCGCTAATCTACGTTCGATCGCTGTATCACATGTTGTATTCCACCATCGGTGTTTTCTTTTCCTTGGAGGCTGTCCCAATTCTTTGGCTGATTCTATCATTACATCTCTGATCTCTTCCCAGTTACTCTTATCTTTAGTATGCAGTTTATTGATAAATTCAGTCTTATTTTCTGATAAAACTTTTGTGTCTATTTTAGGAATTTTTGGAATTTTTGGCTTGGATTTATTTGGTTGGAATTTAGTTTTGATCTCAGACAAAAAATGGTCAGAGTCAATATTTAATCCTCTCCTTACTCTAACATTCATGATTTCTCTAAAGTTCTGTTTTGTAATTGCTACATTTTCCAATTGATATGAACCTAAATGTGGATTTGGAGAGCACCAAGTTTTCTCTCTCCTCGGTAATTTCCTAAAAAAGGTTGACATTAATTTAAGATCAAATAGTCTGCAGAAACTTATGAGTCTCTCTCCATTTCTGTTAGTGCGGTTGTGAGCTGGGAAGTCACCCACTATGTTTATAAATTTTCTCTCTCTTCCAATCTGTGCATTAAAGTCACCAACTAAGATTTTAACGTGATGATAAGGTATCTTTGATGATTCATGTTCCAACATTTCCCAAAACTCCTCTACATTTTCTGGATTTTCTTATTGTCCTCATTGGTAGGAGCCTTTGTTTCCTGATCGAAATGAGAGAAGTGAAATTCGTTCTGATGAAGATGTAAAATTTGTTATTGATTCTGTTAAGTTTTGTTTAATCATAAAAGCTGTTCCAAGTATAGTACTGTTTTGTTTGGTTTTGATACCAGCTTTCCCTTTGTACATTCTATATCCCTCAGACTCAAAAGCATCTTCGTCTGTGTAACGAGTTTCTTGTAAAGCAAGGATGAGGATATTACGTCTATTCAGCACATCTGTCAGTTGTTTCAGTTTACCAGTTTTCATGAGAGTATTGATGTTCAGTGTGCCTAGCAGATGTTTTTGCTTAGGTCTTATGCGTGAAGTTCAAGAAGCTCCGACTCTTCCTCACATGATGTTTTGGGCTCTCCAGACTCCGCAGGCCCAGTTTCATCACAGTTTCTTGTGATGGAGGATTGTTTACCTCCTGGAGTATATTTTCTGTTGTGGTTTACCATCATGTTTTAAGTTGAGATTATTTTGGAAGGAGGTTTACTCCCTTCGATGTTACATCTGTGATCGAATCGCCAGATGGATCATAATAGGCCGCCCAATATGGGAACAGACGCCTTTGATAACCGCCCCTAACATGGGAAACAGACGTTATCGGGTGAATGCTGATATCAGTTTAGTCAAAACAGATACCTTTTGCTCTACTTATCCCGAGCACTGGGATGCCTCTTCCGCCACCTATGCTGTACCAAAGGCTACCTTCTCCACCACAGTTGTCGTTGAGGACTCTACCGTAACCCTGGTAAGGGGCCCTTACAAGGGACTACCAGCCGGGCTAGCTGGACCAAGGTTTTTTAAAGAGGTGTTACTCCTCTATCACTCTCCTTTGGTCCTGACTTGTGACAGGCAGAGCCTGGCTTTCCAGATATTGGGCCCAGGTTGGTAGGGTTAGTGCCTTAATATTTATCGGTAATAATTATCACACTTACTATGTTTACTGATGGGTTTCCTTGTATTTTGATTTTGGAGGGCAGAGACTGTCTGAGGGCACCACTGTAGGTTTGGTAATGTTTTTAGAGCAGAGACTGTCTGTGGGCACCATTGTAGGTTTGGTAGTGGATTTAGAGCAGAGACGGTTTGTTGGCACCACATTAGGTTTGGTAGTGTTTAGTAAATCAGAGACTGTCTGTGGACACCACTGTAGGTTTGGTAGTGTTTAGTAGAGCAGAGACTGTCTGTGGGCACCACTGTAGGTTTGGTAGTGTTTAGTAAACCAGAGACTGTCTGTTGACACCACTGTAGGTTTGGTAGTGTTTAGTAGAGCAGAGACTGTCTATGGACTCCACTGTAGATTTGGTAGTGTTTTTAGAGCAGAGGCTATCTGTGGGCACCACTGTAGGTTTGGTAGTGTTTAGTAGAGCAGAGACTGTCTGTGGACACCACTGTTGGTTTGGTAGTGTTTAGTAGAGCAGAGACTGTCTGTGGACACCACTGTAGGTTTGGTAGTGTTTAGTAGAGCCGAGACTCTCTGTGGGCACCACTGTAGGTTTGGTAGTGTTTAGTAGAGCAGAGACTGTCTGTGGACACCACTGTAGGGTTTGGTAGTGTTTAGTAGGGCAGAGACTGTCTTAGGGCACCACTGTAGGTTTGGTAGTGTTTAGTAGAGCAGAGACTGTCTGAGGGCACCACTCTAGGTTTGGTAGTGTTTAGTAGAGCAGAGACTGTCTGAGGGCACCACTGTAGGTTTGGTAGTGTTTAGTAAAGCAGATACTGTCTTTGGACACCACTGTAGGTTTGGTAGTGTTTAGTAGAGCAGAGACTGTGGGCACCACTGTAGGTTTGGTAGTGCTTAGTAGAGCAGAGACTGTCTGTGGGCACCACTGTAGGTTAGGTAGTGTTTAGTAGAGCAGAGACTGTCTGTGGGCACCACTGTAGGTTTGGTAGTGTTTTTAGAGCTATCTTGCAGAATTTGATCTGATGATGCTCGCTTAACGAGCGAAACATGTCCGTAACAATATAAATCTTAATCACATGTAATTTATTTCAGGTTATTTTTCACATATTCCAGTAATTGCTGTTTCAGTGGCGTAATCTCTAGCATGCTGCACTGCTGTGCCCAAGATCGTGGGTTCAAACTCGGCCAAAGTCATCGGATTTTTTAGGAGCGTTAACATCCTTCACTATGCCTTTTCGGAGGGGAACTAAACCTGGCGGCTCATGTCATAGATGTATGCCTTGTAAAAGAACCTACCACTGCAATTTGTGGTGTGCAGCAAATGTTGTGGGTTATATGTGGCTGGTTAGGCATCGCTCTATCAAGTTCCGATGTTCGCCGCTAGTGTTAGTGACAGTAGCATCTGGTAGCCAAATTGAACTTGTTGGGAGCCCTCGGGCGCTCAATTCAAAATGCCCAGCTTATGGCCATTGGCTGCGATTCATATATAATATCATATCAATAGCAGTAATTGGAAGTATGTTATTAATTTTACAGTATTAGTAAAAGCTTTTCAGTTGGACAACACTCTTCATCATCAGCTTCTAAAGGGTAAAGGCCTTGTCGTAGCAGCAATTCCTTAAGGCTCGGTCACATAGAAAGCAGTCTGTCGCGGCGGGAAGCGATATCTGTCCGAGGCGGTCCAGTTGTATTTCCCAAAGTTGCATCAACCCTGGCACACAGAACGCGGTCTGTCGCGGCGGGAAGCGATATCTGACCGAGGCGGTCCAGTTGTATTTCCCAAAGTTGCATCAACCCTGGCACACAGAACGCAGTCTGTCGCTGGGGGAAACGATATCTGACCGAGGCGATCCAGTTGTATTTCCCAAAGTTGCATCAACCCTGGCACACAGAACGCGGTCTGTCGTTGGGGGAAGCGATATCTGACCGAGGCGATCCAGTTGTATTTCCCAAAGTTGCATCAACCTTGGCACACAGAAAGCAGTCTGTCGCTGGGGGAAGCGATATCTGACCGAGGCGATCCAGTTGTATTTCCCAAAGTTGCATCAACCCTGGCACACAGAACGCAGTCTGTCGCTGGGGGAAGCGATATCTGACCGAGGCGTTCCAGTTGTATTTCCCAAAGTTGCATCAACCCTGGCACACAGAAAGCAGTCTGTCGCTGGGGGAAGCGATATCTGACCGAGGCGTTCCAGTTGTATTTCCCAAAGTTGCATCAACCCTGGCACATAGAACGCAGTCTGTCGCTGGGGGAAGCGATATCTGACCGAGGCGTTCCAGTTGTATTTACCAAAGTTGCATCAACCCTGGCACACAGAACGTGGTCTGTCGCTGGGGGAAGCGATATCTGACCGAGGCGTTCCAGTTGTATTTCCCAAAGTTGCATCAACCCTGACACACAGAACGCGGTCTGTCGCAGGGGGAAGCGATATCTGACCGAGGCGTTCCAGTTGTATTTCCCAAAGTTGCATCAACCCTGGCTCACAGAACGCGGTCTGTCGCTGGGGGAAGCGATATCTGACCGAGGCGTTCCAGTTGTATTTCCCAAAGTTGCATCAACCCTGGCTCACAGAACGCGGTCTGTCGCGGCGGGAAGCGATATCTCACCGAGGCGTTCCAGTTGTATTTCCCAAAGTTGCATCAACCCTGGCACACAGAACGCGGTCTACCGTCACCCGCTAGTCTTTGTCGTGACGACAAGCGATCCGGCTGTACAAATTTACAGATTGCCCGCCTGACCGATTGTGGTAGTGACCAAACTTAAGTATTTATTGAAACTGTTCGTAAATAGACAGTTCGACAGTTCACAGTTCACACGAATATTATAAAGATGTTTTAAAGAAGGCCGAAACATGGAATCGTGCAATTCCTTGAAACATTCTCGCGACATACAAAAATACTTGACAGACCTATCTTTATGTGACTAGTTCGATACATAAGCGGTGGTATTCTCCTAATGGCTGTCTCTTCTTAAATGCACCCAACATTGTCTTTTCTTCTTTATGTTTTGCAAAGCAAATAGGAGAAGGAGTTGTTTCTTCGTCGGAGCACATGCTCAATAATAGTATCAAACAATACTTAATATGAAAACACACCGCTTCTAGAAGGAAGCGACCAGACTGGACCGCTCACACAAAGGTATCGCGTTCTATGTGACACCCCCATATCGCAGACCGCCGCGACGTCCGCTGGATCGCTTCCCGCCGCGACAGACCGCTTTCTGTGTGGCCGAGCCTTTATTACGGTCTTCAGCAGTTCTCTTCATATGGGCATACAAGCCACATTCCATCGCCTTGACAATGTTCTAGAGATACGATTGACTTGGTCGTCCCCTTGTTTTTTCCCCCAAAAATTTTCCTTCAAAAATTACCTGGAGGAGAGTGTCATGTGTGAGTGGGTGTCCCATGAATTTTGCTTTCCTGTTCTTGATGGTGTTAAACAGGCTTCGATTCTCCTGAATTTGGTTCAGATCAAGCTCGCTTAACTTTCTTTCCATCCAACTTGTTCGGGTCATTCGTCTCCAAAACCACATTTCAGCAAGTTTTGTGTCTGCTCTTTTCCCAATTGTCCATGTTTCATAACCATAGGTTGAGAAATGACTTCCTGATCTTCAAGTTGAGGTGCTCATTGAGCAGCTATTTCTTCTTATTTTGAAAGGCTTTCTTCGCCAACACTATTCGTTTCTTCTTTTCTGAAATGCATCTGTTGTCATAATTAATCACACTCCCCAACTAGCAAAATTCCGTTACTTGTTCAATGCTGCTATCAGTTAACATTATATTAGCTAAAATTGGTTGTTTATTTTTATCAACCACGAGTCTACCCAATTAGATTGAGTGGGGAGTAAAAATTAATGCCATACATATTACGTACTCACTTAAGAAATATCAAAAATCAGCTCATTTTACGCACTACGCGGCTTTCCAGCCGCACTGACGGATAGCGCGAGCGAAGCCAAAGATAACTTCTATTAAGATCATTAAAGAGGCTCAAAACATTTTTGAAAGGAAAATATAGCACTTTTGTCAATTTCTCGTACATTTCTTGCGCATTCTGGACTGTATGGTGGTCAAACGGAAACTTTTTGATCACGCCTTATAACTAAGGCCCGGAAGTTCATATTTAAATTATGCATATTTTGGTTATTTCGCACAATCCATCATATGTTTCTCCTTTGCCTGTTTAAGTGCTTATCGCTGCTTGAGAAGGGCGTATATTCTAGTTTCTTATTGTTTTTAGCGCTTCTTATTACATCGTGTTCTTAAAGTCGTATATTTCGAATGGGACTCAGAGAGTAGAAGTGGAAAACTATGGAAAATCACTTCCAACATGCCTGAGGTGGGAATCGAACCCACCTCTACTCAGTTGTGACTCACGAGGCTGAGTGTACTCCGTTGCAGCTTTCACACCAGATTTGAAATTTCTCGGCAGAGCTGGGACTCGAACCCGGACCTCTGGGGAGACTGCCAAGAACGCTATTCGCGTTGAACAGTAAGTAGAGAATTATAAATTAAAGTGAGATAAGGGAATAATTGGGGGCTGCGTGGCGCAGTCGGTAGAGGCGCTGAGCTTCTAACTGAAAGGGAGTGGGTTCGATCCCCACCCAGGTAGTGGATTTTAGAAACATAACTACCACTTTCAGAAACGGAAATAGCCCTGGGGTTTACTCAGTCTACACCAGGAATGAGTACCAAGGTGATTCCTGGGAGCAAACGCGACCGGGCGTGGAGCTGACAACTCCATCCCATCTAGTGCTAGCCTCTACCTTCCACTAATCCCAGGGCCTCCACGGCCTGTATGTAGTTGGCATTGCTTTTTAATTCCGCCTATCAATGTTTATTATTTCAATCACCCCCACAGATAATTTCAATAAAACAATGCAGAAAACATGCAGTAAGAGGTAGGGATGATATAATAAAATAATTCAAAAGGAGTAAAAATGTATAACCTAGGGCAGTCTTTAACCAGGAACATTAACTTACAAAGCCAGCACGCAACCATTCGTACACATGTGCGCCTAGACGTAACGCTTATTATCATAGATCTTAATTCATATATTTAAATGTAGAATGATTTCAATTAAACCTTAAATGTTGATTAGAATGCATTTATTTACTGCGTGGGATGTTATAAACTTGACCTAAAGCAAGATTCATGTCTGTTTTACGTTAAGAATGCAATTCAACATCGAATAATATCCACACCTCAGTCGATAACCTTCCTCCATGTTTGAACGGATGTGATCTCCTCTCACCATCTACCGTCTCGATTTGGAACCAGGAGAATGGCAGGACAGAACGGAACAGCCAATAAGAAGCTCGGAAATACCTACTACGGCTAGGCTAGGGCTGAAAAAAAAAGTGTTTCGGAGATATGGAATGCCGGTGAAATATTTTGCACAGCCGCCCTGTTGGATTGGTGAGACATAATAAGATTTTATGTGCACGGTTGGGGAGGACCAAAATGGTGCTATAACCTTACCGAATTTCATTGAACTCTCTCCAGCCGTTTAGATGTTATTGGAGGGGGACACACACACATACTCACCCACACACAGACAAAAGGTGCTCTCATAAGCCTATTTTTTTATAAATGAAAATAGGCTGAAAATAAATATAAAAAACCTTACGAGAATTAGAGTAGCCTAGTCGCATATGATGTGTAACATCTGACATACGTAGAAGAAACCGGTATTCTATGTCTTCCCCTTATTATTCCCGTTTTCCTATGGGGTTGGGGATGAGATGTGATGGAAGTATTTGTGGTGGATGGTTTTTACGGCCAGATGCCCTTCCTGACGCCAACCTCACGAGAGGAGTTAATGAGAGATTAAATGAATTATGGTGAATGAAAGTGGGTAAGGATGTGGAAGGAAGCGGCCGTGACCTGTCAGAAGCTACCGTCCCAGCATTTGCCTGGAGTTAAAAATGGGAAACCAAGGAAAAATGCATAAACATTGACCATTATGGCAATGGTATTAATTAATAACCGTGTTGACTGAGAGTATTATGTTATTAAAACCGTCTAGTCAAACACTAAACCGCCTAGTCAAACACTAAACCGCCTAGTCAAACACTAAACCACCTAGTCAAACACTAAACCGCCCAGTCAAACACTAAACCGCAAACACTAAACCGCCTAGTCAAACACTAAACCGCCTAGTCAAACACTAAACCGCCCAGTCAAACACAAAACCGCCCAGTCAAACACAAAACCGCCCAGTCAAACACTAAACCGCCTAGTCAAACACTAAACCGCCTAGTCAAACACAAAGCCACCTAGTCAAACACTAAACCGCTTAGTCAAACACTAAACCGCCTAGTCAAACACTAAACCGCCCAGTCAAACACTAAACCGCCCAGTCAAACACAAAACCGCCCATTCAAACACTAAACCGCCCAGTCAAACACTAAACCGCCCAGTCAAACACAAAACCGCCCATTCAAACACTAAACCGCCCAGTCAAACACTAAACCGCCCAGTCAAACACAAAACCGCCTAGTCAAACACCAAACCGCCTAGTCAAACACAAAACCGCCTAGTCAAACACAAAACCGCCCAGTCAAACATTAAACCGCCCAGTCAAACACTAAACCGCCTAGTCAAACACTAAACCGCCTAGTCAAACACTAAACCGCCTAGTCAAACACCAAACCGCCTAGTCAAACACTAAACCGCCCAGTCAAACACTAAACCGCCTAGTCAAACACTAAACCGCTCAGTCAAACACTAAACCGCCTAGTCAAACACAAAACCGCCTAGTCAAACACTAAACCGCCTAGTCAAACACTGAACCGATCAGTCAAACACTAAACCGCCTAGTCAAACACTAGACCGCCTAGTCAAACACTAAACCGCCTAGTCAAACACTAAACCGCCTAGTCAAACACAAAACCGCCTAGTCAAACACTAAACCGCCTAGTCAAACACTAAAGAAACGTTTAATTACATTATTAATCGTACATGTTTCGGTATTTCATTGATACCTTCCTCAGCGTGATTCATATTGTGACCGTCTAGTCGAGTCAACAACCACGATGACTTTCCTAACGTCCCATAAATCGAATAAAATTACCGTGAGGATCAGGTGACCTTCCATAAAGGCTAAAGCGGCACGAGAGTCCGTAGTCCACAGGGATCGTGGTACATGGTGACGATGGTCATAGACCGCCTAAGGAAAGGTTCACCTTAAAACTAGACTGAGAAAATAAACATCCAGACTTAAGTAAAACACCGTGAAAATTTATTAAAATTCACAAGCCCCTAGCCTAGTTCGGAGGGTTATAATCGGCTAGTCCGCAAACTAATAAATAAACAAAAATAAAGAGCAGGTCCCTACCTGAGAAGTCACGGAAAACCCTCGCGAAAGATCTAACTCACAATAATAAAGCAACAACAGCAACGCTAGGAATATGGTACAACGCAAGTCCCTAGTTCAAGTTACAAGATTAAGCTAACATCAGAATTTACATTTAACAGGGTAGCAAAACAAATCTAAGTTAGGATGGTACCATTTCGACATTTACATTTAACGTTAATTCATCTAGCTAAGTCCTATCAATTAACAAAATTTACGGCGATGACGGCCGTAAAAGAAAACAATTACATCCAAAAGCTAAGTGTACAGCCATGAAAAACAAACAATTTAATTATGCTTAATAACTATGTGCTAACAGCACACAATAAGGTAACATGTAAGATTTATACACTTGACATCATAAATAAGTAATGAAATAGACACAGTAGTTTTATTAAAAATCCCTGCCTGCACCTTGGTTTACTCTTTGTAAACCATAGTCATCTAATGTGTATAGTTACGGTGACGAATGCGTAGTTGAGACCACGTCTGACATCGCATGGCCTGAGCTCCACAAGCTACGAACTCTAGGTTCGCGCATGCTTCAGGTCGCTACAAAAATGTAAACTGTCCTAATCATTTCCTCACAAGGAAATTATCTTCAACTGCACGGCTATGTCAACAGTTCCAGAATGCAAAGAACAAAGTTAGATAGAAAGAATCGTTAGTTAGACTTGTTTTACAACAATTATGCGTCTTATTATTAAGATGTCGGTTTATAGGTTTATCGTAGGTTTATGGCGAATAACATTGACAATAGCCTGGGCACGGAGTGTCTCCCCTGAGATCATTCTCCACCAAAAAGCCTCGACTCAACAGTCGGAATATAATCAACGAGTACAACAACTCGGACACACAATAACACGGGTTACCAGCGGCGCTAAGCTCGCGTTCAATAACTCTGGGATAGGCCTGACCACAACAGTTACCTTCCAATAACATCTGGTCCACGGGAACAGTCCCGGACAAGGCATACTCAAAATACCTTCATACAATAACATCCTGCTATAACAGGGTAGCCTTCACCATACTATAGGAAACCTGACATAACTGTACCTGTCAGACGACAGTACACGCAGCAGAGCGTTTAACTAACAAAAAAAAGATCCATAAAACATGTGATCAAATACAAGAGTGGAAACTAATTTCCATAAGCAAAATAGCAGTGAAAGGAAAAGCGAATACGAAACGTACTCTGTCCTTGTCAATAGTAGTTTTGTCTCACAATGAAGCAGGCGTGCTTTCAGGTCACTGGGTTACATAACCAGTTTATTCAAGGCCGGCGATTTAATCAATATAAAACCTGCACCTGGCCAGTTCATAAAGAACTTTACCATAGGTTACGGACCTCTAAAGAGTCCGTGTATAAAACACACGCTATAAATCTGAGTATAACAATACAATTCCGTCTTTCTACCAAAGACGTCTAAATGAAAGTAATCTTACAATAACTGGAGCCCTTTGCTTTAAAAATACAACTCAGCAGTTGCTAGTACATTAAATAAAAACGTGTCTTACATGACACATGCAAAAATGATAATTGTGGCGCAGATTCACACAATAGATCTGCTTAATGATACGTTGGGAACTGAGTTCGATGCTAGGCAACGAAACATTCCTTCTAGTTGTTAGGTTCAAACTTGACCAAGAATAGCTTCTGAGCTTTATTCAAAATGAAATATAATGCATTTACAAAACTGGTAGTTACAGTCGACTACCTAAATGATACGACCGTTCTAACGACAGTCAGGGGTATAACAAAGGATGGCTGCGAAGAATGCAGTTAATTAATAACCATGGCATCTGATTGCCATAACTAAAGTCGGTAAAGACTTGAAAATTACCCCAAGTAGGGTTGAACAAAATAGCCTCAAAATGACTACAGTCAGGTTCGGCAAAAAGTAGGCATTGACGTTCTACGACATTCATCAGGCTGCACCAGGGCTGACCAAAATGTCTGACCCCAAGTGTGTCTCACTCTAAACTGAAATAAATGACATCTAACTAATCTAGTTACATCCCTACCTAGAAAAATGGCTGACACTGAGTGTGGTTGGTTCACAAACTACATTAAATCTACTATACCACCAGAAACTAGAACAAGGAAGGGGTGTGACAAAAACTCACGAAATGGAGGAGCTCTCTCTCAGCTCTCTATTCCACAACAAGGGTTGTACAAGATCCTTTCTGGCTCCCTGGATCGGTATCCTCCTCATCAGGATTCCCATCTGGACTCCTCCAAAGACCAGGGTTCGATTTGTCCCTGTCGACAACTTCGTGGATATGCCTGGAAATGGCATTTTTGGCTCCTTCCTTCTCGTTCATCGTCCTGGAAGTTCCACCATCATGCTGGTTCCCGCAGAAACGTCACCCTCATACCGGGATGGTATTAGCCCATGGTGACTGCTTCAATCATGGTGAAGAAAAGTCCAATCACGTGGGTAGTGAAATAAGTTGCGTAATAATTCATCCTCTCACTTTCAAAATTATAATGTTTGTCGTGAATGTTATAGGCTCCAATTATAAAATACGACACAGCCTTAATCTTGCAGATGTGGATTAGCATGTGAGCTAACACTGTTTTATAATTCTGCACGTGCTAGTGACGCTACTTTTGTATCACGCAGCATCCGTGAATTATACGTCGTTTTCAAAATGAAATTTTCACTATGACAATTTAAATATCTCACACAATTATAATCACACTTATTCAGGATAATTGTAACACTATTACCTGTATATTTCCACTAGGCATCTGCCCTCCACATACGCGTGGGTAAAATGTGGTGTTACAGCAATGTTGTGCAATACACTATACTTGCCAATAATTATTTCCCAAGCTTCTTCTTTAGTTCACTGGGCTTCAACAACAGTGAATAATAGTATAAGCGTGCTCGATGGCACCTTATAATCACTTTTAACGCTCAACAGCGGATATTCTTCTACGTCTCGTAGGACAAACGTAATTCCACGCCTACACAAGGCGGATTCTCAAGACGCAGTGCAAGGTACTGGGTGTCTCTTGAAAGTAGGTCGTCAAAACGAAGTCGTTGAGCGACTACTTACGTTCCTTTTTGCGTATCTGCAAGGGTATTTATTACCTTACCTAAAGTAAAAATAAACATTCTCCAACATGTTTTAATAATGCAGCATGACGAAATGGAATATTCTGAGTCTTGTGGGAAGATAAAATTAATTAATAAGACCTCAGATAAATAATTAGCAGTTTTCACCAAAGTCAAAAGTGCGATTCACCGCTACTTCAAAAAGTATCGCGTGATCTCTCAGCTTCACGTGGCTTCCTGGGTGTGTTCAAAAGTACAACATCCCATCATAAATGCTCTGTCATAAAAAAATATCACATGAACCATAGCTCAGCGGGTTCAATATTAAATCTTAAAACTAGTTAACAAAGCCAAGAAGAAATGGATATCCTTACAAAAATCGTTTTAAATCAAAAATGGAAAAGCTTGCGAATAATTAAATGCCCTGTATTAAAAAAATTATAGTAAAATGATGCTATTAAAATAAGAGATCTACCTTATAAACTGCCTACGTCAATACTCCAATAATTTTGATCGAAAACTGTAGTGACAGAAGATGTCGCCGTCAGAAGAATGTAGAAGCGCAAAGGATGTAGATCAAATTGTTGCCTCAAACGGAACAAACATGTTGTAATACAGTCCTCCAACCTAAAACTTCAGTCGAATCCCAACTTAATGGCCCACTGACACAACTGCTTTACCGTTATGTGGCTTAATATTTGAATAGCCATTGTGCAGAAACATGATACCGGCAATGCCGACTACTTACAATGTTTGAAATTAAATCATTTTATCATTTATATACTAATACGAAGACTTCGAACATGTGCCATGTGCTATGTTTCAATCACTTGACACCAGAGTTCGCAAGAGCGTTTACCGTCAGAATGAAAGGATTCAGCAATGCGATCCAGCTGGCAGTGCGCCTTACACACTTCCGTTCGATCCACCACTTCCAGCAGGATCGTCCGATCCACTTCCGTCCCATTTTTCAAAATCACTCCCACAAATATCCAGCAACGGAGTGGAAAGATGTTACACATCAAAAAACACTCCTGAGAAAAATACATGTATTACTTAATTGTCGCTATAAAATGGGGAGGTTTAGGATGTATTGTTTTCCAGGAGTGTATATTTATTTAGAAATATATATTAATACCTTGTACCCCGCCCCTCGTAATCGTGTTGACCGACTGAAGAGCAGCGAATGACAATCTCTTATTACTCTCCAGTACCTTCGCTCTTGAGAACAGTAACACGTGCCCTTGAAAGGTGTGACAAAAGTTGTTTTCCCTAACTGTTTATACCCTTATCAAAGATTTGGCAATTTTGCCTGTCTCTGTAGCTATTGCCGAACGTAGTTTGAGTTTAAGTAGGTTGAAAACCTACTTGAGAAATTCTACTTCTGAAAACAGACTCAACCTTTGTTATCTATTCACAGAGACATACAATTCACTGACGATGAAGTTATGAACCGATTTGGTAATGCTTCAAAAAACCTTGACTTTATATTATAGTGTAAGTTGTAAATCAAAACAGTAATGTTAATTATTTCCATCTAAATATTATAAAGTGAGCAATATGATTGTATTAATAACAAGTAGTCCCGTGAAGAACTATACAGCCTATTTTCATATATCCTACTTATGTTAATTGCCTCTATCAGCATACAAAATTTCAGTTTGATTGCTGTAATAGATTCGTAGATGTTGAGAAACGACTAAATATTGCGGATGTTCACCATGTTGGATTTATAGATATGTAGGCCTTAGAGTTATGTACTGTTACATGAAGATTATTGTGTACGTGTAGTATTCAAACTTCAATCGCATGATTAGGACACAAGAAGTAAAGACGTGATTTTAAAATTACGCACAGCTGCCATCTTCTGGTTATGGAAACAATTGAAAAAAATAGATGCCAGTGGATTAATATTTGTATCAGGAATTTTACTGTACCAAGTGCCACTGCACTCGGATGTTTATATTGGGAGAAACGACCATGTGAATATTTATACTTCGGGTCGCCGCCATGTTGGCTTTGTGATCACCAGGTTATTGAAAATCCTATAGGTGAACTTATGTTCTTAGCCCCTATGAACATTCAAAATATTAGTGGATATTGAGATCCATCTAAATATTTCGGATGGTCGCCATGTTGGATTGTTATATAAATAGGCCATAGAGTCATGTACCATTAAAGTAAAATTATTGTGTGGATTCATTATTCAAACTTTCACTTCGATCGCATGATTACGACATAAGAAATGAAAAATTAATTTTAAAATTCACACAGCCGCCATCTTGAGGTTATGTAAAAAAGCACTAAATTAGATACCAGTGCCTTACAATTTGTATAAACATTTCCGGTACCAAGTTTCATTGCGTTTGGATCATTAAATCGCGAGAAAGGTCTATTTAAAATTTTCAACTTCGCTAGGCCGCCATATTCGTTTTGTAGTTAACCGGTTTTTGAAAGTCTGATAGGTGAACTTCCAGAGTGCCCTTTATCTCCGTACAAAATATAGAATGCCAGTGAAATGTTTCGCACAGCCGCCATTTTGTGGTTATGTAAACAATTGAACGAATTTAGATGTCGATGCATTACAATGTGTATAAAAATATACTGTACCAAGTTTTATTGCGTTTGGTTGGTTAAATCGCGAGAAACGTCTATTTAAAAGTCACAATTTCGCTTGGCCGCCATGTTGGTTTTGTAGTTACCAGGTTTTCAAAAGTCACATAGGTGAACTTCTAGTAGTTCTAGGGTGATATCGGTAATAGTTTCGTAGATATTGAATGCTGGTGAAATACTTCGCACAGCCGCCATCTTGGATTGGCGAGACGTAACAAAATTTGAAGGGCACGGTCGGGGTCGTCCGGAAAAGTGCTATGAACTTCATACATGAAAATAGGCTAAAATGTAACATTAAAGGGTCTTAGATGTGTTTGATATTAACCAAACATAAAACATCACAACAAATTGGTTGAAAAAGTGATTTCACAATTTTGCACCAAGTTATACAAAGGTTTGTCTGGGAGAAACCCGGTACCCTCTTTTCCTTCGGGGCTATTACATGCCCCCAAACGCCCGGATAGCCATTATCCAGAATACAACTCTATATACGCCCCTGGGTCTCCTCGCCCCGACAATATTTTTGCAGTGAAAAATAACAAATAATAACTATAAGATGCTGAGTAAAGGAGCCACAGACATTACAGCACTGTCGTTTGTATGCTTCGTAGACTTAATGCTTGGATCGAAAAGGACAAGTTGGCCAGCCTCTTAAAAGAGAACGTCGGCTACTACGATAGAAAGCCGGACGTTTGTTTTAGAAGATTGCCCTTGACCTTGAGGCTGCGGGTGAGCCTGTGTAATGGAATTCCAGACTTGAGCACGTGGAGACACCACCGTGCAGAACAGTACAGTCCAGGTCGAAGTATTGTGTGACGTGGAAGTACACGTTACATAGTAACGAACAGAACGCCATTAGGTTTGCCAATGACTGTACTTCAGCAGTAGTGTGATATATTTTTGTCCATCATCTGACCGCATGGGACAGGTGACAAAAACACAGGTACTGCAGGAACTCGCCTCCAGGCTTGCATTCGGATTTTCCACTCGTCTAAAACAAACGTCCGGCCTGGGTACGGGAGATCTTGGGCAACAGATGGGTTGACGGGCAGGTTCGACAGAGATCCAACAAAGAAGTATAGAGTAAGATGGAACCAATACCAACAGCAATCTAAGAGAGATGGGCACATCTTCCGTATGGACCGTGACCGGCTCAAGAAGAAAATCCAAGACATCTAGAATAAAGTGGTTCCAAGAGTGTGAGAAAGATCTGAGGGAGATAGGCATTGTAAATAAAATAATAATTTACAGGGACAGTTTCAGAAGGACTGTGAAAGACCATCAGGGTTTTATAGAGGATTGAGAACCCAGGAAACAATATAGTTTTCGTCGCAAGCAGTTACAAACTCCTGAATGGATAGCTCTCGACACACATCTCAAGGACAAACAGTGTCTCATTGAAAACCAGTATATTTCTCGTTGTAAGCAGATACAATCTCTGAAGGATAAACAACTTCTCGTTTGAAAAGTAGTATATTTTTATTCATAATCATCTTCATTTCCCGTTTCGAGCTTCCTGGGTCGGGTTGTGAATTAAAGACCTCCACCGTCACCTGTCTCCCCACCGTTCGTCTCCTTATTTTGAAGTACAGCTTCAGGTTTTCTTCCCCTCTTCTCTATGCACCCCTAGACTCTATCCGTCCATCTCATTCGGGTTCTTCCTCGTGGTCTCTTCCCTGTCATCTTTTCGGAAAAAAACTTTCTTTGGCACTCTCTCCTCTTCCATCCTCATCATGTGACCACACCACTTTAACTTTATTGTTTCTATCCTTTCCTGCAGCTTCAATATTCCTGTCCTTTTTCTTATCTCTTCATTTCAAACTCTGTCTTCTGGTCTTGTCCTCTATGGCTCTTAGAAATTTCATCTCCGCTGCTTGAATTCTACTCTCCTCTCATTTTGTAGTAGTCCATGCTCCAGCTGCCTATGTTAGTGTAGGCTCGTAATAGGTTGAATATAGTACCTTTTACATTACCATGGGACGTCTCGGTTCCAAAGAATACCCTATAAACTTCATTAAAATTGCTTGCATTTTGTATTCTCCTTCATAAACTCTAGAAAACTTACCCAGTTAAATGAGCTCTGCCTGTGCGATCTGAAAGTTTTAACCACGTTCTGTTACACTTATTTTCTTGTGGTCTAACTAATACTGAGCAGAAATAGTCGTGTTTGATGTGGTGATCTTTATGTACCGCAGTGTGAACTGATGTAAGAGTGCTCTCATTTTAGCCATTTAGTAATCAGTTGGAGATTAAACTAAATTCTTGATAAGATAGTTATCATCAAATGTGGCAATGGAATGTTAAATAGTTAGCCCAGGATTGCTGGTAAGTTACGTCACCATGGCCAAACAAGTTGGTTGGTTGGTTGGTTGGTTGGTTCCTTGGTTTAGGGGCTGTGACAACGCGGTCATGTAGCCTCGTGTACTAGTACTTTGAGTGTGTGTAGAATCTGTGATGGCTGTATTAGTGTGTGTTATCTGTTTTAATTCAAGCAAGGACTGCAGACAATAATTTCAAGTAGTTGCGACTTTGCTACCAAATGCTACTGTCCACGACACCTAGCTGGCGGACATTGGCCACTAGATGGCATCGCAGTCAGCACCTGGCGGCGATTTTTAACGCTCTTAAAAAGTCCAACGACTTCGGTCGGTTTGAACCCGCGATCTTAAATACAATGTTGAACTGGATTCATTTAAAATAATTTTAGTTTTTACGTCTTTCACGTTTCTTGTTAATTCCCTATTTGCTTTCGCTTGGGTTGTATGAGAATAATAGAGAAGTGAGAGAAGCCAGTCCTGGAAATACCCTCAATTAATGTTGACTTTTGCCAAAAGGGAAAATCCTTTATACCTGCACTTGCCTGCGTGGGTATATCCGATGAGTAAGTGAGTGCTGTAATTAGCCACCCGCTGTTTTACTTGCCGTTACTCAGAGGGACAAACCTCAGTCAACATTGTCATGCGATTCACACAGCCTGGGGGAACGAATTTTTCTACAAATGTTCAAATGTGTTGCTTTGATACTTAATCTAATAATTTAACAAGAAGTTCCGTGACGAATTAAAGAGCCTACTTTTCTTAAAATTTAAGATTCATGCCAATGATTAATCTATATGGATTTATCTAGAATAATGACGAAATTAATTTGGTAATATCGAAATTTCTAATAAGTTCGAAATAGTGTATATGCTTCATGGCATAATGTAGCCTAATAGAGAACTACAGTTGGCAGCCCTGGTGACTGAATATATTCTTAGTTCCATCTCTTAAGGTACAGAATACAAAATTTGTTTAAGTCCAATGGATAGCATGGACGTTACATGCAGTTAAACATTGGATCTAACAGCGCGCGTAAAATCATGTTGGCAACAATGACATACATGAATTCGTCATAAATAATCTGAAATAATATGATCTATTGTTGTGTCAATTTTGAATGAAATCCATTAGTTAATATAGAAGTTACATGCATTTTAAAATTGGACCTATCAGCAGGCTTGGAATCATGTTCACAGTACCGGCGTAGGCCTATATTGGTTGCTCCAAATTAATCTAGAATGCCAGGTTCTATACGTGTGCAACGTTTAGAGCTATTGGCTTGCATACTTGCAAGATATATTGATATTAGGGTAACAAAAATAGAGACAGTATTTATTAACAGTTTGCAGCCCTGGTTACTCTTAGGAATCGGCATAATCATATCTGTTATGGTACACATAGCACACACGAAATTCGGTTGAAATCCAAATGATAGTATAGAAGTTACATTTAAAATTGGACCTCTCAGCAGGCTTAGAATCATGTTGGTAGCACTGACGTATATAAGTTACTCAAAATTAATATAGAATGTCAGGTACTATAAGTGTGCATAGTTTAAAGCTGTCGGCTTGCATGCTTTCTGATACATGGGTATTTGGATTTTTTTTAAATGAGAGCATTTATTAACAGTTGGCAGCCCTGGTGGCTCTTAAGAAAACGCTTAGTCATATCTGTTTATGTACACATAGGACATACGAAATTTGGTTGAAATCCAATTGATAGTGTAGAAGTTATATGCATTTAAAATTTGGACCTATCAGCAGGCTTATAATCATTTTGGCAACACTGGCATGTATGGCCTCCCGGAAATTAAACTGCAATATTATTATTTATACGTGTGCCAATTTTGAAATAGCTCCCATTCATACCTTCCGAGATATCCAACATGGAGCTCAAATTTCAATTGCGATTTTTCAGCAGTTGGTAGCACTGAAATTATTTTCAAATAAGGCCGTGAGATATTCAGGTATAGATCATTACTCCTACCAAATTTTGTTTCGATTTCTGCAGCCGTTTAGGAGTTGATAGAGGGGGGGGGGGGGTGGGCACACACACACATTTGCCCGATTTCATAAGTCTACTTTTTCCTTAATTTTGAATAATGTGAAAAGTAGGCCAAAAATATAATTGTAATGTCAGCGGATTTGGATAATACACGTGCGGATACGGAATCAAGGCGTGCGGTTGCGGTGCGGATGCGGATAACGTTGAGTTTGTTCGAGCAGGGCTCTACCTATCGGGTATATGAAGAACGTACCTCACAGCGCCAGCATGCCACGCACCTGCCGGAGACAAGGAGAACCTCTACAAGACACACATCAGCCACCGGACATGATCAGTTTACATGTTTAAAATACATTTCAAGCAAATAATATGTAAGTATACTCAAGAGGATTAATATGCTTTGTCGTACAGAAATATTTTACGTCGGAAAAAAATATTCGTTAATCTTATATTTCAAAATTCTGGTTTTTGTTGATAGTGTAAATTGAAACACTGCTATGTGCGAAATAACTCTCGTCCAATAAATTGTTTTACATTGCCCACTCCGTTGCATAACATATGTATAATGTTGTAAAATCATCTACTGGACAACAATCTAGCTCTTTCACGGTGGCGGTCGGGTGGCCCCACAACTATAAACTCAAATCTCTCCAGGGCTGATAATCGCCGTAATTGCGATGGCGGCCAGTCCTCCGAAGATGGGCGTTTTGCCCTACTTCGGAGGACCCTATTAGCCTGGTTCTCTAAATGGCACCTCGCTATTAATACCACCAATACCCAGTTAGTTCTATTTGGCCTCAAGTCTACCATCAGCCACTACCGACCATTCCGCCTCAACATCTTCGACGAAGCCATTACTCCCTCCCGCCAGGCAATGTATTTGGGAGTCACACTTGATCACCAGCTCTCCTGGAGACATCACTCAAACAGCAAGCCCACAGAGCACTAATCCGTCCACTGAAAGGGGTTTCCTGGGGTCTTAGCCCACTTCAGCTCATCCATACCTACAAGGTCTTCATCCGTCCATTGCTTGCTTATTGCTCATTGGCCTGGATAGGGGCTAGCTTACCCCAATATCAAATTCTATTGAACACTTCGTTTTGAAGATTGCGTTTGGCCTTCCTCTTGACACGGACAGCAATCTGTTAAATTACCCTAGGACTCTCCCCTCACTCTATCGTCACCTTCTCAAACTCCGCCTACGTTCCCTGCAGTCACTAGTTGACTCACGACTTCCACTTACCTATGACCTTCTCATGACGCCAATTACCCGGAGGCAACGTTGCCTATCCGAACCACTTCCCCAAGCCTTGGCACTATCCCTACTCCATCATAATATTCTCCTTGGCCTCTCACACATCATTCCTCCTGACACATATCCCCCATAAATTTTAACCCAATAAACATCCAGTTTGCACAAACCGTTTGTCTTCCCATAGATTTTCCGACATTTTCTGATTGTTTTTCATCCATTCCACTCAGCCACTTACCACCTGGCATCGGGCCACCTTTTAACATCAAGAAGGAAGACAACTTACTCTACGAACAGACGAACTGAACGCATCTCACCGATTTACACATCATTTAACTATCACCTGTAATTCTCTTAAATTTTGATACTACATTTATACATTTTTAAGTAATATTTACATCAAGAACAGCAAGATATTGAACAATTGTAATTTTATATTTTTATATATATTTTTGTACATTTTTAGCACAATAAACAGGGTTCCCCACGGCCGAAGATCACCGTAGTTGTGATGGCGGCCAGTCCTCCTGGGAGGGCATTTTGCCCATTTTATGTATGTATATATGTATGTATGCCCATTTCGTTGCGTAACAAATGAAATCGAACGTTGGATCGAGCGTCTGCCACAAATACCTAGCTCTTTCACGGTGGCTGTCGTGTTGGTCGGGTGGCCCCACAATCATAAACTCAAATACCCCCAGGGGCCTGTTTCATAAAGCTCTTACACTAAAATTATTAGCAAAACAGTAATAACGTTAACTGATATTATTCGTTTTCTTTTTTTTTATATAAATTTATTAGCTAATAATATTAGACACTACCCCAGGTGGTAACTGTTTAAGGGAATCCGCCGCTCCTAGGAGTGCACGCAAGCCTTTGGATTCTGGGGAGCTTGCAAGTAGATGATTCAAGAATACTAAATTGAAGACGAAACAGAAATATTATTTTGGAACGTTAAATATCAACTCATTACTCAAAGTTGGTTAACACAAGGAACTGACAAATATGATGGACGAACATAACATCTCAATCCTGGCCTTGCAGGAAACTCGGTATCAGGACGAAGATGTAATGGACATTGAGGGCTATAGGGTCTATAAAGGACAGAGCAGTGAAGATAGGCAAGAATATGCCAATGTTTGGAACAACTTTTGCTGTAAATAAGAAGGTAATCAGTGCAGTTGTGGACTTCTCTAGCCCATCAGAAAAACTATCACTCCTAACTCTACGCTGTGGTAACAAAGACAACAGGCGTAATCCCGAGAAAGTTGAACAATTCTGGGACCTTATAGAGGAGGAGATGGAGAAAATACCTATAAAGAACATCAAGGTTTTATTGAGCGACTTCAACGCTCAACTGGGAATAGAAGCAAGATATAGATCGACAGTAGGAAAATTTCCTGCTCACAGAATGACCAACAAAAATGGAACAAGGTTTGTCGAACTATGTAGAACGTTTGATCTTCAGATAATGTCAACTTTCTATAAACACAAACCAAGTAAACAGAAGACATGGCGTTCACCTGGCATTTGAACGGAGAGAAACAAATTGATCACGTGGCAATATCCAGGACAGCAATGAAGGAGATTATGAATGTTAAAGTACAGAGAGGGGCCAAATTTGATTTAGATCATTATCTCTCCAAGATTAAAATGAATTTCATTTGTTTAGAAAGGCTCCGAAAGCTGGAAATAAACTTCACAGATATGATGTGACAAAGCTTAAGGTTGATCAAGAAGTATTGGAACAATACCACCAGCAATTAACATTTAAATCCAAGAATTGGACTGACATTGCCTCCAAAATCCAACAAGCAGCCAATGTTTCAATCTTGGCAGCACAGAAGCGTAAACACAGATGGTGGAACGAGACCTGTGATAGTGCATGTGTACAAAGAACAGATGCCTGGAAGAAATGGAACTCAACGAAGAGACAAGAAGATTATAACACGTTTTGTTACAGTCGGAAAGATGCAGCCCGGGTTTTCCAAATTGCAAGGCGATCATATGAAAAACAACAGATGGAACAGATTGATCAGGATTTCAGGAAGAATAATGTCAGGGACTTCTATCAAACTTTCAAGTCTAATCTCAAAGGATATCAAGCACCGAGCTTGTGCTTCAGAGATGAAAATGGAAAGTTAGGTCTGAACAACAAGGAGAACTGTCGTATCTTGGCTGAGTACTTTAAGAAATTACTGAATTGTGATGAACCAAAACATAGGCTACTCATAGGCCGTCCTACTCAAGTAATGGCCAACTCGTATCCACCATCTAAGACAGAAATTAAAATGGTTATCGATGGTCTAAAGAATAATAAAGCAGCGGGAGAGGATTCCATTGTGGTAGAGCTTCTAAAACTGGCAAATGAAGATACTCTGAATATATTAGCTGAGCTCTTTGCGGAGATATGGAGAACTGGTAGGATACCCACAGAGTGGCAGTCTGCATTAATTCACCCTCTCCACAAAAAGGGGGATAAGAAGGACGTTAATAATTACAGGGGTATATCAATTCTACTGTATATGTTCCCTACAAGATCCTATCCAAAGCACTCCTGAACAGAATTGAAGAACATCTTGATAATCAGATTGGTGAGTACCAGGCCGGTTTCAGAAAGGGACGTTCTTGTCCGGAACAGATTTTTAACCTGAAAAACATCATTAGGTATAAGACGATAGGCAGGTATGACTATGTGGTCGTATTCATTGATTTTAAGAAAGCGTATGACTCAATCGACCGCGAGTCGCTACTGAATATCCTGGAAGAATTTGGAGTGGATGACACGTCTCGAAATCTGATTAAACAGGCTTTGACCGACACAGTGTCAAAAGTAAAATTCATTGGCGAGATCTCAGATCCCTTTGTAATCAAAACTGGTGTCAGACAAGGTGATGGATTATCTCCAATCCTTTTCAACTGTGTATTAGAAAAGGTCATTCGTGAATGGAGGAAGACACTGAGTCGGGAAGAAGGGAATGAAGAACGATTCAGGCTAGAGCCCGAACTGAAAGGGGTGCACGTTGATTGTTTAGCTTTTGCAGATGACCTAGCTATTTTTGCCAACAATATTAAATCAGCCATTGTAAAGATTAATCGGTTGTCAGAGATGGCTGAGAAAGTAGGTTTACAGATTTCCTTTGAGAAGACAAAGTACATAACAAACATGAGTGATGGACCAGAATGGATGAAAACAAACCAAGGAAAGATTAATCGTGTAAAGAAATTTAAATACCTGGGTGAGGTAATCCAACAAAATGGCCTCGAACAGGAAGCAATTAATCTTAGAATCTGGAAATTAGACCGAGCCTATCACCTGACGAAAAATCTCTATAATAAGAAGTCGCTGAGCATTGGAGCCAAATTAAGACACTACAGCACGGTTGTCAAACCTTTGACTTTGACTATGAACAGGCGGGGACTAGTCGACCAGTTGGTCAAAAGGGAACGCAGGGTATTGAGAAAAATTTTAAGGCAACAGATGGGTTGACGGGCACATACGTTTGAAGTCGAACGAAGAGTTATATAGAAAGATAGAACCAGTCACGTCAACAATAAAAAGGAAAAGGTTGTTGTTCTATGGACACATTTTCAGAATGTCCAACGATCGTCTAACAAAGAAAATTTGGAATTTCGTGAAACCAAAGAAGAAAAAATTGGCATGGTTTGAAGAATGTAACAAAGACCTTCTAGAAATTGGTATTCCGGACTGCAAAATTATGAACAGGTGTGAATTCAGACACCTAATCAAAAATTACCAGGGATTAAAGGTAGTGGCAGAACCCAAAAGACGAAGGGGACCTCTTTCAGAAGATCGGAAGAAGGCGCTGAGTGATGGGCTCAAGAGATACTGGCAGGACATCAAAGCTGGCAGACGATCTAGAACGAAACATTGATTTTGATTGTGACTCCGTAGTCCATAGTGCCTCAATTCGAATGTAAAAAAAATAATTTGTTTATGACTCCAAAATATTAGTGAAAGTTTCTAATAATATTAGCTAACTGTTTCATAAACAAGGAAGACTATTAATATAGTCTAATATCATTAGCCTTATTTCCACAAGTGTGCTTAGACTAATAATGTATATTATTGGTGAGAATAGGCCTCCCGTGAACTGAATTTTTATTTACACAATTTACAGTAATTTGAGAAATACATTTTAAACCTGTAGACTTGTAACTTTTGTGAAGAAACTCACGTGATATTGTTGATAAACCGGTATTTTATAATATCATTGGCACAAATTAATCTATTGTAAAAGGGAGAGTCGCCTGCGTAGCGTAGCGGTCAGCCCCGGAGGTCCTGGGTTCGATTCCCGGCTCTGCTACGAAATTTAAAAAGTGGTATGAGGACTGGAACGGGGTCTACTCAGCCTCGGGTGTTCCAAATGAGTAGAGAGGGTTCCATTCCCACCTCAGCCATCCTCGAAGTGGTTTTCCGTGGTTTCCCACTTCGTCTTCGGGCAAATGCCGGGTTGATACCTTCTTCAAGGCCACTGCCGCCTCCTTCCCTCTTCCTTGCCTATCCATCCTGATCATCCATTACCTTCCCTCGTGAGGCCCCTGTTAGCTTTGTAGGTGAGGCCGCCTGGGCGAGGTACCAATCACACCTCACCAGTTTTAAATAGGCCTATTTGCCAGTAAATGCAATGTGTATAGCAGTAGTTCATGTAGGCTTGCACAAATATTAATCTATTGTAAAAGGGAGTGATTTACAGATATTGTAGTTTATAATACGGAACTCATTTTATTAGAGGTTTTGTAGCTTCCACCAGCAGTAGCCTGAATAAAGAATACGATATGGATCAACTACTGTATATTAATAGACATGACACCGCTCTTAACTTTAAATTCCTTATAAATAGGCCTCCTTGCCAGTCAAGGCAATGTGCCCAGTTCCCGGACCTCGTGATTCACAGACCAACACGTAATTTTATGTGCATTCTGTTAAAATGCGTCATATTGATATGGTAAATATAGTTTAAATCGATAATCTGGTAGCAAAAAATCCTACCTCGACCGCGATGCGAACCCGGGATGTCAAGAGTCACAGACGAATGCTTTATCCACGCAGCTATTTCTACCACCCAAATACTTAGCACAAGATGGTTACTTATTTTCATGTATCAATAATACTTTATTACGGAAGGAAGCTCTATTAATATTTTGCCTATTTATATAATGCTCCTGCGTGGAATAGAGTTGAAATGACTTATGAATAGGTCTACTTCCCAGTAAAGGGAGCAGCAGATCGTGAAGGCTTGCCCAGTTCCCGTATAAACATACGGATATATATTATATTAATAACTGCATTACCACAATGTGGGTTAATATCTCAATAGCCATTGTGCAGAAATATAATAACGGTATTGCCGAACAGTTACATTATTTCATATCTAAGTATAACTAGCAGAAGTACCCGTTCTTCGAACGGTGTTATGTGTTAACACCAGACATTATCAATTGAGCTACTGTTACAATGGTTAGCGGTTTGTCATTCTTTCATAAGTTTATCAGAACGAAGTTAGTTTTCTGGGAATATCACACACACTGTTAATTTAAGGGCCTTAAAATGTGGTTTTCGGAGACCCCTTATAGACTAGCGAATTTTGTGTCTCACATTGAGAAGTGCAACATATGCTTTGGTCGTCCTTCTAGGATAATTTTTATATTTCGCCTATTTTAGTATGTATTTTGAGAAGTTTCTCCCTATATCCACCCTTCTACTGTATGAAAAGTACGGTGAAGAGTTTTATAAATGATTGGTGTATTGACTCTCATGGTTACCTTAGGCTACCTAATTTTACGATGCACCAAGCATCAGAACACGAGTTATAGGCGTACATAAAGATACACAGAAAGAGAGACAGACAATTCTATTGTCTACAACTTATCACCCTGATATCCAAATATTGGTATATCTACCACACAGTATCAAACAAAATCATCCTTACGATGAACCCGTATGTCGACAAAAAAGAAAAGAAAAAAAAAGATTAGTTAAAAAGTGCTCTCAAACTAAATTCACCTAACGTGTACTTCCTGACGTGAAATAGAATTGAAAGCCTTGTAGACGAAACACAATACACGTCACATAAAAACTAACCCTCTACGTTGTGCTAGGTGCCCATACACAGGAAGATCTGTTTCATAAATTATAAAGGGTTGTGGTGCATGAAAATTCAGGTTCTTTAGCCTCAAATGGCCCAAATTCCTAAAAGCCGCTAAAAAAGCTGATTCAATTCAGGAATTTTTGAAAATAATGTTGCTGTTTGGAGATATAATAGACCTTCTGTACTATATTCGCACGTGAAATTGCATGAAAAAGTTCTAGGTTACCCCTTGACCCCCTTAATTGCTTCTTTTTCTTTTCTTTTCTTAGTCGTTTACCCTCCAGGTTGGTGGAACCCACGGACTCAAAGAGGAAACTCACCACTATCGCCTCTACGGGCAGTGTCCTAGAGCTGGGAACATCTAATCGGAGTGGATACAACTGGTGAGGTGTGATTGGCACCTCGCCCAGGCGGCCTCACCTGCAAAGCGAACAGGGGCCTAATGAGGGAAGGTAATGGATGGTCAGGATTGATAGGCAAGGGAGAGGGAAGGAGGCGGCCGTGGCCTTTAAGAAGGTTCCATCCCGGCATTTGCCCGAAGACGAAGTGGGAAACCACGGAAAACCACTTCGAGGATGGCTGAGGTGGGAATCGAACCCCCTCTACTCATTTGGAACACCCGAGGCTGAGTAGACCCCGTTCCAGTCCTCATACCACTTTTCAAATTTCGTGGCAGAGCCGGGAATCGAACCCAGGACCTCCGGGGCGGCAGCTAACCATGCTGACCGCTACGCTACGGAGGCGACCCCCTTAATTGCATTGACGAATTATACAGTCTACGTTAGTTCCGTGATAACCTTATAGCCATTTGCAAACATTCAGAGAAATGTAATAAATGGAGTCATAATAATATTGTATGGCCTCGGATGCCGGGTGCAAGCTTCGTAATTTGACACCCAGAGGGTAGCTCGAATGTCGAATTTCGTTGTTCCTTGAATCATTATGAAGGAGGGTAGATATCTAAGTTCCTTGAACACTATAGCGCTTTCTAGTAGAGAAATGAGGAACTTTGTGTTGCCGGAAACTCCCGAGATTAATTTTGCCATTATGAACACGGCCTACTGAATTCAAATAGCTTCTTTGAGATGCCAGCATCGTATGACATGCGTGCCGTATTTTTGCCGCCTTTCAAAAATCACTTACCACGGCCAGGAGTGAACCTGCAATCTTGGGGTTAGTAGACCGACACGCTATCCACTCACACATCGTGGCAAGGTATAAATGGAGTGACATTGCTTCTTACAGAAATAGATGGAAAGTTGGATGCCACCCCTTGAGATAATGTTGTCATGGTTACCGATTTGCATTCCTTCATTCGTTTGTTAAATTAAAATAAATTAGTTTTCTGAGAATATTTCAGGAACTGTTGGTTTTAGAGCCTTATAATGTAGTTTTCGAGGACCCTTTAGGGCCCCCAAGTTTTGTTTCTGGCACCGATGGGCTTTGCCTCGTCGTTGTACGCCATAATATAATACTAATAATAATATAATATAGGGATAGGAATACAATAGACCTGCCGTACCACACCCCCAGGTGTAAATCGCGTGAAAAAATTCTAGTGTACCCCTTGACCCCCTTAAGCGCATTATACGTATTGATGAATTTTACAGCTTAATTTGGTTCCGTGATAACTTTCTAGCAGTTTGCAAATTTTCACACTAATGTAATTAATGGAATTGCATTGCGTCTTACAGCAATAGATGGTCCTCTGAAAATCGGTTGCCATGGTTACCGGCTTGCATTCGGTCATTAGTTTATTAAATGAAATTAGTTTTCTGGGAATATCTCAAAATCGGTTGGTTTTAGGGCCTCAACATGTGGTTTTCGGGGACCCTTCAGGTCCCCCGAGTTTTGTCTCTCACATTGAAAATGAGCTTTGTCTCGTCTTTCTACTCCTGTTTCAGCATGTATTTTAAGGGGTAGGGCCCCTTTTATCAGAGCTACTGAGAAGAGTTACATCAATGATTAGTGTCGTGCCTCTGATGGATATCTGTACCAAATTTTACGTTGATACTGTGCCCTTGCAGCAAGAAATATGCAAATCACAGTATGCCAGCATTGCTCAATTCGGGATTTTCGGGGCTGCGGTAAGTTCTCCCACCCTGTGACTTACATATTTTGGATTAAATAGAGGATACACTTGCAAAAATAACAGCAAAATCAACTCCTATTTTAACATATTTAATTAATCAAAATTATGGCGCTACAAACAATAAAACAAATAAACTACTGACCAATATCATTCTACTTGTCCAAAGTGAACAAGGAATAGCATAAAAATAAAACAAATATTAGAATAAAACACATGGTTTTCTTTAAAACCAACAATTCACGATTATTTTCACTTCCATAAAGTACTTATCTTAAAGTTCCATATAGCTACGAGCTTCTTTGGCTCGATACTTTCCCATAATAATGGTGTCTTACTTTTGTACACCTCAAGAATTTATTTTTATCTTTTCTCATCATCAAAACAAATATATAATTACATTTAAAATTACATGTTAATTATTCACATCAATATTTGGGCATTTCACATATTCTCAGGTTTTACTATCTCTCTCAAGTTTGCAAATTCACTACGGTGATCGGGAAACTATTTGTGTACTCCAGAGTCATAAAGATTACTTGACAAAGTCAAAAACTATGATTACTCCCGAATCTAGTCATCTTCACAAAACTCGTGGATTCCTTATTCCCATACAACATTACAATAGGGATTTTATTTAATTCATTTGTCTTATAAGACTATTATCACATAAGAAAACTACGATCTGAACTGGCAAGCGATAATATAAATCTACAAGGACCTCGGTTCAACGCCCGGGTCATTAAGAACTTTAAACACTCACGGTGTCTTTAACACTTCTTACAAAACGATCTTTACCCACCCTCGCTCTATGAGGGTCAGGCCATTATACTCCAGCGTGATTTATGACGGGGAGAGTGGCTCCCTGCCTAGCCTAAGGTTGGAGCTCTTTTCAATGCTTTTAAAACAAACATTCATATTATTCTCAGTTCTAAGGAGAGACCTGGCTTTTACTACACTTATTTTCATTCAACAATATTATTGGTTCATAAACCACTTTCGTAACCTTGGCATTTATTAATTATGAGAGGGTCCTCATTGATTGGGAAGAGTAATACACATTCAACGACGAATAATAAGGGGCTTTAACAACAAGAGGATCCTAGGTTCGAATCTCTTAACATGCCTCGGGAACCATTTCCACATAGAGGGCTTATACAAAATGCGATTTAGGGTCTAGCCGTAGCTTACAGGACCTACGCTCAATAATACCATACATTTGCTCCCTTTTAAATAATAACACACACATGGCCTCGTGATCTACGTCACAATTAGAGGACTTACAACATATCTCAATTCAATGCAATCAACTACCCTCCATAAGTAATTTACCAAGTACTTTAACTTTTACGCGTTCCTAGCGTGACTTTTTATTTAATTGCGTTCCCTTACGCTACACATTACTTAACGGCCTAATGTCTTCCAAAGAACTGATAAATATCATAGTAACAATTGATACATATCTCAATTCTTATATTAATCTTTTCCGTTGACAATAAATCGCTCCATTTTTAAGAACATGCATTCTTATACATTTGTTAAGGCTTCAACGCTCTATATTTTTATATCATTCAATTTAATCTTTATTTAGATTTCTTTACCTAGTTATTCACATCATGTCTTCATTCCTTACAAAAGCTCAAAAGCTATTTCTTTCATATAATTCAAATTTACCTTTATGTAAATATCTTTGTTATAATAATTATTATCACGCTTGCTTTTATAACATTCATTAAATACTGACATTTTATTCCATGCATTTCCTCTACAGGATTTATTATTTCACATAATTATTTATTATTTCTTAAAACTTTATTTTCGTTCAGATCGCGTTCTTATTTAGTTATTATTTCTTTAAAAACATCCCTTTTATTCAAAACTCCGGTGGAATTGTACACAAAATTTTTCCCGACACCAAAACATAATGAAAATCTTTTCTCACATGTCTAAGGTCGTTTTCTGACCTTTATTCTCGTTTGATGTGACATTTTGGCCCACCTTCTTGACTTACTCCATATTGTAAGTAGGATATATAGGCCGAAGCTGGGGCAGGGGCTAATGGGCAAGATGGCCGCCGCGCGCAATCACTCTATGTTATTCTTATGGAGGGGTCAGTCAGAGCTGGGGCAGGGGCTAATGGGCAACATGGCCGCCATGTCCTGAGACCATGAATGATGTCACAGGGGGAGTTCGGCCGTGTAGTTGCTAAATGGAATATTTATTATTATTATTATTATTATTATTATTATTATTAGGTAATTATTAA
Source organism: Meconema thalassinum (assembly GCA_946902985.2). Taxonomy (NCBI): domain Eukaryota; kingdom Metazoa; phylum Arthropoda; class Insecta; order Orthoptera; family Tettigoniidae; genus Meconema; species Meconema thalassinum. Next base: position 76,634,999 of record OX336400.1, on the reverse strand, counting down.
TTGATCATGTATAATCAAGACCAGCCTTATATTGTCAACCACTTAGTGTAGTGACTAGCATTCTTGGAGGTCATTCCTGAGGTTCGAATCCCGGCTCTGCCAAGAAATTTAATTTCTGGTCTCAGGAGTGGAATGGAGTACACTCAGCCTTGCGAGGCAAAACTGACAGGAGCTGGCTTTTGATTCATACCTCAACAATTCTGCCTAACCCAACTTCACCTAACCTAACCTAACCTAACCTATCCTAACCTAACTTCAAAGTCAAAGCAAATATGAGAGCAAATGTGAGAGCACACATATTAAACTAAGTTATAACCTAACCTAACTTCACCTAACCTAACCTCACCTAACCTATCCTAACCTAACCTAACGTAACCTACCTAATTTAAAATTGCAAGCGGAAAAAATTAGCAAAAAGTATGAGAAAAAAATGAGAGCAAATGTAAGAGCACAAATAATAAACTTAGTTATAACCTAACCACACCTAACCTAACCTAACCTAACCTAACCTAACATAACCTAACTTCAAAGTGAGAGCAAAAATGTAAGAGCAAATGTGAGAGCACACATAATAAACTAAGTTATAACCTAACCTAACTTCACTTAACCTAACCTCACCTAACCTATCCTAACCTAACCTAACGTAACCTTCCTAATTTAAAATTGCAAGCGAAAAAAAAAAAATTAGCAAAAAGTATGAGAAAAAAGTGAGAGCAAATGTAAGAGCACAAATAATAAACTTAGTTATAACCTAACCACACCTAACCTAACCTAACATAACCAAACTTCAAAGTGAGAGCAAAAATGTAAGAGCAAATAAGAGAGCACAAATAATAAACTTAGTTATAACCTAACCTAACCTAACCCACAGAAACCTCATTTAAAGATTTTATATTTTAACATTTTAGATTTTTGATTTTTTTCATTTTACATTTTTTAAATGTTACATTTTACATTTTTGATTTTTTTGTATTTTAGATGTTATTTTTTTGTAGATTTTACATTTTAAATTTAAGATTTTTTCATTTTAGATTTTACATTTTCCGAAAAGAGTAAACTACAAGGCTACATACCTAACGTCACCAAACCTAACTTTACCAAACCTAACTTAAGCTAATCCAAAGGCTAATGCTCACACACAAAGTATATAAGGGCACATGCAACTATCCTTAGGCCAGTCTTATAGGCTACTGTACAACATGATCACTACCCCAACCGGTTTTTTTTCTTTATTTTGTTGTTTACACATTTGTCAATTTTCCAATTTCCCATTTTTAGTTTTTTTTTAATGGCAGTTTAAAGTTTTTTAATTTCATAATATGGAAACATGGAATTTGCATTTTGTTGTTTACATATTTGTCAATTTTCCAATTTCCCATTATCAGTATTTTCAAAATGTCAGTTGTTAGTTGTTCAATTTCATAATATGGAAACATGGATTTTGCATTTTGTTGTTTACACATTTGTCAATTTTCCAATTTCCCATTTTCAGTTTTTTTTAATGTCAATTTTAAGTTTTTTAAATTTCATGATATGGAAACATGGATTTTGCATTTTGTTGTTTACACATTTGTCAATTTACCAAATTCCCATTTACAGTTTTTAAAATTTTAGTTCAATGTTTTTTCTATTTTGTCAATATGGAAACATAGATTTTCCAATTTGTGTGTTTTACATGTTCATTTTGCATTAGGAGTGGAGAGAGGTGGGTAGTAATTAAAAATGTACAAGCAGTGTCCATACAATATTTTTTATTTTAAATACATGTACACTATTTACACTTAAATACACTTTATATATAGTCTATTTTTTGTTATAAATTGTACAGTTGTTTTTATTTTGTTTTCTATTTTATTTATTTTTGATTATGAATACTATTTTTTTTTATTTTTGTAGTGCCATGGTTTTATTTCCTAAATTGTTTTGTTTTATGTATTTGCTAGTTGCAGGCAGAAGATTTTGATATTCATAACTTAACTCTTTAAGCATGGTTAATGATTGAGTAATGACCATAGGCATGTGTACCTATACCATCAGCATCAATCACTCTTTTATCATCACCAGGACACAAAGCAATTTTGTTTAGCCTTATAGATGATATGTCATGTTGTTTAGAAGCGATAATGTTCATGGGTATTCTTTTTACATTGTTTTTCATGACACAATCCTTATAATCTTGAAAGCTTATACAATTTTTGACAACACCTCTGCTAATACCTTTAATCTTTTTGATTTCTTTACCATTTATGTCTAAAGCATACATTTTAGCTCTAAGTCCAACAAATGCTTTTATAATTTGTCCACAAGCCTCGTCTTTAAATTTCCCCAACGTTTTCTTGTTTGATGTAGAGTAACATATGTGATTAGTAGGATAATCTGATGTGTCCAGGTGTTGTAGGAAATCCAACTTGTCTTGATATACATCTGGGGTGTTAACCAAATATATGAACGAGTCAGTATCCATATACATGAGTTTAAGATTGTCCATGCCATAATAGGGTAGCAGGACATCATAGTGGTGGGAATACATGAGAGTTTTTGAAATATCCAGTATACACATTCCAATATATATAGGCTTATTGAATACAATGTTACGCTTAGCCATGTGGAAAGCAGCTAGGTTGGGACCATAAATTGTTCTGTCGATGAATGTTGGTTTAGCTATTAGCTTTTCTGCCTTTTTGCTGTCAGTCACAAGACGTATGTCTATTCTTTTACGGATATTTTCCATTGTTTTCCCAAAAATGGCATTGTTGAATAATTTGTACAGATTTTTCTCAAAATCATTTCTGGCTTGTTTTCGAAGGTTGTTATTAAAATCAACGTATGCCTTTAACCAAGGTCTTTGTTTAAACTTTAACACACGATGAATTTTTATCAATTTTATTCCATGATCTAAAGCCTGTTTTAATGCCATGTAGTGAACAACATATCGCCTTCGATTTCCAAGATGAGGAATTAGTTTTTTCAGAGACGAATCCTTAGGTTGTGTACACTCTGGTAGGAAAGGTAAATCGTTGTGTAGATCATGAAGGTCAGATGGGTAATCAACATCAACGTCTAGAATGTATCCCACAGGATCGTCGTTCTTTAGTTTTTCTAGATCAACAGTATCTGGAGAAACCCACTGAAATCCACCATAAGGAAGGGAGTGGCACATAGCCCACCCGTATTGGTTGTTGGCATCATCATAGGTAATAAACTGCGATGGTTTCTCAGAATCATAGGTTTCCATGTATTTATTGTTAGCTTCAGCATACCGATGAGACACCTGGCATATGCCTCCACGTATTCCAGACTCGATTAAAAGAATCTGATCGTAATCCTGTAGCAATTCCAGTTCAATGCCTGTGTAAAGGAGCATTGCCTCGAAACTTAAACCAGGCGAAGTAAAGAAGTGTGCAGCATCCACTCGGTGTGTTTCTAGTGTTTTGTTTCTAAACGTTTCAAAGCTGTCTGCAAGAAGGAGTACATCTGAACTTAGGTAGAGGTCACTATATTCCCCTAGAGTTTTAATGTTGAACTGTTTCCAGACATTTTTGGCATGTTCATAGTCTTCTTGACTAACATTTTCTTGACTTAATTTGTTAAAGAATGCCTCTTTTGGAGGTAAACACGTTTCACTTAACTTTTCCCATGAGTCAATGTAGTCATAACAAAATACCCCTTTACGAGTCATGAGCATTGCATTTTCTTTTCCAAAGTACTTGTCTGTTTCAGGGTATGATGTTAAGTTGGAAACTAAGTTTTCCAAACTACTCGGCATTAACCGAAACGTGTCCACAAATCTAAGCTTAACATTTCCTACATATTTGGTGAAGGAAATGTATTTTTCCTTGGAGTTAGCGATAACATCCACTCTCTCAGTAGTACATCCTAATTGCTTTACAATGAAATTTGCGTCGTAGCCACTCATATTATGTAGAAATACAGGAACGGGGTTACGTGTTTTACACCTCAAATTACAGTTATTGTGAGCACTTCCACGGTATTCCCCTGTAATATGGCAATGGTCTCGAACTTTCCAATCCTCTTTGGTATACGGTTTTTGACACAAATAACAGGTTTCAGAACATTGGAACTCTGCTTCTTGATCCTCAGTTAAAGCCTTTGGAACATTTAAGCTGTAAAGGCGATCAATTTCATTAGCTATTGAAATCAAACAGTCCATAAACTTTTCTGCAGCGTCAGGTCCACGATAAATAAGAGGTTGGCTTGGAAGGTTTGTCTTTATGTGTTCCACAGCAGGTGAGGGTTTAACGTATATACCAAAGCTCATAGGAACATGACTCTGGTATGGCACTGTATAACTTGCTTCAGGATTGGGTAGACATGTTTGATAGGGTAACAGTATACTTTCAAAATCAGCATAGATAACGTAAGGTATTCTCAGCATTTTTTCCACGTTTAAAAATTTGACAATGGGGTTTTTAATAGGCATTTCAACCCTAGCAATGTCATGCTGGACGCACAAAGCTCTATGTTCTTTCAATTTTTCTATTCCTTGTTGACCATATCGATTATCGAAGTGAGTAAAACACCGTTTACACGTATATATCTTATGTCCATGGTGAGTAATCTGATGTCCTACTAGTTTATCAAAATCTTTGATAAAGACGTAGTGGTTCTGGCCGGATGATGAACTTAGCAGAAGGAGGTCGCGATGGTCTTGCAGCTCTTGATCCACAACCTTTAGAGGGAACAATTTGTTGTCTTGTTCCAATCCAAATACATTAATGGATATATTGTTGGCTTTTTCAAATTTGGGAATGTCAGCTAGCGATGTAGGAAATGATATTACTGAAAAATCATACTTGTTTTCCAGATCCTTGTATTTACTAACGCGTTTAGCATCAGTTTTAACCAGTTTTGCTAAAATGGCATACATAAAACACCTCTCGTCCTTAAAGTTTTGAGGATTAATGCAGGCTTTTCTTGCTTGTATAGCTGCTGGTAATGGAACATATGTGCTACCACGCAAGGGATTGTACTTATTTATTTTCAATCGTACTCCTTCCACTGCTAACAAAGCCCAATTACTGCCTTTTAGCTCAGATTCTTCCATTTCCGTAGTTAACTTTGTAAATTGTGTTTCCAAGAAACTACTTAAGTCCGTTTCCAAAAATAGGGCCTGATTTCGTGTTTTAAATGCACGATCTGTAATTTCATTGGTAGATGTATGAATGAATCTACATTCAGCCACAAGATTAACTTTTATCGACTTGTGCATTGCTAGTTCTTTCTGCATAGCTTGTATTATTTGCTGTTTGGACTCTTTAAGGTATGAATTTAAATCCTTGCACGTATCGCAACGAATGAAATAGGATTTAAGTCGACCTTCAAAAGATGTCTCATATTCAATAAGTCCATTTTTGTCAGGGACCAATGACAGTAGGTAATGTTTTGTAGGCTCTGCCTTTTGTCTTTTAGCTGCCGACACAACATTACAACATTCTTCATGACGACGTCCATTGTAGGCATTGTTGAATGTACTACCACAGGTCTTGCACTCATGAAATTCACCACACGATACTTCATGTCGCTTCCTATGATAGTCTCGAAGAAAAGTCTTTCCACACTCTTTACACATATAGCTAGGAATGGCTTCTTCCATTATGAATGTTGATTTCTGCAAACAGCTGCTTACTGCGTATCACAGGGCTAGAGGTTGGTCGGTGAGACGGTCTTTCACGATGTGAACACCGTGAGAGGTAGTAGTCAACTGGTGATATTCTTGTTAAGGGTCCTCTAATATACCCCTAGTCTAGACCAACAGCTCTTTACAGCGTATGACAAGGCTGTAGACTGGACAGTGAGACGGTCTTTCACGATGTGAACACTGTAACAAGTAGTAGTCAACTGATTATATACTTGCTAAGGGTTCCCTAATATACAATAGTCAAGACCAACAGCTACTTACTGTGTAGTACAAGGCTGTACAGTAGTTGTTTTGACAGTCTTTCACGATGTGGTCACTGTGAATGGTGGTAGTCAACTGATGATATTCTTGATAAGGGTCCTCTAATGTACCCCTGGTTAAGGGTAACAGCTGTTCACTGCTTATGACAAGGCTAAAGACTGGTTGCTTCAACGGTCTTTCACAATGTAAACACTGTGACAGGTAGTAGTCAACTGAAAATATTCTTATGGCCTACTCAAGGTTATCAGGTACTTACTGCATATCAAAAGGCTGTACTCTCATGTGTGTTAGCCACTCTTTCTTGCTAAGGACCCCAATATTCCCTACACAAGGCTATACATGTTAGTTCTAAACACTTAGTGGTTAATTGTATATTCAATTTTTGTACAAAGCATATACGAGCACGTTTTTATGAGGTAAAACTTTACCAAATAGTCAAATGCGACACGCAAAGTATATTGCCGCTATCTAGCGGTGACTATGAGAACTACTTGACCGACCAGCATGCTACCTAGCGCTCCATTTCAATACTCGCTCACTGAACGAACAGCATGCTATCTAGCGGTCGATATCAATACTCACTCAACTACCAGCCTGCTACCTATCGGTCAATATAACAACTCACTCAACTACCAGCATGCTACATGGCTTTTTTGGTCAGTTTTTTGTTGGCTTTTTGTTGGCTTTTGTTGGCTTTTGTTGGCTTTTGTTGGCTTATGTTGGCTTTTTTGTTGGCTTTTGTTGGCTTTTTTGTTGGCTTTTGTTGGCTTTTGTATTATCTCTTGCTTGTGGGGGGGCTTATTTGGTCTTGGAAAGTATGTCAGTCCTTTTTTATGGCTGTAAAATGCTTACAGCCATGTTTGTAAGCAGCAACAACAACAACAACAACACACAAAATTTATAAAAAAAACAAAGTACTCAAAGGTTTATCAATGACTCTCAACTCTTAAACTTACCTCTATCCCATGCCTAGTCAAAAGAAATAGTGTATTTTTCAAATTTTTCAAAAATATTTGGAAAGTAGGCTATGTCATTAATCTAAAAATCCTAAAAAGACATACGTTAACTCCAACACCTACCTCTATACCACTCTCAGTCCACAAATAGTGTATTTTTCAAATTTTCCAAAACATATTTCCAAAATGGGTATAATTTCCAAAATAAAAATGTTTACAAAAATGTTTGTTTGTCATAAATGAATGGCCTTTGCCTCCTCTACAGCCGTACCAAGTCTCATGTCTCTAGGACAACAAAAATAAAATTTTCAAAATGGGCTTATATTTCCAAAATTAGGAATTCTACAAAAAAGTTTGTTTGACGTAAATCAATGGTCTTTACCCCCTCTATTCCAACACCAAGTCTCAGGTCTCTAGGTCAACAAAAATAAAATTTGGAAAAAATGGTCACTATTTTGGAAACTAGGAATTCTACAAAAAAGATTGTTTAACATAAATGAAAGGTCTCTATCCCTTCTACCGGTAAACCAAGTTACAGGTCTGTACGACAAAAAAATAAAAAGTTCAACAGGGAAAGTAGGCGATTTTTCATAAAACCAAACATTCTAAAAAGCGTTCTATGGGCTTAAAAGAATGGCCTATATGTCCTTTATTTTTTGTAATACAACTTTGTTATTTTTTTATATTTTTTGAAAAAAGCGTAATTTTGAAATTCCTATATTTTGGAAACTAGAAAGTTTACAAAAAAGTTTGTTTGACATAAATGAAAGGTTCCTACCCCCTCTACCCCCAAAATAAATGTCAAGCCTCTAGAACTAAAACTGCAGTAGTGGAGTAGTGGCGCTTCTGCTTAGTGTCATGGTCGCCGCGTGAGTCCACGCGGCGGCCATGACACTAAGCAGAACTCTCACTACTCCACTACTGCAGTTTTAGTTCTAGAGGCTTGACATTTATTTTGGGGGTAGAGGGGGTAGGAACCTTTCATTTATGTCAAACAAACTTTTTTGTAAACTTTCTAGTTTCCAAAATATAGGAATTTCAAAATTACGCTTTTTTCAAAAAATATAAAAAATAACAAAGTTGTATTACAAAAAATAAAGGACATATAGGCCATTCTTTTAAGCCCATAGAACGCTTTTTAGAATGTTTGGTTTTATGAAAAATCGCCTACTTTCCCTGTTGAACTTTTTCATTTTTTGTCGTACAGACCTGTAACTTGGTTTACCGGTAGAAGGGATAGAGACCTTTCATTTATGTTAAACAATCTTTTTTGTAGAATTCCTAGTTTCCAAAATAGTGACCATTTTTTCCAAATTTTATTTTTGTTGACCTAGAGACCTGAGACTTGGTGTTGGAATAGAGGGGGTAAAGACCATTGATTTACGTCAAACAAACTTTTTTGTAGAATTCCTAATTTTGGAAATATAAGCCCATTTTGAAAATTTTATTTTTGTTGTCCTAGAGACATGAGACTTGGTACGGCTGTAGAGGAGGCAAAGGCCATTCATTTATGACAAACAAACATTTTTGTAAACATTTTAATTTTGGAAATTATACCCATTTTGGAAATATGTTTTGGAAAATTTGAAAAATACACTATTTGTGGACTGAGAGTGGTATAGAGGTAGGTGTTGGAGTTAACGTATGTCTTTTTAGGATTTTTAGATTAATGACATAGCCTACTTTCCAAATATTTTTGAAAAATTTGAAAAATACACTATTTCTTTTGACTAGGCATGGGATAGAGGTAAGTGTAAGAGTTGAGAGTCATTGATAAACCTTTGAGTACTTTGTTTTTTTTATAAATTTTGTGTGTTGTTGTTGTTGTTGTTGCTGCTTACAAACATGGCTGTAAGCATTTTACAGCCATAAAAAAGGGACTGACATACTTTCCAAGACCAAATAAGCCCCCCCACAAGCAAGAGCTAATACAAAAGCCAACAAAAGCCAACAAAAAAGCCAACAAAAGCCAACAAAAGCCAACAAAAAAGCCAACAAAAGCCAACAAAAGCCAACAAAAGCCAACAAAAGCCAACAAAGGCCAACAAAAAGCCAACAAAAAACTGACCAAAAAAGCCATGTAGCATGCTGGTAGTTGAGTGAGTTGTTATATTGACCGATAGGTAGCAGGCTGGTAGTTGAGTGAGTATTGATATCGACCGCTAGATAGCATGCTGTTCGTTCAGTGAGCGAGTATTGAAATGGAGCGCTAGGTAGCATGCTGGTCGGTCAAGTAGTTCTCATAGTCACCGCTAGATAGCGGCAATATACTTTGCGTGTCGCATTTGACTATTTGGTAAAGTTTTACCTCATAAAAACGTGCTCGTATATGCTTTGTACAAAAATTGAATATACAATTAACCACTAAGTGTTTAGAACTAACATGTATAGCCTTGTGTAGGGAATATTGGGGTCCTTAGCAAGAAAGAGTGGCTAACACACATGAGAGTACAGCCTTTTGATATGCAGTAAGTACCTGATAACCTTGAGTAGGCCATAAGAATATTTTCAGTTGACTACTACCTGTCACAGTGTTTACATTGTGAAAGACCGTTGAAGCAACCAGTCTTTAGCCTTGTCATAAGCAGTGAACAGCTGTTACCCTTAACCAGGGGTACATTAGAGGACCCTTATCAAGAATATCATCAGTTGACTACCACCATTCACAGTGACCACATCGTGAAAGACTGTCAAAACAACTACTGTACAGCCTTGTACTACACAGTAAGTAGCTGTTGGTCTTGACTATTGTATATTAGGGAACCCTTAGCAAGTATATAATCAGTTGACTACTACTTGTTACAGTGTTCACATCGTGAAAGACCGTCTCACTGTCCAGTCTACAGCCTTGTCATACGCTGTAAAGAGCTGTTGGTCTAGACTAGGGGTATATTAGAGGACCCTTAACAAGAATATCACCAGTTGACTACTACCTCTCACGGTGTTCACATCGTGAAAGACCGTCTCACCGACCAACCTCTAGCCCTGTGATACGCAGTAAGCAGCTGTTTGCAGAAATCAACATTCATAATGGAAGAAGCCATTCCTAGCTATATGTGTAAAGAGTGTGGAAAGACTTTTCTTCGAGACTATCATAGGAAGCGACATGAAGTATCGTGTGGTGAATTTCATGAGTGCAAGACCTGTGGTAGTACATTCAACAATGCCTACAATGGACGTCGTCATGAAGAATGTTGTAATGTTGTGTCGGCAGCTAAAAGACAAAAGGCAGAGCCTACAAAACATTACCTACTGTCATTGGTCCCTGACAAAAATGGACTTATTGAATATGAGACATCTTTTGAAGGTCGACTTAAATCCTATTTCATTCGTTGCGATACGTGCAAGGATTTAAATTCATACCTTAAAGAGTCCAAACAGCAAATAATACAAGCTATGCAGAAAGAACTAGCAATGCACAAGTCGATAAAAGTTAATCTTGTGGCTGAATGTAGATTCATTCATACATCTACCAATGAAATTACAGATCGTGCATTTAAAACACGAAATCAGGCCCTATTTTTGGAAACGGACTTAAGTAGTTTCTTGGAAACACAATTTACAAAGTTAACTACGGAAATGGAAGAATCTGAGCTAAAAGGCAGTAATTGGGCTTTGTTAGCAGTGGAAGGAGTACGATTGAAAATAAATAAGTACAATCCCTTGCGTGGTAGCACATATGTTCCATTACCAGCAGCTATACAAGCAAGAAAAGCCAGCATTAATCCTCAAAACTTTAAGGACGAGAGGTGTTTTATGTATGCCATTTTAGCAAAACTGGTTAAAACTGATGCTAAACGCGTTAGTAAATACAAGGATCTGGAAAACAAGTATGATTTTTCAGTAATATCATTTCCTACATCGCTAGCTGACATTCCCAAATTTGAAAAAGCCAACAATATATCCATTAATGTATTTGGATTGGAACAAGACAACAAATTGTTCCCTCTAAAGGTTGTGGATCAAGAGCTGCAAGACCATCGCGACCTCCTTCTGCTAAGTTCATCATCCGGCCAGAACCACTACGTCTTTATCAAAGATTTTGATAAACTAGTAGGACATCAGATTACTCACCATGGACATAAGATATATACGTGTAAACGGTGTTTTACTCACTTCGATAATCGATATGGTCAACAAGGAATAGAAAAATTGAAAGAACATAGAGCTTTGTGCGTCCAGCATGACATTGCTAGGGTTGAAATGCCTATTAAAAACCCCATTGTCAAATTTTTAAACGTGGAAAAAATGCTGAGAATACCTTACGTTATCTATGCTGATTTTGAAAGTATACTGTTACCCTATCAAACATGTCTACCCAATCCTGAAGCAAGTTATACAGTGCCATACCAGAGTCATGTTCCTATGAGCTTTGGTATATACGTTAAACCCTCACCTGCTGTGGAACACATAAAGACAAACCTTCCAAGCCAACCTCTTATTTATCGTGGACCTGACGCTGCAGAAAAGTTTATGGACTGTTTGATTTCAATAGCTAATGAAATTGATCGCCTTTACAGCTTAAATGTTCCAAAGGCTTTAACTGAGGATCAAGAAGCAGAGTTCCAATGTTCTGAAACCTGTTATTTGTGTCAAAAACCGTATACCAAAGAGGATTGGAAAGTTCGAGACCATTGCCATATTACAGGGGAATACCGTGGAAGTGCTCACAATAACTGTAATTTGAGGTGTAAAACACGTAACCCCGTTCCTGTATTTCTACATAATATGAGTGGCTACGACGCAAATTTCATTGTAAAGCAATTAGGATGTACTACTGAGAGAGTGGATGTTATCGCTAACTCCAAGGAAAAATACATTTCCTTCACCAAATATGTAGGAAATGTTAAGCTTAGATTTGTGGACACGTTTCGGTTAATGCCGAGTAGTTTGGAAAACTTAGTTTCCAACTTAACATCATACCCTGAAACAGACAAGTACTTTGGAAAAGAAAATGCAATGCTCATGACTCGTAAAGGGGTATTTTGTTATGACTACATTGACTCATGGGAAAAGTTAAGTGAAACGTGTTTACCTCCAAAAGAGGCATTCTTTAACAAATTAAGTCAAGAAAATGTTAGTCAAGAAGACTATGAACATGCCAAAAATGTCTGGAAACAGTTCAACATTAAAACTCTAGGGGAATATAGTGACCTCTACCTAAGTTCAGATGTACTCCTTCTTGCAGACAGCTTTGAAACGTTTAGAAACAAAACACTAGAAACACACCGAGTGGATGCTGCACACTTCTTTACTTCGCCTGGTTTAAGTTTCGAGGCAATGCTCCTTTACACAGGCATTGAACTGGAATTGCTACAGGATTACGATCAGATTCTTTTAATCGAGTCTGGAATACGTGGAGGCATATGCCAGGTGTCTCATCGGTATGCTGAAGCTAACAATAAATACATGGAAACCTATGATTCTGAGAAACCATCGCAGTTTATTACCTATGATGATGCCAACAACCAATACGGGTGGGCTATGTGCCACTCCCTTCCTTATGGTGGATTTCAGTGGGTTTCTCCAGATACTGTTGATCTAGAAAAACTAAAGAACGACGATCCTGTGGGATACATTCTAGACGTTGATGTTGATTACCCATCTGACCTTCATGATCTACACAACGATTTACCTTTCCTACCAGAGTGTACACAACCTAAGGATTCGTCTCTGAAAAAACTAATTCCTCATCTTGGAAATCGAAGGCGATATGTTGTTCACTACATGGCATTAAAACAGGCTTTAGATCATGGAATAAAATTGATAAAAATTCATCGTGTGTTAAAGTTTAAACAAAGACCTTGGTTAAAGGCATACGTTGATTTTAATAACAACCTTCGAAAACAAGCCAGAAATGATTTTGAGAAAAATCTGTACAAATTATTCAACAATGCCATTTTTGGGAAAACAATGGAAAATATCCGTAAAAGAATAGACATACGTCTTGTGACTGACAGCAAAAAGGCAGAAAAGCTAATAGCTAAACCAACATTCATCGACAGAACAATTTATGGTCCCAACCTAGCTGCTTTCCACATGGCTAAGCGTAACATTGTATTCAATAAGCCTATATATATTGGAATGTGTATACTGGATATTTCAAAAACTCTCATGTATTCCCACCACTATGATGTCCTGCTACCCTATTATGGCATGGACAATCTTAAACTCATGTATATGGATACTGACTCGTTCATATATTTGGTTAACACCCCAGATGTATATCAAGACAAGTTGGATTTCCTACAACACCTGGACACATCAGATTATCCTACTAATCACATATGTTACTCTACATCAAACAAGAAAACGTTGGGGAAATTTAAAGACGAGGCTTGTGGACAAATTATAAAAGCATTTGTTGGACTTAGAGCTAAAATGTATGCTTTAGACATAAATGGTAAAGAAATCAAAAAGATTAAAGGTATTAGCAGAGGTGTTGTCAAAAATTGTATAAGCTTTCAAGATTATAAGGATTGTGTCATGAAAAACAATGTAAAAAGAATACCCATGAACATTATCGCTTCTAAACAACATGACATATCATCTATAAGGCTAAACAAAATTGCTTTGTGTCCTGGTGATGATAAAAGAGTGATTGATGCTGATGGTATAGGTACACATGCCTATGGTCATTACTCAATCATTAACCATGCTTAAAGAGTTAAGTTATGAATATCAAAATCTTCTGCCTGCAACTAGCAAATACATAAAACAAAACAATTTAGGAAATAAAACCATGGCACTACAAAAATAAAAAAAATAGTATTCATAATCAAAAATAAATAAAATAGAAAACAAAATAAAAACAACTGTACAATTTATAACAAAAAATAGACTATATATAAAGTGTATTTAAGTGTAAATAGTGTACATGTATTTAAAATAAAAAATATTGTATGGACACTGCTTGTACATTTTTAATTACTACCCACCTCTCTCCACTCCTAATGCAAAATGAACATGTAAAACACACAAATTGGAAAATCTATGTTTCCATATTGACAAAATAGAAAAAACATTGAACTAAAATTTTAAAAACTGTAAATGGGAATTTGGTAAATTGACAAATGTGTAAACAACAAAATGCAAAATCCATGTTTCCATATCATGAAATTTAAAAAACTTAAAATTGACATTAAAAAAACTGAAAATGGGAAATTGGAAAATTGACAAATGTGTAAACAACAAAATGCAAAATCCATGTTTCCATATTATGAAATTGAACAACTAACAACTGACATTTTGAAAATACTGATAATGGGAAATTGGAAAATTGACAAATATGTAAACAACAAAATGCAAATTCCATGTTTCCATATTATGAAATTAAAAAACTTTAAACTGCCATTTAAAAAAAACTAAAAATGGGAAATTGGAAAATTGACAAATGTGTAAACAACAAAATAAAGAAAAAAAACCGGTTGGGGTAGTGATCATGTTGTACAGTAGCCTATAAGACTGGCCTAAGGATAGTTGCATGTGCCCTTATATACTTTGTGTGTGAGCATTAGCCTTTGGATTAGCTTAAGTTAGGTTTGGTAAAGTTAGGTTTGGTGACGTTAGGTATGTAGCCTTGTAGTTTACTCTTTTCGGAAAATGTAAAATCTAAAATGAAAAAATCTTAAATTTAAAATGTAAAATCTACAAAAAAATAACATCTAAAATACAAAAAAATCAAAAATGTAAAATGTAACATTTAAAAAATGTAAAATGAAAAAAATCAAAAATCTAAAATGTTAAAATATAAAATCTTTAAATGAGGTTTCTGTGGGTTAGGTTAGGTTAGGTTATAACTAAGTTTATTATTTGTGCTCTCTTATTTGCTCTTACATTTTTGCTCTCACTTTGAAGTTTGGTTATGTTAGGTTAGGTTAGGTGTGGTTAGGTTATAACTAAGTTTATTATTTGTGCTCTTACATTTGCTCTCACTTTTTTCTCATACTTTTTGCTAATTTTTTTTTTTCGCTTGCAATTTTAAATTAGGAAGGTTACGTTAGGTTAGGTTAGGATAGGTTAGGTGAGGTTAGGTTAAGTGAAGTTAGGTTAGGTTATAACTTAGTTTATTATGTGTGCTCTCACATTTGCTCTTACATTTTTGCTCTCACTTTGAAGTTAGGTTATGTTAGGTTAGGTTAGGTTAGGTTAGGTTAGGTGTGGTTAGGTTATAACTAAGTTTATTATTTGTGCTCTTACATTTGCTCTCATTTTTTTCTCATACTTTTTGCTAATTTTTTCCGCTTGCAATTTTAAATTAGGTAGGTTACGTTAGGTTAGGTTAGGATAGGTTAGGTGAGGTTAGGTTAGGTGAAGTTAGGTTAGGTTATAACTTAGTTTAATATGTGTGCTCTCACATTTGCTCTCATATTTGCTTTGACTTTGAAGTTAGGTTAGGATAGGTTAGGTTAGGTTAGGTTAGGTGAAGTTGGGTTAGGCAGAATTGTTGAGGTATGAATCAAAAGCCAGCTCCTGTCAGTTTTGCCTCGCAAGGCTGAGTGTACTCCATTCCACTCCTGAGACCAGAAATTAAATTTCTTGGCAGAGCCGGGATTCGAACCTCAGGAATGACCTCCAAGAATGCTAGTCACTACACTAAGTGGTTGACAATATAAGGCTGGTCTTGATTATACATGATCAATTAATAATTACCTAATAATAATAATAATAATAATAATAATAATAAATATTCCATTTAGCAACTACACGGCCGAACTCCCCCTGTGACATCATTCATGGTCTCAGGACATGGCGGCCATGTTGCCCATTAGCCCCTGCCCCAGCTCTGACTGACCCCTCCATAAGAATAACATAGAGTGATTGCGCGCGGCGGCCATCTTGCCCATTAGCCCCTGCCCCAGCTTCGGCCTATATATCCTACTATTGTACAAACTCATCTCATGTACAAAAATTTCTTGACACATATTCATTATATTTAACACTGACAACATTTTTAATACACTGGTGTATCCGTTTTGAACACACATTAAAACACTAAAAATATTACTCTGGTACATATTATAACACCTATCACTTTGCATAAAACGCTTCCACTTAAAATGATCCTCTTATTTTTTTTAACAATATTTACACTTCACTTCTATCACACGGGCGTAATTCAACGATTTGGACAATTTCTGTCGGCTATTGATGATCCCTGAAGTGAATCCTATCGACCTGCATTGGACGTGTGATTTTACTCGTTCAAAGTTACTCTCTCCTACAATGGAAACTACTGGTTTCAGTCTCTCAAAACCGCTTCTATTGTCTATTACTCGGCTTCACTTTATCTGCTTTAACTAGGCGATAAATGTCTTTACTTTGCCGTCACCTCTATTTGCATATGGTGGTCTATCGCACCCTATAGTTTCTATATCTTGGCCTCCCTTCGAGGACCGTACACTGCCTATCGTACCCTATAGTTTCTATATCTTGTCCTCCCTTCGAGGACCGTATACTGTCTATCGTACCCTATAGTTTCTATATCTTGGCCTCCCTTCGAGGACCGTATACTGTCTATCGTATATTTTTGACGTTTTCTCACTAGAGTACGTTTTCCCTCTGGTTTCGAACCTAAGTTCCTAAGTTCCTTTCGCTTGAACTTCTATCTTTCGCGATCGTAATTACTGTTTATTCCTGTCCTTTAAAGGACTTACTGTCCTTAACAATGTCTTTACTGGACATAACGCCGTTTATTGGTTGGAGTTCTTATAACTTCGTAACTGTATCGAACTAGTATTCTTCTGGAACTCGAAGTTCCCTACTGATCGCTGTATCTTACTTTGGCGATATTGCTTTAAAGTCCGTTTATTTAATGTACTTTATAATTTAGGACTCTTCAGAGTCTCGAACTGCTACCATCAGCGTAGCGTACTTATATCGTAACTGATCTACACTTGGCGAACTGGTAGCATAACCTCCCTCAGGAGTCTCTTGTCGAACTGTGTTTTTGAATTTACTACTTGAAATTGTAGCGCGAACTGCCTACATCAAGACGTGCTACGACGAACTGTGATCAAAGTAACCTCCCTCAGGTTCTGGATCGATGTCTGATACAGCGTGACGTTCCCCTCACGGGCTCTTGAATACTGCGTATACGATGTGGTGCAGCACTTCCGCTCACGGAATGCTCGTAGACTGCATGATTGGCTTGGTGAGGCCAGGAGTTTTATACCTTTCAGTCACAAAAAGATAAAATCCTAGTCCTTTTCGTGACCAACTTTTGAACTAATTGTCGCACAATTATAATAATCATATCTCCAGGAAGCTCGTCTTTCCTGTGCATGGAAATCGATCGTGCATTTCCGAGATATTAATTAATTTCTCGTCCTCAACTGTGTGGGTGGTGCTGTTCATTTTTAATTCTCCCACTCTTTGGGTCTCGGTGAACCCCCAATGACGTATACTTGCGTTTGCAGTTCATTCCTGGACTATTATTACAAGGTTTTTCTTAACACAAAAATCTCTAATCCAAAATGATTCACCGTACTGTATCTGTTTACTTATTTTTATACTCGTAAACGGGTTAAATTTAATTATTCCTGTTCTGACTCAGCAGCGAGGTTGCCATTTTCCTGCAACGTAAGAGCCATTTCCGAGTCAAGCTTCTTCGTCTTACAGTCCAAACTTTCCACTCGTTCTAATAATATCCATGACTGGCTCCTTATAAATGTCAAGAGGCATGAGCTCATCTTAGGAACACCTGGCCCTAGCGCTTGCACAATGTTAGGCTATAATCCTGGCTTGAAATCTCTCTCCGTTCCCTTAGAGACTGTATGATTCTTTCATTCCTTTCTCAAAGTACATGGATTCGACTCCCTTTGAGGCCATGGTACATGGGTTCAATACACCCAGCCGTTCTCGAGTTATAAGGGAACAAATTTGTCCACAGACAAACAAACACGCATCCATCATAAAACAGTCTGAAACGCGTAAAAAACTAAAATTTCCCTAGAAAATGAGGAAAAACCATACAAACTTTAATTTTTATATATAGAGAGATATACTGCACCGCTCGGTGTTGACAGTGTTTTATTGCACAAATTTAGGTTTTAGTCGCTAACCGTTGGAGATACACGAAAAGTGATCAGGACCTTTTGGATAGAAAATTAAATGTTAAACCTAGTGTATTCCATCAAAGGTTTGCTATTTCTAAGCGTTCTCTTTTTATTTGAAATGGAGATATGAAATTTTGAAACCAAAGGGTGTAGTGACGTCACATATGTGGGTTTTACTCGCTAACCGTTGGAGATACACGAAAAGTGATAAGAACCTTTCGGATAGGAAATTAAATTTTGAAGCTTGCTTGTGCCATCAAAGGTGAGCTATTTCTTAGCGTTCTCTTTTTAATTGATATGGAAATATGAAATTTTGAAACCAACGGGTGTAGTGACGTCGCTAAAAGGGTCGCCATTTTTTAATAGTGCAAAATATCGAAATGAAAAGGATCCTATATGTAATCCTGGTAAATCAGCTACATCCATGCAAAATTTCATTTAAATCGGACCAGTGGTTCTTGCGTCATTGAGTAACACACACACAGACAGACAGATAGACAGACACACACCATCTCATTTTTAGCCTACTTTCGATTTTTGCAAAAAATGAAAGTAGACTTATGAGATCAACACAGGGCGAAAAATTGTGTGTCTGTCTGTGTGTGTGTATGTGTGGGGGTGAGTCTGTGTGTGTGTGTGTGTGTACTCTGAATGTCTGTCCCCCCTATCAATTCGAACACGGTGAAACCGAATTGAACGAAATTTGGTACAGAGGTAGCACTAGCAAAGGGCACCTCAGTGTCATACTTTATATCGCCGCCATCTTTACCAAAACAGAATGGCGGCCACTCAAACGTTCAAAACGTAAAATCAAATTACGGCTAAACTAATCATCCGATCTCTACCAAATTTGGTGACAACATACCTTTATATAGGACGCGTCTTTCACCCAACAATCAAGGTCATCGGCCGTGCCATTTCAGAATGGCGCCCGTGTGAATTATTCAACCATTTTAATCTATAGCTTAAGACCCACCAATTCCGATTATCGAGCCTAGTGTGGTTTAAGCTATCCTGAAGGTCGTGATCCGTTATTTATTATAATTTAATATTATAATATTATACTGTATGAGTGGCTTAAAAGAGCTGAGCTGTCTGTGTCACACGACAAGATGGCAGCTGTCCTCATGTGCCTGTCTTATATTTCAGTAGTTTTAGTATGTTGTATGTGATATACCCTACTGATACAATAATATAAACTTTGTATGAAATTATCTTTAATGAAGATGTACTGCTGTGAAGAAATCGTTTATTTAAAGTCATTATTTGCCAACAGGTTGTATCTAATATGTCAGTTGAGAACACCATGATGTTAAGGATAGGATTAGCTTTGGGCTAGAGTGTTAGTCTGTCACGCAGTTGACTGGGGTTCGAGTACTGCTACAGTTAACTTTTTTTCTTGTATTCTTTTACAAATGATGTGCACGAGCTCTATCCACAGATACTGAATAAGATGTCATTTAGCTCAAAGGAGAGGCTGATGTATACACTCGTTTATTAATAAAATCACAGCCCCAGCATCGAACATAAACAGAAGACATTAGGAAAAGGAGAATAGAAGAACTAGATACACGTTGTCATTAACCACAGCCTTCTTAATGCCTCTGTACGGTGCTGTCCTGTTGTGGGTTATGTGGATAATATTGTTCCAAACTTACCGCTTTGTAAATACCTGGCCTCCTTAAGTATGGCAATTTTGTAATACTGGTAGTTCAACTATTAGCCACGATCGCGCTCCGATTACCTTTAAACACTGCCAGCAGGATCGCCTCCCTCTTGGCTACTTTAAACTGTCTACTCATTCAACACCCTTAGGCCACTGCCATCGTAGAACATTACGATGGCAGTGCATAGGCGTACAACATAAAGATTAATTCACTGATAGGTCGCAGCACCAACCTACTGTGATCGGCGCGGATTTTTAAAGGGGAAGATACCCAAAACGGAAGATTCTTAACTTTGCAGGCTGACTTAATATAGAGATTAACGGACGTGAATGCATTACAATAACTTAGTAGTTTTGTTATTCAATCATCATAAAGTATACAGTATTGATTTTGACACTTACTGGCTAATTATCAATATAAAAGAAAACAAGCAATACATTGTGGTAGAGGTGATTGTGTTAGGGATGAGGACAAAGAGTCATAAATATACCCATACATTTAGGAGAAATTAGGCTATATGTTCTTTAATGAACATCTTGTTATATATTATATATTAGTATGATATCACATAAATGCTGATACGAAGGCTGAGGCCACTAATATTAAGAGTAGACATTTTATCAGTCCTCATGATTCTTTATGAAACAGAATTTGGCTAACTAATAAAAATTATTATGAGTACTAATAATATTAGCTAATATTATCAGTGAGTTTTAAGAAGCAGGCCCCTGAGTTGAAGATCGCCTTACTTGCGATGGCGGCCAGTCCTCCGAAGATGGGCATTTTGCCCTCCTTCGGAGGACGCAATTAGCCAACTTTAGATTTAAAAAAAATGAAAGTAGACTTATGAGATCTACACAGGGCGAAAAATTGTGTTTCTGTGTGTGTGTGTGTGTATGTGTGTGAGTGTGTGTACTTTGAAAATCTGTCCCCCCCCTATCAATTCAAACACGGTGAAACCGAATTGAACGAAATTTGGTATATAGGTAGAACTAGCAAAGGGCACCTCAGTGTCATGTCTTATATCGCCGCCATCTTTACCAAAACTGAATGGCGGCCACTCAAACGTTCAAAACGTAAAATCAAATAACGACTAAGCAAATCATCCGATCTCTACCAAATTTGGTAACAACATACCTTCCTATAGAACGCGTCTTGTGACCAAACTACAAGGTCATCCGCCATACCATTTCATGATGACAGCCGTGCGAATTATGCAAACATATCATGGGACCCACCAGTTCCGATTATCGACCCGAGAATCGTTTTAACTGTTCTAAAGGAAGAGGCACGTTCGAAATTAAAAGTTTAGTTTGTAATACTATAGTGCAGAAGTGATTTTTAAAAGTTGAGCCGTCTCAGTAACATGACAAGATGTCAGCGGATATCTTGTGCCTGACTTATATTTCACTAATTTGAGTATTACATGCAATATAGCGTACTGATACAAAATAAATAAACGTTTGTAACGGTTTTCCTTTGCTCCACGTTGAGCGTACAAGTGAAACGGTTTCTTTAGCCCTCACTTTTGCGTGACAAATGTAATGCTTCTACTGGCCCTGCCTTGCACTTTGAAATATTTACTCTGCCTAAGATATGATGTTTTAATGGGCGCCAAGACCTCAACGCTATGTTGAAATCTAAATTTAAATTTAACAACTCCTAGCTCTGGTAGAACACCTTCAAGAATCTATTCACCCAGATCGTGGTATGATTTGATCATTAACCCAACAGACAATTGTATCAGGAGAAGGAATTGGTCTATATCTAATGCTACCTACTGAAAGCAAAGATTGAATGGTTAAAAGAAATGAATTTATTATATAAAACAAGTGTGGCAAAATTAATAGTAATAATAATATATTCTGAATTTAAATTGGAGCGATGCGATTTGAATATTACCGCTAGAAAATTACGTGAAAACGGAGTCGGATAAATTACTGATTTTACTCTAATTCCCAAGCTATGAAGATACTGAAATACTGAAAAAGAAAACAAGACGAGAGATTACGTAGTTCTGAGTCATTCGCGCTTACCACTGGAAATTGCCGAAGCATTTCCCTCGTACTGGATGTTGAATAGAGCTTCCCACAGCCTCCTGGACGTCGTCATCTTCTTCGTTAATTGATGAGATACTTGTAGATATGATAACTTTATGGTCCGAACATCGGAGCCAATCACACGTACAACCACACTGGTTAAGTTTTACAAAGATAGTCGCCTAGCCTCCACGGCGCACAAACCATATATGTACTCCCCGCCTTCCCTCTCTGGACCCGGCTTCTTCTCGCCCGCTTTCCTCTGATTGGCTGAGCCACCACGCGCTACCCCCTCCTCAGGGTCATTACACTCGGTGCGAGGATGATGTCGATTACCGTTCCAGACTATTTCGCCTTTTCTTGAAGCAGCAACCCAGGCTTGCGTCATGCTTCTTGACAAGAATAAGCCTGTAGCCGAATTCCCCGTGAATCATCCCTCTCATAATACCCTAACTGACAAAACTCCGTAAAATTCCGTAATCAGATAATTTTCTATGATAATGTTGTTCGTAATAATTTGCTTGATAGTGTTTTCTATGACATAGAAAACCTATCTGTATGCTTATAATTTTATAAAAATGCTCCAAAAAATTACCTTAATAATAATAATAAGTTAATAATAATAATAATAAATTAACATGAAAACTTCTCTTGGCTGAACAATTTGCCGCGTAAATAAATATAGAATGGCTTCCTACTGACTTATGTCAGTGGCATAAAATCCCCTCGAAAAACACGTTACATATTCGCCTCGGATCATCGGATGATTTACCGTGACGACGGTCCATTATCCGATTATCCCAGACACGTTAATAATCCCCATCCAAAATACATATTACATAAATGAAATCACCCTAAATTACATATATACACTCATAATTTTCTTTACGCACTTTGCGTCAAAATTTGTTGTCACTATGGATTGCACTTTGCAACCAGTCCAATGTTTTTCATATAGAATAATGTTCCACGGATATTTCCGCCTCTCAAATTTCTCTATGTTGGAAAAATAGACATAAATAATGTGTGAGCACTATGTATATAAGATGTCACATCGCACGCATCAAAGGTGTTCTGATATATTTATCACCACAGAACTTCCTAATTTCACTGGAGGTCGCTTCGTTCTGGTGAAACTTAATATCACTGATCTCACTGAGCACACGATCACACTATTGTGGCAGCGCATCGTGACCATAATACTTAATCTCTCTTTATAATAGACGGAATTAATATTGACTTCTAAAAAAAACAGTAAATGCGCATTACATATAACACCAAATATTTCTGTGCCGTAATCGCCCTGTCTTCTTAAGTTCCCGTAGACCATATTCTACTTAATACTAGTTCTCAACACAGACCAGTTCTCCTCACACAAATAATACCATTGTACAAATTACCTTAAATTACACACTTACAAATCTTACATGGCGAGGCCGTAAACAGAAATCACGTGTGCTGTTATGTATGAGTTTCATGAAGGACTGTCTCGCCTTCTGATGGCCGATCTTTTGTCTCGTGGACGCCTTAAGCAAAAATACCCTGTTCAAGCGCTCACCCATCTCTAGGAGACAAATGGGAATTCACCAGCGCTACCAAATTCTGGCCTTGGTGTATCGAGACATTTCAGTGCTCAAGAGCATCCGACAATCCCGTCATATTTCCCTGTACCTTAAAAACACTCAATTACTTACATACTACCCCCCTGTGTAACTTCTGATACGCCTGCCTGGAAGACCAGATCTTCCACGCACCAAATACCACACTTACTCATTTGATAGGCTGGCTCGCCAGCTAAACACACTTACTTTATGACACAACCTTAATGTCATCACGTTGCTCCACTAGCATATTTCTCAGTGTCTGTAACGATGCCCTGTTGCTACTGTCCACACATGCTAACCCTACTTTCTTCTGGTGTCACACCTCTACTCGACACTCTATGACCTAAAAATGTCACTTCTGACTGACAGAATGACGACTTAGACAGCTTCAAAGTGAACCCTGCCTTATCTAACTAATTCTGAAAAACTATATCTAAATGACGTAGATGCTCCTCAAAACTGCGTGAATTAATTACCATATCATCAATGTAAATGGTTACAAACTCTCCTGTGACATCCCCTAATGCGATGTTTAAAGCCCTAATTAAAGCAGCTGAACTACTCTTTAACCCATAAGGTGTTCTACAAAATTGATAAAGGTTATATTTATGACTAAAAGCTGTAAATGGTCTATCTTCGTACATTAGTGGCACTTGCCAAAAACTGGAACTCAAATCTACACAAGTGAAATACTTCTTCCCCTCAAATGGTTGCATTAATCCCTCTATTGACATAGATTTTCGCTGATCTGAACTAATTCTACTGTTAACCAAACGAGCGTCTAAACAAATACGAACTGTGCCGTCGGCCTTGGGTACCGTGATCAAAGAGTTAACATACTGACTGTTAGAGTGCTCAATAATCCCATCTTCAAGCATCTGGTTAATTTGTGCCTCAACTGCACTCTGATAAGTGAAAGGTACAGGATATCTATGTCCTGTGAATACTGACCTATCAATAACGTTCAATGAATGTGTATAGCAATCGGCCATACCAATGCGATCCTCAAAAACTCTCCAATTACACAATAACACATCATAGAGCCGAACATACAGTTCCACCTCTATATTTCCCTGAAATGCAGCATCACGTAACGAGTCCTCTAGACTACCGTTCGTAATCACACTGCCCACAAAACATGGAGAACCCCGCTCTACGGCTGGCGATATCTCATTTAAAGTACAAATCACACCTACAACACTACTTCTCTGAATATGGTCATTGAACGCTACTTCTACTTCAGAATTACCCCATTTAAATTTCAAACTCCCTACATCATAACATAAGTTACCCGACACTCTACTGAGCCACTCTGAACCCAAGATAACACTGAATACTAAATTTGGAATTACAAGACAAATCTGCTTCTCTACATGATTATTAATTTTAATGTCTACTAAAACTTGCTTAGAAATTACTTTAGACCTCTTCCCAACAGCTGTGATAACAAAAGTGCTTTTAATTGGCTTCTCCTCAAAATTTACTCCAGTTCCTTTCATTTTATCATAAAATGCACTACTTATGCAACTCTTCATACAACCACTATCAATTAAAACATCTGTTTACGCCTCGGACACGTTAAATGTAACTATGGGGCTCTTACTAACCACCTCCTGAATAATATCTTCATCATTTAGTTCACGTAATAATTCATTTCTTACATTTAGGTCATAGGTTTCCTGTATAAGTGTATGGACAGGGCATGTTACAGACTGAGATTCAGACATTACATCGCAGCCTGGTTCGTGTTTAAAGCATTGCTACCGCTTGGTGTAGTACTACTCACTCCTGCACTGGTCTGGTTGTTCTGGGTTGTATTAACGGTATCTCTCTGTCCGTTATTACCATTGGGCTGATTCCCTCCTTGACCCCTGTTCTGGTTATAATTATTATTATTATTATACCTCCCTTGGTTACCCCTAAAAACATTATTTCGGCCTTGATTTCCCCTGAAATCATTATTTCTACCTTGGTAGTGTGTACCATACCTATTTCCTCTGTACTGGTTTTGCTGATGATTATTATTATTTTGGTTCCCCTATTTTGAACGCTGGCCCCTTCGCCACTGTTCCCTTGAACTTCCTGATTCCTATTCTCATTAGGCCTGTTATTATGGTTACCCTGGTTCCTGCCGAAATTCTCCTCGTAACCACCTCTTCCCAGAGCATCGAATGTACTTAATAAATTTTCCACTTGTGAAATAGATTTAACATTTTGTATAAAGGCAGCTTCTTTGATTCTATATGGAAAATAACTTAGTAATAGCCTGACTACATCACTTTCCTCCTTCAAACCATCCAGATATTTACACGTCAATAACTGTCCTAAAAAGTACTCGGTCATAGTGTAGTTTCCTCTCGGGTTATATTTCCCACACACAATTCCCTCACGATGCTGAGACTGAATTACCTCATTCCAAAATTTCTCACAAATTTTAACTTTAAAATCTGAAATATTCTCGAAATTGTCTCTGTAGACAGCAAACCAGTTTCTTGTCTCCCCTACAAACGCTTGCTCTAAAATCTCAACTACCTGGCACCACTCAATACTACCATCTTCCAACCTCTCCCCGAATTTATTTTCTATTGTATTCATGAACTCCATTGGACAACCCTGCCGATTACTGAATTTGCCTAGTTCTATTTCCCTGTGTGTGCTATTCACATAAACTGGCCTACTCTGACTATTTTCCTGCCTAATTCTAGCTTTCAACTTCTGTTCTAATTCAGCAATTTTCTCCTCAGCTTTTCTTTCAATATTATTTACAGTTAACCTAATGCTCCCTCCCGATGCTTCAACTTTACCACTTAACTGAGCTTGTTTCTCATTAATCTCATTAATGCTTTCCTTATTCCTCTCCCTTAAAGCATTAACTTCAGTGATTATTTCTGCAAGTACTTTATCAATTCTTCCCCCCAGCTATTCTTTAACCTCTTTAGTTGCTACTTGAATTTTGTCAATTTCTCCCCCCAATTGCTTTTTGACCTGCTGTGTTTCAAGTTGCACTAGTTCTTTTAAATTTTCATCCTGTGTACTGATTCTAATTTCTAACTCCTCCTGTACTTTTCCTAACTTTCTGTCTACATCTGCAATAATCTCTTTAGCTTTTCCTTCCATCACCCCTCTGATTTCTCCTCTAATGTGCTCAAATTTCCTATCTAATTTTAGATTGTTCTCTGCAAATTTCTCATTTAAGTTATTGCTCACTTCCTTACTGTTTTGTTCAAGTTTAGCATTTAAAGTTTCAGTACTCTCTCTATTTTCCCTACTATTTTGTTCGAGTCTAGCGTTTAAAGCATCTGTGCTAATTTTATTTTGTTGCATAAACTGAAGAAGCAAACTCTCTAACCCTGCTTGACTGTTTTGATTACCCCCCTCAGTATCGGGATTTACCTCCGACATCCCTGTACTGCTTTCATTTCCAAGACTAGCCATACTGCTCGTATCTTCACTATCCAACTGGTGACCACTACGCAACTTCATCTCTTCCTCAACACTACCCATGCTGATACACACCGATAAATGAAAAACCCCCAAAATACAGGCACAGAAATATATACCCTTCTCCTTCCACAAAGGTTATTAGGTTTTCGGCCCCATGTTGGTAGCGACAAGTGTAACGGTTTTCCTTTGCTCCACGTTGAGCGTACAAGTGAAACGGTTTCTTTAGCCCTCACTTTTGCGTGACAAATGTAATGCTTCTACTGGCCCTGCCTTGCACTTTGAAATATTTACTCTGCCTAAGATATGTTGTTTTAATGGGCGCCAAGACCCCAACGCTATGTTGAAATCTAAATTTATATTTAACAACACCTAGCTCTGGTAGAACACCTTCAAGAATCTATTCACTCAGATCATGGTATGATTTGATCATTAACCCAACAAACAATTGTATCAGGAGAAGGAATTGGTCTATATCTAATGCTACCTGCTGAAAGCAAACATTGCATGGTTAAAAGAAATGAATTTATTATATAAAACAAGTGTGGCAAAATTAATAGTAATAATAATATATTCTGAATTTAAATTGGAGCGTTGCGATTTGATTATTACCGCTAGAAAATTACGTGAAAACGGAGTCGGATAAATTACTGATTTTACTCTAATTCCCAAGCTATGAAGTTACTGAAATACTGAAAAAGAAAAAAAGACGAGAGATTACGTAGTTCTGAGTCATTCGCGCTTACCACTGGAAATTGCCGAAGCATTTCCCTCGAACTGGATGTTGAATAGAGCTTCCCACAGCCTCCTGGACGTCGTCATCTTCTTCGTTAGTTGATGAGATACTTGTAGATATGATAACCTTATGGTCCGAACATCGGAGCCAATCACACGTACAACCACACTGGTTAAGTTTTACAAAGATAGTCGCCTAGCCTCCACGGCGCGCAAACCATATATGCACTCCCCGCCTTCCCTCTCTGAACCCGGCTTCTTCTCGCCCGCTCTCCTCTGTTTGGCTGAGCCACCACGCGCTACCCCCCTCCTCAGGGTCATTACACTCGGCGCGAGGATGATGTCGATTACCGTTCCAGACTATTTCGCCTTTTCTTGAAGCAGCAACCCAGGCTTGCGTCATGCTTCTTCACAAGAATAAGCCTGTAGCCGAATTCCCAGTGACTCATCTCTCTCATAATACCCTAACTGACAAAACTCCGTAAAATTCCGTAATCTTATAATTTTCTATGATAATGTTGTTCGTAATAATTTGCTTGATAGTGTTTTCTATGACGTAGAAAACCTATCTGTATGCTTATAATTTTATAAAAATGCTCCAAAAAATTACCCTAATAATAATAATAAGTTAATAATAATAATAAATTAACATGAAAACTTCTCTTGGCTGAACAATTTGCCGCGTAAATAAATATAGAATGGCTTCCTACTGTCTTATGTCAGTGGCATAAAATCCCCTCGAAAAACACGTTACACGTTGTATGAATTGCTTTATATATAAATAATATACTCCACTGATGAAATCGTTTAGTGTAAATCATTAATTGCCAACAAGTTCTATATATATATATGGCAGTCGTTTCATTCCGCCGCATGGCTATTGCCCCTGCGGTGGCGGGCCCCCTTAGACGGTTTCGCCGTCTCTTCGGGCCAGGGGGTTAAGGTGGTTGGGAGAGGTGGACATTTTTGGTGATGGGTGAGTCTGGTTTTGGGATTTGGAAGAAAGTGTGTTAGAATTGTTAGTGGGGGCATTGTGGGGGGATTTACAGAAGGGCGCGGGGGGCGAAGTATTGTTTTGAGCAGGAAGAGTTAGATGCAAGAATGGGGATGTGGGAGAGAAGGGTGACTGCTTCATTGTGTGTAAGTATAATTTTTAAATGTCGGAATTTTTCGACGGACCAAGAAAAACACGGATAACATGGAAACAACTGCTGCAAGTGCCAAAGTAGATGAAGGAACTTCTATTGCTCTGGGATTTGCGTGTATTTTTAATCGAAGTAAGTGTGGTGGAGAAAAAGAAAAGGGGGGCTGTATTTACGTTCAGATCATAAGGTGTTTTTTTTATGAATGATGTCGATGAGAAGGGAGTAATGAATGATGTTTGTTGAGATGAGAAGGAGAGTGGTATGGTAGTAAAGAGATGGAAAGAAAAAATTGTATAGCTGGTGGTTTGAGGACAGTTGGGTAGGTTTTTGCTAGAAGTTAACCTTACCCCCAAGGGAAGATGAAGAGAAAAGTAAAGGGAAGTGTGTTTCGGACTAAGGAACAAGTGTGGATAATAGGACGAGAGTCCAACACCAAACAAAGACAATGTTTAGAGACGAGTGTCACCGCAAAGCCCGTGAAACACCTAAAGTGGTTATGGACCTGGACGTAGCTAACGGGAAATGTGGCTGGAGCTTGGGCTATTTGCCGGCGATGTCGATGAGAAGCCAAGCCAAGATTTGGCTACTATGTGGAAGGGTGGTGGTCTGGCAAAGAAAGAAATGATGAGTTTACTATGTATCCCTTCAAAAGAGTTTGTTTTAAACAAATATTTTGAAGAATGCAAACAATTTGAATTAGCCGTGATGTTTCAGTTCTTGAAATTGTAGAATTTCTAAGGAGCGACCGAATGTTTCCAAGAATTGCAGTGATGAAGCAATCATACCCTTGGGAATAATTTTGGTAAGAGCACCAATAAATGCATTTAAGAATGGCTAAGCTATTACTCAGCATGCGCCGACTAAACGTTTATACAATGAGAAAAACTTAAATTTGGAAAACCGACCATAAGTTATAGGGAAAGTCTCAACAAGCAGGAAGCTGGTGGAGCGAGCTATACTTGCCTTACTGGCTAGTTAGAATTAGCTATAATAGCTAAGAGCGACTTTAATAAGTTTGTGACTAAGAGTTCTTGCTCAAATGCGAAAAATAGTGGAACTATTGTTAATTTGATTTGAGAGTTTTTTAAAGAGAGCATAAGCCTCTGGGAAGAGTCAGGGAAGACAGGGTCCTACCTAATCGTCAATCTAGGGAAAAAAAACTAATAAAGATTTATTAACAATGAATTAAACTTTGAAGAATTAACAACATTTAGATCACGATTGTGATTTATAAAATTCACAACATGTGAAAATCTGAAACCCAACGATAACAGGTTTATAATTAATAAACAACGTTAAATTGGGTACAAGTTTAAGACTTGTGGTAAACACTAAAAATCTGATAAGATTTTAAAAGCTGTGCTTAAATTAGACAATTTTTAACGTTTGTAACAACAATTACAAAGTAATTCTAGCTTTGCAGAATTGGTGAGATACAATGTGAGTGCTTTAAGAATTTCCGTGTGGGAATTTTAAAAGTATGAACAAATAACAAAGATGAAATTAAAACAAAAAAGAGAGAAAAATTAAGTAGAAGTTTCTATAACGTCTTAGATTTAAACAGTAATTACGATTGCAATTTATACAAATAGGGCAGGTCACTTATTGCGAAAACTGAAGTGAAAAATTAAGAAGAAGTTTCTAGAACTTCTATGTTTAAACAGGATCACGAGGAAAAGTAGGGCAAGTTACCCTTTCGTGAAACCTGGATCAACGAGATTAATGAAAAGTTGAGTACTTAGAACATAAACAATTCCTGTACTAGCAAGAAAAGAAAATAGATTAATAGGCAGTTTCTAACTGCTGATATTTAAACAGAATGAATAAGTTATAAATGGAGAAAAGTTGGGAGGGCGCCTAAGGTTTGGCGATGCCTCATTAAAATAGACATAAATTTAAGGATTAACCTAACTTGTTAGTAGAGAGTGGTTGTGGAAGAGGAAATAGGAACTTTGTGGAGAAAAATCTTGGCCTTATTTATTTTTCTCGGACGAGCGCGGCGCGGATGAGAAGTTGAACGAGCACTGGTTTCACTATAGTCTATTGACGTGGTTGAAAAGTTCACAATAGTAGCACAGAAAATTTATAGAAAGGAAATTTATTGTGGTGGTGTAAAATAACTAGTTGCATTTTGGGTTGCGAGAGTCTATTGCGTTGAAAAATGTGTAGGTTATAGTTGAATGCAGCGGACGAATTCCCACGAAGGATTACAAATTAGGTGTTGATTAGCTGTTCATAAAGAAAATTCCTTGGTTAGAAAATGTATTTCCATATGGGAGTGGAAAATACTACAAGGTTTAGCTTGTGGATGAATTGTTTGGCGTAGAAAATTCCAGAACAGTCATAACTGTTGAATTGGGTAAATAAAGTCCAGCGGTGGAACGAGCTAAGTTTTCTATAGACAGTTTAGTTTAATAAGAATCCCACGGTGTGAGAG
This sequence comes from Meconema thalassinum, assembly GCA_946902985.2. Lineage (NCBI taxonomy): Eukaryota > Metazoa > Arthropoda > Insecta > Orthoptera > Tettigoniidae > Meconema > Meconema thalassinum. The sequence goes on along the minus strand of OX336400.1, from coordinate 76,603,998 downwards.
CTCATTCTCAGTTAACATGCACAAGAAATGCTGCTTCGGACAAAGCCTGACATCGAAAATCCCACGAAGATTGCAATTGTACAACATTTAGCAACTTCTCACTGTCTATAAAACGGTATTAAAAGCGTGTAGCTTAATTAAAAGCAATTAAAATATGTTGAAGAACATAGTACTTAGCTCATTTCTGTAGTAGGCGATCCAGGCGACCGTTAGTTAAGATCTGGACATGGCGTCCGATTCAAAAATTTGTCTCTCGAGAAGAGGAGACGAGCCCTAGTTAGGCTCCAACTGGAGGTCTTGACGACTGAAGTACAAGTGAGACCAGCTCAACGAAGCGCGGAGGGACCAAAGAAGGAAAATAGTGGGGGTAGGAGACAAAGGAATATACATAAGAATGACAAACATTACAAAAATTAAGTATCTTGATGAAATTGTCTTCAAAGAGTTGATAGCAGGCGTCACCAGCGAAGCCTGGAGGATGGGAATGTAGACGAAGTCCTCTTGATCACGGAGATGATAGCTGGCGATAGCTACGAGATCTGATGGCTAGATTGGTAACAAAGTCCTCTTGTACATGAAAAAATAGAGGAACTTCAGAGATTCGCTGCTAGATGACGCTAGGTTGGTAATCGAAGATATATATCTAGAACAGACTCGCAGGTAATATAAGGAAAGTGCACAAACAAAGAAAAACCAGGAAATCACTGTTGGTGTTTGAGAAAAAGGAAGGAATGAAATAAAGCAAAGAGCAGCAAAAGCTCACTCGGTCTTACCGTGTATTCCAAGGAATACACCTACAGTGGTGAATGGATAAGTTGAGATGAGGGGAGTAGTAAACGGAAGAAGAGAATGAGTAGAGGGAAGGTGATGGTGTCGACGTTGTAAGATTTGCTGGTGAATGTGTGAGAAGATGAACATGATGATGATTTTTTTATGGAGATGAACACTGTTGGTGGGAAGGGGGTAATGAATGATGTTTGTTGAGATGAGAATGAGACTGATAGTATAGAATAGAGAGAGAAAGAAAGAAAAGTAAGAAAGAGAGAAAAGGAAAAAGAGAATAGTATGGCTGGTGATATGAAAACAGTGGCGAATTAATGAAGTGAGGAGGTGGGGGTGGAGTAGTAGCGGATGAAATGAATGAGTAGTTGAAGAGTTATGATGTCAATGGCGTGAGATGTGCGTGATGGAGATGTTGAAAGTTTGATCCATTGGTTGCTACTTGAACCTTTGGTCGGTGCTAGAGCTGGTGGGTGAGGCTTATGTTTCTGTGTGTTTGTTGACCAACGCCATTCTCAGTTAGGGGCTGGAGGCAGTGCCAAAAGGCTGTAGATGCCCAGTTTTGTGCGCACCGGGGCGCGATGCGGTTGTTGGAGTAGTGCCGTGACTATTGGGTTGCCGGTTCTTTGCGCTCTCAGGAGATATTGGCGATGCCGAAGGTCTATGTAGGTGGTGAGCGGTGGCAGTGGCATCCTGTCCAGCAGGTCTGCCGTTCGATAAGTGAAAGGCAACCGCATAGCGTCCCTGACGAGGCGGCGCTCTAGTGCAAGATAGGGGCGAAGGGGGCATTCGGGGAATCCTGCCCATGCCGGATGCCCATACACTAAGAAGGTGCGTATTAGGACCTTGTAGGTATATAGTGGTAACTGTTCGTTGAGACCCCAGGTGGTCCCTGCCAATCGCCTCAGGAGATATGCGCGCTTGCGTGCGTTGGGGAGTTTCAGTTTGAAGTGAGGGCGGAAGGTGAAAAGCTCATCAAAGAACAAGCCCAGGTATCGAACAGTTCGGGCGGGGACCAGTCGACGGTTGTGAAGTCGATGTTGAGGTTGTCGGGACTTCGATTTGGCACAGAGGCTCTCCGACGGGGGGCGAAAGAGAATGGTTTGGGTCTTCGTGGGGTTGAGGTGCAGGTGCCATCTGCCACACCAGGAGGAGAAAAGATCCAGATAAGATTGGACTTGAGAGTTTATGTGGGCGACGGTGGGAAAAGGCGCTACTATTGCAGTATCGTCGGCGAACTGCAATAGTTGCATTGGAGGGGATGGTTGGGGAATATCGGCGACGAAGAGGACGTACAGAAGTGGCGAGAGGACGGAGCCTTGGGGGACGCCCTGTTCGAAAGGGATGGGGCGGGAGTAGTGGCCGTTGATGCGGATTCTTGCCGTGCGGTGGCGGAGAAAGGTGTTGAGGAAGCGGAGGTAAGTGTGGGGGAGATGGAAAAGGTGAAGTTTGAGGACGAGTGCGTTGTGCCAGACGGTGTCAAAAGCCTTCTGGAAGTCGAAGGCGATGAAAAGGGTGGGAGCAGGGCGGTTGTAGGTATCGGCAATTAGGGTGGAGAGACGGAGGAGTTGGTCTTGGGTGGAGAGGTGGGGACGAAAGCCACATTGGGAGAGGGGTAAGAGCTGGTGTCGGTGAAGATGGGTATGGATACGCTTGGTGAGGATTCTCTCGAAGGATTTTGAAAGGACGGCGGTCAGGCAGAAGGAACGGTAGGATTCGGGCGAGGAATGTGGTTTGTGTGGATTTGGGAAGAGGAGCATCGTGGCTTGCCTCCAGGGGGTAGGGTAGAAACCGATGTGAAGGAGATGGTTATAGAGGTGGGATAGAGCTTGAAGAAATGGGGTTGTGCTTCCTTGAGGTGACAGTATCGGATGGAGTCGGGACCAGGGGCGGTGTTGGTGGTGCGGGAGAGAGCGTTGGTTATGTCGAGGGGGGTGATGGGGTCGTCTAGAGGGTGGGGGAAAGGGCATGGTTGGGTGAGGGCTGAAGATAGGGGCGTTGAGGTACCGTTGAGATGAACTCGTCATCGTCATAGATAAAAGTTGGGTCCGGTGCGTCTCGGAATACTCGGGCAAATTGATTAGCAAAGATGGCTAGTTTTGCCGGATCGTCAGGTGGTGCGACGTTGTCATAGAAAATGTGGTATTGTGGAGTGGAGGTCTTCCCGGTGAGTCGGTTGAGTTGACTCCAGAAGCGAGAAAGGGAGGGCGATACTCGATTTAATTTTGAGCAGGTGTTGTGTCAGGGCGTTGCTTGTGTGCCTCAATGTATGATTTTACCTGGCGAAGTGTCTGTCGATGCTGCTGCAGGAAGTAGCGTTCACGGGTGCGGAGGTAGGAATTATGATAGGAGTGGGAGAGTGCTAGTAGACGCCTAGCTTTGGGTGGGATAGGTGGTCGGTTAGGGGTCAATGGGGTAAGGGGGATGTGGCGTTGTGCCGCTTGTTGGAGTGTATCCTGTAGATGAGACGTGTATGCATCGACCGTTTCTTGGGAGCTGAGCGGTAAGGTGTCGGTTTGCAAAAGCTCCGTGATCTGTAGGCGACAAGCTGGCCAATTGTCCGAGCAGAAGTTTTGAATCATAACGGGGGTTGGTTTAGGTAAGTTTCGAGTGGGAATTTGAAAAGATAGTAAGACAGGGGCATGATCGCCTCCAATTAGAGGTAAGACTGAAACGTGAAGGAGGTGGAGTAGGGAATTATGCGCTATGATGGCATCGGGAGTGGTGTGGGAGGATGGACGCGTGGGTTGTGGAATGGGGACGAGCGAGGCGTTAATGTGGTTTAAGTAGATGTCGAGGCTCCTGAGTTCGGTAGCCGTGCGATCATGTAGATTGAGATCGGCCATGATGATAAAATGGGGGAAGGATTCGGCCACATGGACAATAAAAACTTTTGGAAGACGATGTCGAAGACGGGTGTATATTGTTGCAAGATGGAGAACGCGGGATGGGAAATAAACTGTTGTGATGAGGCTCTCTTGAAAATGTAGGTGGAGGGGGGGGGGGGAGGGGGGATATGGGGGCGGATGGGGAAGCGTGGTCGGTAAGCGAGTGCAGATCCGCCCCGGACTTGGTTATGGGGACGGTCCGCTCGTAGAGGGGTATATTCGGGAAGTAGGGCGTGGTGATCGCTCCGGAGAAAAGTTTCATTTAAAAGAGCCACATCTACGTGGTGGGTGGATAGGGTGTGACTCAGTAGTGTGCGGCGGGCGCTGTTAGGAGCAGACGTTCTGATAGAGGATGGTGATGTTATGGGGAGTTCAGTTCCTTGTTTGTTGTTGGGCCATTGTCGGTTTATACTGCGGTGACGCGGGGGTAGGGAAGAAAGTGAAGTGTGTTAGAGGGCCCGAAAAAGAAGAATGGAATTGCACCCCGAAAATCTGCTGGGCCGCGTACTGGACTTGGGTCAGTATGAGAGGGCGATTATACGGCAGAATGTTCTGAATGGATATGACCATGGATCTGATCAGATCCTCGATGGTTGGAGGAGGGAATTGGGAATGAGCGGGTGCGGTAGGAGGGTCAATGGACTTGACACACGTTCTATGTTACTCATTGATATCGGTTAATGTCCGTTCGCACGTTTGGCTCCGTGGTAAAGCGTTAGCCTATCAATCTTATGGCTATGGTTCAAACCGTATCAGAGTTAGGTTTTTTGCTTGAATTTCTTTATATTTATTGTTTTGTAATGACTCAGACGTTTTAAAATTAATCGTTATATTGTGCATAGTACGATGGAAAATATATAATTAAAACAAAATTTGCCAGCAGATTTGCACGAGACATCTAGGAACAAAAAAGTGAATTATCATGGCGAACTGCACGACGGCCAACAGATTAACTTACAGATTTTATTGAAAAGTTTATGTTTATGGCCACTAGAATGCACTCCCCCTGTCAGGATTATCTTGTTCGATACTTCTCCATTAGATGTCACGACTGGTCTACATGGCACTCCATTTTAGCCTACTTTCGATTTTTGCAAAAAATGAAAGTAGACTTATGAGATCACTACAGTGCCAAAAATTGTGTGTCTGTCTGTGTGTGTGTATGTGTGTGGGTGAGTCTGTAAGTGTGTGTGTGTGTGAGTGAGTGTGTGTACTCTGAATGTCTGTCCCCCCCTATCAATTCGAACACGGTGAAACCGAATTGAACGAAATTTGGCAAAGGGCACCTCGGTGTCATGTTTTATATTGCCGCCATCTTTACCAAAACTTAATGGCGGCCACTCAAATGGTCAAAACGTAATAATGCATTACAACCAAACTAATAATCGTATCTTTACCAAATTTGTTAACAACGTTCCTTCATATGAGGCGCGTCTTGTGCCCAAACTACGAGGTCATCAACTGTACCATTTCAGAATGGCGGCCGTGTGAATTATGCAAACTTTATAATCCATAACATGGGACCCACCAGTTCCGACTATCGAACCAAGAATCGTTTAATCTGCTTGAAACGACGTGGCCCGTTTGAAATTAAAAGTTTATATTTTAATATTATAGTCTAGAAGTGATTTTAAAAAGCTGAGTCGTCTCGGTTATTTGACAAGATGGCAGCTGATCTCTCGTTCTGACCTTTATTTTATTAATTTCAGTATGTTGCATGCAATATAGGCTAGTGGTAACAAATATATGAACTTTCTATGAAATGAACTCGGTTTAAAATATACTCCAGTAAAGAAAACGTTTAGTCCAAGTCATGATTTGCTATAACGTGATAATAATAATAATAAAAGGGTCATTTCATTCCCACCCAACGAGGGTGGGCGGGCCCCTATAGATGGCCGCACCATCTCTTGGGAGGTGTTAGATGTTGAATTTTGAGATTTTAAGTTTAATGGTTTTGTAAGAGAGTTGAAATTTGGTGTTTTCAGAAGTTAGAAGTTAGAGTGGGTGATGAGCTTTGATCGGTTGTTTTTTTTTGTTTTTTTTTTGAAGTGGATGATTATGTATTATGAGATGGGGGAAATTGGTGGTGCTTGTGGTGATGTGAAGTGAGAGTGGGAGTAAGTGGAGAATGGAGTTTGCGAGGAGTTGATCGTGTGTACGGTATGTGAGGGTATTTGAAAATGGGATGGGATGGGATGAAAAAAGGTGCGTTGAGGGGAGTGTGGGTGATGAGATATGGTAATTGTTGTTTGGACTATTCTGTAATGAATGCGATAATAGAAATGGATGAGTTTGTTTGCTGAGATGGTTGTGATGGATGACGTTGGATGAGATGAAAATGGAAGCGTTCTTGTAGAAAAGAGAGAGAAGAGAAAAGAGTCGAAAAAAATAGAAGGAAAAGAAATATAAAAGAAAAGAAATACAAGCTGTTGGTGTAAGATGTGAGTATGTATGGGTGGATTGATGTTGAGGTGATGTTTTTTTTTTAAGGACTATTAGTCCGGGGCAGGAGTGAGGCTCTTGAGGTGGAGTAGACCTAGTTTACAGTATACTGGGTTGCGTAGCTGGAGTGCCTCAAGTTGTCGTAGAATAGGATTCTGCGTTTTTCGAGCGCGCTTCAAGTAGCGCAGTTGAAGAAGGTGTATGTACGTCGTAACGGGGGGTAATGGCATGAGACGGTACAGATCCTCACTTGGGTGTATTGGGGGGGAGGCGAAGGGCTATGCGGGCGATGCGTCGTTCCATGGTTACCAGGGGGTGCAAGTAGCTGGCGGCGCAGCCGGCCCAGACAACATGCCCATATGTGATGTAAGAGCGGATGAGGGTCTTGTATGTGTAGAACAGCGTTGAGGCATGCAGCCCCCAAGAGGTTCCGATCAGCCAGGTGATGAGGCGAGAGCGCTTCTGAGCAGAGGCCGTAAGTGCGCGTAGATGTGGACGAAGGGTGAAGTGCTGGTCAAAGATGACGCCCAGGTAGCGTAGCGATGGTGAAGTGTGAAGGCGGTGATCGTGGATACGTAGGGTCAGAAGATTGGGGTTGCGGGTGGCCGAGTTGGCATGGCGAAGGGGACGGAAAAGTACGGCTTTGGTCTTGTCCGTATTTAGACTGAGATGCCAGCGATCACACCAGGCCGTGAATCGGTCGAGATATGGTTGGACCAGTCTGTTGATGGCTGCGACGGAGGGGCAAGGAGCGAGTATTGCAGTGTCGTCTTCGAACTGGAGGTGGTGGAGGGGAGCCAGAGTTTGGGGGATATCTCCGACAAAAAGGATGTAGAGGAGAGGGGATAGTACTGACCCTTGGGGTACGCCTTGGGTTAGAGAGAAGGAGCGTGAGAGGATGCGATTGATAGAAATGCGGGCGGTGCGGGGACTGAGGAAGTTTCCAATGAGGCGGATGACATTATGAGGGAGGTGGTAGTAGTGGAGTTTGAGAAGGAGAGCTGAGTGTCAGACGGTGTCGAAGGCACTCTGAAAATCGAAGGTGAGGAGGAGAGTGGGGCGGAAGCCGTTCATGTTATCGGCTGTGAGGGTGGTGAGGCGGAGTAGTTGGTCAAGGGTGGAGAGGGCAGGCCGGAAGCCACATTGGGAGAGGGGGAGTAGCTGATGGTGATTGAGATGGAGGTAGGTGCGGCGGACTAGGATTTTTTCGAATAGTTTGGAGAGGACGGCTGTGAGGCAGATGGGACGATAGGAGGAGGGGTCGGAGATTGGTTTGTTGGGTTTGGGGAAGAGAAGCATGGTGGCAGCGCGCCATGCCGTTGGGTAAAATCCGGTTTTGAGGAGGTAGGTATAGAGGGTGGCGAGGAGCTGGAAGAAGATAGGGGGTGCCTCTTTGATGTGGAGATAGCGGAGTTGATCGGGACCGGGGGCAGTATTTTTGGTACGGGAAAGGGCGAGGTGAATATCGATGGGGGTGATGGGGTCGTTGATAGGGTGTGGGATATGGGGGTGTTGATGATTGAGCTTGAGATAGGGTCGATCTGAGATGGAGTTGACGGCGTCGTTGTCGGTGTCATCGAAGGTGAGGCCGAAATGACCGTTAAAGACCCGTTCGAAGCGACGGGCAAAGATCTCCAGCTTGGAGGGCAGATCCGGTGGGGCAGTGCCCTGGTGGATGATGGGATAGATGGTTGTGGGGGAGCGTCCAGTGAGGGTGTTTAAGCGTTTCCAGTAAGAGCCAAGGGAGGAGCGTTGGCCTTGCAAGGAGTTGCAGACTGAGACCCAGTTACGGCGGTGAAAGGCGCGTATGTAGAAATGCACCTGGCGGATAGTCTGACGGTGAAGGGTGAGGAAATAGCGATCGCGTGATCTTTTATAGTGGGCTAGATATCTGTGGGAGAGCCGGAGAAGAGGGAGGGCTTTGGGGGGTAACGGGGGGCGGGAGGGTGAGTACGGGGTGATGGGGATGTGAACGGATGAGGCGTCTGTTAGGGAGGATTCTAGAACTCGGGTGTATAAGTCGACTGAGGCCGCAGAGTCAAGATGCGGGAGGGGAGGGGTGAGAGAGTTGGTGATGTGATCTCTGTAGGCAGGCCAGTTTGCCTTTTTAAAGTTCTGGCGAATAATCGGCGGCGGTGGGGTGACGGTGGTGGGTCGTGTTGGTATGGTGACCAGAACGGGGAGATGGTCGCTTCCTATGCTGAGGAGGACGTCCACAGTTAGAAGGTGAGCGAGGCGATTGTGCGAAATAATTGCATCCGGTGTGGTGTTGGAGATAGGGCGAGTATGTTTGGGGATGGCTACAAGTGTGGAGTTTATCGCCTGTAGATAGGTGTGGAAGTCAGCCAGTTCCGTTGCCGATCGGGAGTGCATGTTGAGGTCCGCAAGTACGATAAAATGGGGGAAGGTGGTATGGAGATGGGTTAGGAACTCCCGGGGGAAGGGACGGCGGGGACGGGTGTATACAGTTGCGACATGAAGTACGCGGGAGGGGAAGTAGAGAGTCGCGATGAGGCTCTCAGGGAAGGAGAGTGGGGGAGGAGGGACGTGAATGCGTATTGGGATGCGGTTCTTATGTAAGAAGGCGACACCCCCACGCCCAATCTCGCGAGGATGGTCCGCTCTGTGAATGGTGTAGCCGGGGAGACTGGCTGACTGGTGGGGACGAAGAAACGTTTCGTTTAGTAGAACGGCGTCTGCGGAATGTGCGGCTACGGTGTATTGAAGTAAGGGACGCTTCTTGTGGAAGGAGCAAACATTACTGTATAGTAGAGAGATGGTTTTGGGAGGCCCAGTGTGGATGGTCTTAGTTGCCATGTTGTGTCGATACCAGTGGGGAGAAGGTGAAATGTGTCAAAGGGCCGGCGTATGAGGGGAAGAAACGAACATTAAAAATTTGGAGGGCAGCCTGTTGGAGTTGTGTGAGAACCAGAGGCTGTTGGAATGGCATGAGGTTTTGAAGGGAGATGGTGAGGAAGCGGAGGAGATTTTCCACCGTCAAGGGGGGAAATTGGGTGTTAGCGGTCGGGGTTGGGGGGTCGATTGTCTTTACGGGGGCGACAAGCTCCGGATGATCTGGGGGAGGTGCGGATTTACCCTTACACTTGTAGGAGTGTGTAGGGTGCTGGCCCGAGCACTGGTGGCATTTAGGAGGTTGGGCCAGGTTAGGACACTTTTGCAGGGGGTGGTCAGGTTGAGAACAGTGGGGGCAGATGCGCGGTTGACGGCACTGTTCAGTCGAGTGCTGGTTGTAGGCCAGACACCTATTGCAACGGAGAGCCATGGGAGGTGGAGCTTTAGAGGGTTCCACTCGGTGATGGTACCGAAAGATGTATACACCGAGGTGAAGTAGGCGATCGACTTCTGCCTGGGTGGCCAGGAGAATCCTGACCATCCAGGTTGGGCCTGTGGGGCACTTTATGCGGAAGGCCTTTTTCACCTGGATTTGTTCGCGTTCAAGTTCCGATATGACGACCTCCTCAGGAAGATCAGGGTCAACGCCTCTGATCACGCAGGAGAAGAGTGGTGAACGGGGGGGGGGGGGGGGAGGGGGTGCTGTGGTGGGTGTTTGGCGCGATGTAAGGGGACCGATCGTCACTGTGGGACCGAGTCGGGCGGGTGAATTGGCGTCCTCAAGGGTGGTGGCGACAATGTCATCGTCGGTTTTGAGGATCACACCATTTGAGACGGAGACCAGGATGAAAGGTAAAGAGGGTGGGATGAGCGTCTCCAAAGCTCCCGAGATTTCCTGTCTGGACAGGTGTTGGGGACCGGAGATAAGGTAGGAGTGCTTATAGGTGGGCTGAGCGGCCTTGGCTGCATAGGAGACGGAGGATTGTGGGATTGGGGAGGGGGTCGTTCCCTCCTGGAAGGGTAGGTTCCTCGTGGGGCGAGGGAGGGGTGGGAGATCAAAGATGGAGGGAGGGGGGTTCGTGCTCAATGTGGCATCCAGTGTGGGAATAGAAGAATGACCACCCTCCTCCATCCCATCATGGACGCGCAAACGGGAGCGGTGGGTAAGTTCGGAGTCCGTTGGGTCGGGTACTTTACGTTTCGCGGACAAGGTGGCGGTTTGTGGGATTACTGGTGGGAGGTTAGGGTGAAGGCCAGAGGTGGAGGGTGTAGCAGTAGACGTGGTAGTAGCTGTGGTTAGTTTTTTAGGGATGGCGCCTTGAGAGTTAGTACGCGCCGGTGCCTCCTTGTTGGTCCCCTTAGCGTTACGCGGATCACGGTTTGGGGATCCACGACCTTTGCCACGACCCATGACGAATATGTGGAAAGTATTAACAAGTATAGGATGAGGCCAATTTTACCAGGGCAGGGGGATGCGAGTGCAAAGATCGCGAAAGGAATTGCAGGACTAGGGCACTAAGTCCCTAGAAAAGGAGAAAGAGGAAAAGGGTTAGAAACGAAGAATTATATAAAGATGAATGTGGTTGAAATGGCTGGAATGATGATTGTAGTGATTTGGGAAATGATGGGTAGTGTCGGGGGTATACGAGATTGGGCACAGCAGGACGCTAGAGCAGTAGGGTAGGTATCGAGGGACAGCACAGGAATGTGGGATGAAATGGGGCAAGGGAATGAGTCAGGTAGTAGATTGGAAAAGTTGAGAATGTCACGGGCGAGGATCTGGCAACAGGGTACAAATGAAGGCGAGATGAGAAAACCTCTGCGAGCGTGAGGTAATGGGATGAATAAAATGACGCGGAGTGTTCACTGATAGCGTGAAATGTAGAGATGGAATGAAGTGCTTATAGATAGAATACTATAAGCACTATGAAAATGTACGTGGACTGTGTGAGAACACAAGAGCGTGGTGAATGAATGTACGAAAGCTGGTATTGAGAAGCGACAGAATGCTGCACGGCGTGAAGTATCTGTTAGGAGCTGATATGCCTGGCTCTAGCGATGAATAGATGTAGCGATGATATCCTGTTGCAGGTGATGAAACGTGGTGAAGATTGTTTCAATAGAGTAAAGCTGAATTGGTGAATTTGTAGCACACAAAATGTCGGCGAACAGACTGCAACACGTGGCGAGGCCTCGCTGTCAAGGCCACGAAGTCGGGTGAGATTGTGACGTCACGCCGGTGTAGATCGTGGCCGACGAAAGAGACAGGCCACAGCGCGGATCTGTGACGTCAGAGGAGTGGTGTCGCTCGCTCGCCGCAATGATAGCGCCGAGGTATTATCATCTATACAAGCCTACCAATAGCCGAGTAATTTGTTAGTTTGAATTTAAGGATACCGGTACTCAAAAATAAAATTAAATGCTGTGGAAGAAATACACTTCTATCACTAGCTCAAAACTTTCGAGCAGTAGAATATTAGGCAGTGTTATAAAAACATTGAATGGATGTTCCAGTTTAGGCAGATATACAAAACTGTACATATTATCCTCTTAACTTTGTTCATCAATAAGTTGTTTCCATATATACCAGTTTACATGTAAGTTTAACTTTAAAAGCAGCTGGAATTTTTTTAAAGAAGAAGAAGAAGAATCAACCAAGCATTGCATTAGGAGAAAGTAGCCAGTGCTTCATTTATTGCAAGGGAAGGGTCATTCATGCCCCAAAATAATAAAAACGAATATAAGAAATTTGAGCCTATACTCATGGTTTTAAAAATTTTGCTTTCTTGAGTGGGCCTACCATAAGACAATCTTTTTCAATAACAAAAATTTAATGCATTCTTCAGTTACTGGTACATATATGAATTGCTGAGATAATACTTACCTCCTTTAGCAGAGAGCCTTTTATCTGACACCAATCTCCTAATAGCAAGTTTACTTCTTGTGGCAACTACCTTCATGTTAGACATGTTTAACAGTTCTCTCCCGTTCCCAGTTAGGCTTATGTCAAATTTATGGTTTTATGGGCTCAAGATTCTTATAACGAAGTATATTACTACAATTGAAGGACCTTGGAAACTTTTTCATTGTGAGTTAATACAGTGGATTGGAATGTCGTGGATATCAGCCCCATGCACTTAAGTGTGTACTGTAGGCCTACTTGTAATAGAAAAGGATGTGGTAGTGGTTTTCATTTAGCTTTTATTTACAGTTCAATTGGGAAGACACTTCCAGGATGCAAGGAGTGGGATTCAAATCATTCTATCAAGAGCCTTCGTGTGAAGCTTTGAAGACTATTTAAATCCTATAACAGGATTCAAATACTCCTTCGCAAAGCAGGTGACCTGGACAAGAAGCCACTTTACTTACCCCTACTCCATGTCGGTGGAACTGTTCCATTTATTAAAATTAAAGAATGACCATACTTGCCATTGTAATTTGGATCCATGCTTGCTACACGGACATGGTATCTCCCTCCCAATAAGATGTCCAAGATCTCCACCAAATGTCAAACGAGACCCTTCAAATTATTCAAATGAAAGCATTCCTCAACTTTTAATTATTTTTTCTTATCCTTTGTTTCACCCTGGTGGTCTGGGGATGAAGAATTTTATAACATACCCAGTCCTCCCCTACCCCTTCCTCCCAGAAAATATCGTATACTCCTCATCACATCCATTCCCCCTGAAAAAGAACATGGGCATCTTCGCAGGCCACATGGAAAATAAGCAGTTAACAGTACTACACACTGGGTAAATCGGTTTGAAATGGGTCAATCTAGAGCTTTAACAGAGAATTCTGGATGTGGCGATAGGTTTAAGGGCCCTGGAGTACAAAACTATGCCCGTATCTTCAAGAACACTAGCAAATTGCAAGTAATCCTCATCCAAGGACACAGTACCATAATGCTTACACTTAATTATCATAAGCACACACAAAATGTATTACAGACATTTATTTTATTTAGGACATTGGTTATAAATATAAACATCTCAAACACATTAACACATTGTCTGGAAGAATTCTAGAATGTAGAAAATGTAGTTTGCAGGTTTCACCAAGTATAAAGGTGATATCTTGCTGATTTTGGAAATATTATTGGCGATGATTAGGATCTCATATCCTCCAGCTATTAATATTCTCAAAAAATCCTGCACTGCACATAGGACGTACAGCCATTATAACCTGCTGATGATTCACGATCTCTTCAGGATTTTGAATTTTTCTGACACCATTTCTCAATCTTAAGTTATTATTGAGCCCTATTCCTAACTGTAAACACACTACTGGAGCTTAGTGGGTTACAAATTCATCGTTACAAAGATGCATGAACACAATTTGAGGACTGAACATGACCAACTTGCTTCCAGCTGCCTTGCTACTGTTTCTTGTTATGATGACTGGAGGCAACATTGTTGTATAGGAATGTGGGGTTGACAAATGGGTACCGGTACGACTGTAGTATTAATGAAATATTTTCCTTATGCAATACAAAGTCACCGTCAATTACAATGGTATCTTGCAGCCTTGGCAACGATAGTCTTGTATTAACTCTTGTACTATTTTCATCTCTAATTTATATTAACAAACAAGCCTACCAACTTGTGTCAATAGCTGTTAATGTGGATGTGGAATGGAATTCACACTTACATGTGACAAGAACTTAAAACCACCTTTCCATTCAAATCACATTCTCTTTTCACAAACAGTTTTCCTTCGAATTTGTTGTTTAGTGCATATGGAACTTGACCTAAATATGCTTAATGGAGTGTAGTGTTTAGTGTTACCGGTGGTTAGTCCAAAGGACCGGGCTCGATTCCCACCTATGCAAAGAACTTTGGTCCTGGCATGAGGTGCTATAATAGTATTTCTGTAAATTATGTGTAATCCTCTCCTCTATATCCACCCATCAATTTCTTAATTGCAACCAGGCAACAAGAATCTCCTTGTGAACCGGGAAGGGCTCGAGATGAAATAATAGGGTTATGCAGTGTAACAACATGATCTTAAACACTGAAGCTTGTGAACAGACAAACAGTTGCGAGTAAAATGCGACCACATGAGGGCAATGAGACCTAATATTTACAATTCAGTTGAGTCTAAACTAACTTTTCCTGAAAGTAATTTCAGGATGTCATGCTCATCAGACCAGCTTAATAAAGTAGGCCTCAAGTTATGTCCTACGTTGCAGGCAATTAGAAATACAAATATTGTAACGATGCAGAAAATATAAAGGGAGAAATATTTCAGGAAATTTGTGAGAATAGTCACATTACCTCAGGATTGCCAACCCCCGCCTATTTGGGAGAGGGGAGGGGGGAGAAGTTTTTTGTATTCACTTAGTGGCCAAAAATATGAGAAGTGTCGTCCCATTAGAAAATGTACCGTGTATGACTCCTGAGCATTGCAGCTAGCTGCGGCGGAGCAGAGCAGTTTGTCACAGACACGAGTGTAGTGAAGTTGGCAACACGTCGCGAGTTAACCAACTTTAAACGTGGGATGATCATCGGCGCAAGGGTCATAGCATTTCGGAGATTACACACAAATTCTGTTTTCTGATATCAACAGTGTCAAGGGAGGATCTTCAATATCACAGAGATAATGTTACCATCTGCGTGAACCGCTGCACAGTGTTTAACAAACGGACATCACATCGTCTCAGCAGAACCATACGGGGTGATCGAAGGGCTACTGTGAGTCAGATCACCACCCAGTTGAATGTTGGGAGTCATGAACCCATTCCTACCAGAACTGTAAGGAGTCACCTATACCGCACAGGCTTCACTAGCCGACATTTTATCATGGGACGAACCTTCCTGTGACTTTGGCACAAAGTGTATAGTAAGTAAGGCTTTACATAGAACCTGCCTAGACCAATGGTTTCGTTCACACAGTGGACTAACCCAGTAGCGGTCAATGGTTTTGTCCAGATAGTGGTCTAACCCAGCAGAGACCAATGGTTTTGTCCAGGAAGTGGTCTAACCCAGTAGTGACCAATGCTTCTGTCCAGAGAGTGATTGCTTAAATTAACAAAGTCTTTACATTCATAAACAGGCCTAATCTACCTAGAATAATTCTGTTAAGAATTACACACCCCTAACTACTATTTATAGACCTAATATTTACAATTCAATTGTCTCTAATCTGACTGTTTTCAACTGTCTTTTAGGGCTTGGTAAAACCTAACCTTTCCTGAAAGTACTTTCAGGTTGTCATGCTCATCAGATCAGCTTAATAATAAAGTACGCCTCAAGTTATGTCCTACATTGCAGGCAATTAGAAAGAAAAACATAAAAATACAGTAACAATGCAGAACGGAAACTCTCAACTGGTCATAAGAAATACACGTAAAAACAATTTTGTTTTATAATAAGTAAGGCTTTACATACAACCTGCCTAGATATATGGTTTCATTCAGACAGAGGACTAACCCAGTAGCGACCATTTAATTTGTATCATTAAGGAATTTTGTTTCTGTACTTGGTTGAAGAAGTTATTCTCAACGGAAACAACAAAGATATACAGGATCACATATTATACAATATTGGGGAACAGGAGACTATAGATACATTACACTACAAAATTCCCCTGGACACAAAATGGCATCATCCATGACAACATGGATAACACTTAGGGTTTAAACGATGCATACATGTTAAATTCTATGTGTTATACTCTGAATTACAGAAGATGAATGGTGAAAGCTGTCATCCGATTGAAGGGTGAGGTGATGAGTGGAGACGAGAGGGGTAACAGTCTCCATAGCAACAGCGAGCAGTGTTGCAATGTATACCGACACAGCATTGAGCACATAGTTAGACGCAGTGTTCTACTGTGCCTTGACTCGTCACTGTCATTTGTATTATCCCCTGTATCTATTGAAGTGCATTGCTTATTCTTTCATAGGCTACAGTAAGCGTTATCGTTCTGTGTTTGTTGGAGGCGTGTGTATATACAGATTTTGAGTTTATTTCTATTATTCGCATCATTGTGTCTATTTTCGTTGTGTAAAAACTGGCATCGGTACATGCTCGCGGAAGGCCCAGGATCCATTCTCTGCGACATAGAACAACTTCAGGCCGTGGTGTGACTCTCCATAGCCAAGCAAGGGAGATGGTATGTACTGTGAGAAATTTTATGGAGGAAGAAGAGGAAAGTATGCGCTTACGGGTGGAACCTCTGATTCCATTTGTTCAGGTGAGGAAAAGATCTGCTAAGGCTCTTGGTGTGAGTGAAACCACTGTGTACCGAGTGACGAAAGAGAAGTTCCCGTCTGATGATGCTGGCCCATCTAAACTATCAACTCCAGGGAAGAAGAGGCAGAGGGAAAGGGTCACTAATTCAGATGGCTTTCAACAAGATGCTGTTAGATGGCATATTTATAGCTATTATTTTAGGAAAGAAATTCCAACATGTTGCAAACTTCTTGTTTCGCTCAGATAGAGGCAGAATTATTTCAAGGAAGCCTTTCTTCACTGAATAAAGTGTTGCATGATTTGGGATTTAAATATAAGAAAATTAATGGCGGGAAGGTGATCATGGAGAGGCCAGATATTGTGGCTTTGAAGTGTCAGTTCCTAAGTGAAATTAAGGACAAAATCGTTATGGATATTGTGTGTTTAGATGAAACGTGGGTCAATGCTGGTCACACAGTGTCTAAGAGTTGGAGTGACAACTCAGTTCAGGGGACAATGAAAGGACCGTCGGGCAGAGGGGGTCGATTTATTATTCTACACGCCGGGCGATCACACGGGATTTGCTCTTTATGTCGAAAAGAACTGGTGATTACCATGAAGACATGGACCACATCCAGTTTATAAAATGGTTCCAGGAACAATTGTTACACAACATCCCTGAACACAGTGTTATTGTAATGGACATTGCTTCGTTCCACACAGTACAGATAGACGAAGCTCCATCGACTTCACGTACGAAACCACGATTGTTGGAATGGCTCAACCACCATAGTGTACCATGCGACAGTTCTCCAACAAAGGGAATCCTTCTCTTTAGCGCTGAATGAACATAGAACGAGCGATAACATTCTCTATAATACATGAATTAGCCAAAATACCTTATGAAACGATGAGAATTAAATCAGGGAGCAATGCTTTAATAGATGTTTCCTCCTCCGCCGTCTGTGATCCACCCAGCCATCCCAAATATAGTGAAAATTACAGCAGGGAACACCTTTATTCAAATCAACCATCTTCAAAACAGTAATATCAACCTCGCCCTTACGGTACTATGAGAAACAGTTCAGTCTCTAGTGCGGATCACTCGTGCGCAGCACCCAGCTCACCACTCTAATTAGGCTAGTGTGTGCAATATTTCGCTTCTCTGTAACGATTTTTTTTCCACGGCTGAAATGAGTGTTTTTTGTTATCTGCTCTGTAATTACTATGCAGTATATCGCTCCGCTGTAATAAGTATGTGTTTGTTTTCCGCACAACTGTGGTTATGGCAATGGTTTTGTGTCAACCGTGCCCCGCTAGCTGCGCGCCGCCAAGGCCACACTCTCACCCAACCTTCTAACCTTCAAATTGTCCAATCTAATGGTTTTTGACAATGGTTACAGCCTAACGCGCCCAGATCAATGGTTTTGTGTCAACCGTGCCCGGCTAGCCGCGCGCGGGCAACACCACACCTACATCCAACTATTCTAACTTTCGTTTTGTCCAATCCAATAGTTTTTAACAATGGTTACAGCCTAACGCGCCCAGATCAATGAGTTTTGACAATGGTTACAGCCTAACGCGTCCTGATGACTTTTTTTTGGATCAACAGTGATTTTGTATCTCACATGTTAGCAACGATGTGTGCGCCTCGGTGCGTGGTGTTAGTGTGAGCCTTGATAACAGTTAAACGAGATGCAAGCGCTGTCGAAAGATGACAGCCGTTTGTAAAATAGCAATAAATAAAAACACATATTTACGTATATGAGGTTCAGTGGTAACCAGGGTTCCTAATTTCAATACGTAATATCGCCCAGAAAATGAAACAAGGACACAAGGTATGTAAAAGTCACATTCATGACTGCTGCAAGTGTATAAGCCACGTTCCACTTACATTCAGAATTAATAACCTTCTCAACCTTATACGGCAGCGCAAGCCTAAACCCATGTAGGCTACCACGTGGATGAACTGGCGAGAAAGCATGGCCATGAGATCATCAGGCTGACCCATATCATTGCCACTTGGAATGTTACGAGTCATGATGTGCCTCAGTAGCAACGCAGCATTTCCCCACGTGCTAGCTTTGACAGCTGTCAGCACTCATTATTGGTAATACAGAGAATAGTAAGGCTTTACATACGAACACAAACCTAACTCCAGACCCCCTTGCTTGTACTACTAACAATAATTTTTGTCCAGATAGTCGCCTAACCAAGTAGCGACCAATGGTTTCGTCTCGCCATGGCTTTAGAAGAGTACAGTTCAGCTTTTCCATTAAATTGAACTAAGTTAAAAGTAATTTATGAACATTCATAACTCACCACTACATCTCTCATTTGAACTTGTGACATCAGCATGTAACGACGTACTGTTTGAAACTTCACACAGCTGACAAACGTGGCGGCAGTTCAAGCCGAAACATGAATATTAGCATGTCATCAGTGACGTCATCGACTGCACTAAAAATTCCCCTAGACAAGTAGTCTACATATCCCGATATAAACTTGAACGCAATATTGTTGCCTACGTTGTTCGTAACTTCTTCAACTGCCTATTGCATTTCCTAGCTTCTGCCAGGTCATTGTACTTCTTAGTGAGGTTATTCATGAGAATTTTGCACGAACGCAAGTTGATCTTTTGCAGTATGTCACTCAATGTCCTCTTACATTCACACGAGGCCTGTAAGTTGAGGCCTGGAAAGTCACATCCATCCAATTTCAAGCAACATATTTTGTGCAAAACTGAAAGCTGTTGAACATCATTGAGAAAAACATACGAAAACAACCCTAGGATCCTTTCCATCATGAACCACGCAAGGCCAGCTACTTGAACAGAACATTCAGTGGGAAGAGTCAATTTTCCTCTATCATACTCCTCCAGAAAGTCACTGGGGATGGAAATTTCAACTTCCCTGTCAGTCTGCACCCAAAATGAACATGTGGAACATTTCTTCAGAAACAATTCTTTTTTGACTGAATAACCAGATATATACACCAAGATAGGCAAAACATTGTCAGGAATTTCCAACATATCAAAATCGCATTCTAGAACACTGGAGTACTGCTCAATATTAACACATTTATTGAAGCTGTCTGAGCAAGGTAGGAGGGTTTTCAAAGGTACATGCTGATTTTGGGAGCAAAGTAACAATGTGTCCTTAAATCTTAATTTTCTTTCACTTTCAAGCAACTGCATATAACTTATGTAGTAGTTGGCACCACTGAGCTGACGGTAGGAACTAAATCTACCTTCTAAATTGTCACTCTAAAACTTACTCAACAGTATGTAGTCAACTTTATGATGCTGCAAAAGGTATGGGATTAGAAGAAGAAAACTGTCAATCGTGTTTATCAATGACTGAAAGGTTTGAGGGCTTAAACTCTCACATTTAGGGACACTTTGTCTCCAATTCTTCAACCACAATGACATTTTCTTCAAGAAATCCAGTTGTAATATACTGTCAGCCCTAATTGGTTCCCTGAAAACATTGTTGAATCTCTGACCTTCGAATGCACTCTTCACATTGACAATATGCCACCAGTTACAAATTATTGCCAAGAAAGCCGCAGTATGTTCACAATTTGCAAAGTTTGTGTCATTTGATGACATACATTTGAGAGCAGCTACATTTCTGTCATCAAAAACTTTAAGGGCCAGATTAACATTTTGCTTTTGGATAGTTGAAGGATATAATACCTTAAAGGAGAGTAAATGCCCATATTTTACTAAGGAGTCCTTTTCCTTCTTGTACAGCTGTTCCAGGTGCTTAAAATCTGCTGTAACAATTTTTTGAAAGTCATCGAAGACTGGATACTTCAAGCATCTTTCACCTTTAGCAATCCAGTTGTTGCGTACACACTTCAATATGTGTACCGTGTCAAAAATTATAAACAGCTTCCGTGTGCTATCAACAGGATGCACAATAGACGGCTGTAAAACACGATTCGGTGTCAGTAATTCGAAAGCCTTCCTATTTACAGCATTATTATCAGACACGAGTGACAAGACAGTAAACCCAATGTTCTCTATCTCCCTAACAACATGCAATAACATGCTTTTCAGCTGATCAGCTGTTAAATTATGGACAGGTACAATGCTTACAACATCCTTATATTTGGAAACAACGCTGGATATCATGAAGACCTGAGCAGTCTTAGCAGCAGTTTCCTGATTATTCTTACTGACACCAAATATCGTATCACCTTTAAATGTCAACCGGGGTTCAATGTAAATCTCATCCAAGAGCACATTCACTAATAGTTCATGATCTTTCAAGTACTTCTTCTTTAGACTGAGATACTCAATACTCCCATTAATGTCAAAAGTACTCAAATCAAACTTACCGAGCAACTTTTGTAGATTTGATGGATGAGGCAGATAAATATGACCACTCCGATGTAAATTTTTATATGCTGATGACGAGTGAACATATATGGAAGCTGCCAAGAGTAACGTGTCTCCACTGTACCTACGATTGTTTGCCGTAACATCTAAAAACTTAATTTGCTCTATTAAAAACTGTAATGGTGTACACTCATCACTCGAAAAACTTCTCTGTAGGATGTTAACAGCAGCATTCACTGCTGACACCTTTCTTCCATTTTCATCGCACACAGAATTTTCAACGAACTGAAGTAGTTCATCAAATGAATTTTTGTTCGTAATGCGAAGAAAGTTTTGTGGCACTTTATGTTTGGGAATCTGTAACCCATCGACAGCCAGCTCAATGCTGAGGTTATTTAAAATACACACAGAACCTGTAATTACGGGCACTGCATCACTTACATTCATCAAACACATCACCAACTTGCCTTCTGTCTTGACATATGTCCATTCCTGCTTAAATTTATTCCTGTTGGAGGAGAAGTGTTCAGATATATCTGATACACTGTGCACAGTTTTCTCTTCTTCGTAGTGTCTGAAGTCTTCCAGGCTTGCTTCTATGGCTTTATCCAGATTTTCTTTCTCTGCATCACACAGTCTTCTAGAAGAAGGCCCTGGAGTGGATAGATATCCTGGCAAATTCGGAAATATTGAAGGTACTGCATCAGGCTTCAACTTCGGATAACTCCTAGCAAATGTCTTTATTTCCCCATCAACTATAAATTGCTCTGTCCTGATAACAGAGCTATCAGGAAAATGTTTTATACAAACTATAGGCTTGCTCACTTGTGAGAAGTCAGTGGGAATTTTTCTAAGCCATATATTTCTTAATTTTTCGTCCTTTGGGAGAGAAAATGTAGAAACATTTTCATGCTGAGATCTGTAATTGCTCTTACAGCCAGCCACATTACAGCATCTCGGCATTTTGATTTCCTGTAAAGGGATACATTCATTAAATTTCTAACTTTAACTCAGGTAATTAACTTAGCATGCATTACAATATTCCTCAACATCCACAATATTAGGCTGACGTAAATTCGTACATAACCTACACCACACGTGCGTTTGATTAATCTGTAGCACTAATAAGAAATAAAGTACCGCAGGTGTTAACACTTACCCTGTAGGCTACTTGATTATTGCAGCTACATGATGCACCACAACACAAGTTGGATGCAAAGTTGGACGTTACACTTTATAAAACACTAACTATTCTCACACTGCTATTCACAAGTCGACTCAACCAGGGTCACTACATCGCCTACGTCACAGACAAGATGGCTGTTCGCACTGGGGCCAGTATCTTTCGTCGGCCACGGGTGTAGATAAGTTCAGTCGCTGCGTAGAAGTAAATTGTTCTTGAAGTCTGGATGGTGATGCGAAGTATAAATTCTCTCAGTAGGCTCGGACAGAGATTTCTGCCGAAGTAATAATGAGAAAAGGATCGCCGACCACCCCTCACACAGGAGAGGAAGGACAAGTTATTGTCTGGACTGAGGAGATATTGGAGAACAAACAAAGCGTCGCAGAAGCACTCTTTAGTCGGCTTAAATCACTAATAATAATAATAGAATCAATTTGAAATACAATAAAATAAAATGGATATCCTTACAAAAAAGTTGTTTAAATGAATGAAAATGAAAAACCACAGCCAGCTTCCAGTCTCCGACCGGGTCAGGAATGGAATGAATGAAGCCGCCATCGAGCGGCGAGGATATGAACTGTGCCGACTGCCGAGGGCTGACGCACTCCTCTGGAGCATGAATTATGTGAATGGCAGATGAAATGAAATGATAGCGAAGAGTGTTGCTGGAATGAAATTTTGACAGGGAAAACCGGAGTACCTGGAGAAAAACCTGTCTGCCTCCGTTTTGTTCACCACAGAGCTCACATGGAGTGACCGGGATTTGAACCACGGACTCAGAGGTGAGAGGCCGGCGTGTTGCCACCTAAGCCATGGAGGCTTAAGATGTTTAAATGAAGGGTCTAAATATTTGAATATAATTTTCAAAGCACTCTGAAGATGCTTTTTCAAACTTCTTATTTAACCACATTATTTGTAAGGATAGCCATTTTATTTCAAATTGATTCAAGAGTATTATTTTACAAGAATACTTATCCATTAGATTGTATATGTTCATCGTTCTTATTCATTGCTTTTCCAGTTTCTTAATTTCATCCTATATATATAACTTAATTACTTTCTTAAGGTTTAATTACAATAGCTGAAGAAGATGCCAATGTGACCGAAACATTTACTAGTTTGAATATAATTTGTATTGATTGGCCGAGCATTTTAATGAATTATTAAACCATCTTCTACCAGCACCGGCCAGTTACTATTCTGTCATATGTTATCTCGACTAAGTATAAAACAAAGTCCCCGATTCTTGGATGTCGCGGGTAAACTCGAGAACCACTGGATGGATTTTGATGCGATTTTCACCATTCTGTAAAGGATATATTGAGCAAGGATTCTGTAGAAAATAATTTATTTATGATCAAAGGAATCCAAACAGTAACGATTTAAGTGGAAAAGTCGAAAAAGAACCTGGCGTCCGTGCGCTTTTTAAGCTTACGCTGGACTAACCGTTAAGAATATCTGTATACTATGAGTGTAAGAATTGTTCAGCATGAAATGTTCTGCAAAAATGTTCCGGAGAGCATTTCTCTATCTTCAATACATCACCCAGTATTCGAACGATCTCCATTCAATTAATTAGGCGACAGTTTACGAGCTAGCTTGAGGCGAGTCTATCAGCCCAGTTACAGCCTAGCTAGCGGGCGAGCATATTACCCCAGATACAGCCAGCAGCAAACTATCGAGTCGTGTTGAGTTAAGACTTCAGAGAAGAGTGGTTGTGTTTGGAGTTTCCCTTGAAGTGCAACTCGGCTTTTCTTCATTTCGCTTGTGAACTTTTCGTTCCGCAAAATACACAGTCAAGGTAAGATTGGACGGAAGGGGGATTTGTGATTCATGCACCTCGCCATTCATAAATTACGTCCGACAAGAAACGTTGCATATGCATCTTCATGATAATATAATTAATAGTCCAGTCAGTGATTGCAACCCATCATGCCGAGATGTAAAACGGATATAGGTCGTAGTTCATTGACATCGGAAAAAAAAGGTCTTATCTCGTAATGCATTCACAACAGTTCCCGAGCAAAGCCGCGGCGGGTTGCTAATTTGTCTTATAAATCATCAACGTTACACATCTACATACGAAAATCCAAAATTCTTGGAAATGACATCAGCTAACTTAAAGCATTTTTCTTTTTGGCAATAAAATACAGTACAAAATATTTTCTTGATCTACACATCCTCCATACCTACTTTTATACACTGTACCCATTCTTCAGCAAATGAGTAACAACAAATCGAATGCTAATTTTGAAAATTATTTCCTACTCAGGGGCATGAACTTATTATCTAGATCCTTCGTGTAACTAACAGATCTTTAATATCGTCATCACAGATTTTTCTTATATCTTCCCGTATGCGATATTTTCGCATCCAATTGCTAGCCGAACATTGTACAACACTCACACCTCACATAAAACTGAATGCAAAATGAAACGGGAATGTAGCATCAGTCAAATGACATCTCTACGCTACTGCTAACATCTACCAAAGACGAGAACCAGCCTTGGCCTATACTGCCAGCTGGCCGTACTATAAGACTCGCCTCTAATGCTGGTAAAATTTTCTCAACTGTATTAGTCATTGTAATTTCATATCTTATCTTATCTTATATATACAGTATATACTAGCAGTAGTGCCCGGCTTCGCCCGGTGAATTTATTTGTTTTATGGATGATAATGTATACTACTACAGAACTGGCACATGATAATTAAACTAACAGAAAAAAATATTTTAAAATTATAACATTTTGTGGTGGTGGTGGTGGTGGTGGTGGTGGTGGTGGTGGTGGTAGTGGTGGTTGTAGTGGGGGTGATAAGTAGTACAGTATAATGGACGTAACATTCAGGTCATTTTCCCGTAATGATAATAATGATAATATGAATAGGGAAATGGCTATTTTCTAACTACAGCACTAACACATGTTATTTACAAACACATTTTAAAACAATGATTAGAAAGAGGAATAAGTGAAATAAAAGACACTGCCTAGGGCCTATACCTCATTGGCTTTTAGAAATGAAGAGACCAATAGTGTCGTCTTTTGTCGAATAGCGCCGTAGGAAAATAATCAGAACACTTGGGAAAACTTCGGCTGTCCCGAGCTACTGAGGTAGCAATAGTATCATTTATCGCCACATAGCGCTCAACGATAAGGTTCACAATAATTGAAGGTAAATTTGAAAGCACCAACACTTATTGCAGCTGGTAAGCTCAATGTACTGCACCAACACCATTGCACTTATACCGAGGCAGAATATTTTCATGATGATAACTGTTTAAACGTGCCTAAGAGAACTTTTTGCACTAATCGCTCCCCCTGACTGCAATTTATAAACAGCGCAAGATGCAACTATTTTCGCAATTCTGCACCAGAATGCTGGTAGGGGAGACGTGATGCAGCTCGAACTGCCCGTCAACAATAGACGTATTAAAATACTCTTACAGTTACACTACTACGGACATGAATGGTTCTAGGGCCTTAATACGTGGTTTTCAATTTTATTTTGCCTGTTATTCTAAATGTAGGGAATGGAGAGCGTTGTCCAAAATATCAAGTGGACAGTGTTACCAGCAGGGTTTCAAAGTGTATGTAAAATTTGGTTCAATTAGGAGAAACGGTGTAGATTTGTAATAGAGGGCCTAAATACAGGGAATGGAGTGGTCTGTCCTAAATTTAAAGTGGACAGTGTCACTCGGAAGGTTCCAAAGGGTAAGTATACAAAATGTGGTTCAGATCGGTGAAACGGTGTATATTTGTGCCAAACGGTGTATATTTATGCCAAAGGGCCTAAATACAGGGAATGGAGTGGTCTGTCCAAATTTCATGCAGACAGTGTTACTCGCAGGGATCCAAAGGGCAAGTATACTCATTTTGGTTCAGATCGGTGAAATGGTGTAGATTTGTGCCAAAGGGCCAAAATGCAGGGAATGGAGTGGTCTGTCCAAAATTTCAAGCAGACAGTGTTACTCTCAGGGTTCCAAAGGGTAAGTATGCAAATGTTGGTTCAGATTGGTGAAAAGGTGTAGATTTGTGACAAAGGGCCTAAGTGCAGGGAATGGACTGGTCTGTCATAAATTTCATGTAGGCAGTGTTACTCGCAGGGTTCCAAAGGGTAAGTATACAAATCTAGGTTCAGGTCGGTGGAACGGTGTATGTATCACTAACCATAAGGCCAGCGCATGCGGATAGAGCAGTTCGGGAGCGCTTGTGTTACCGACTTACTGAACAAAAATCAATATTTTAGATTACCTGAGTGGCGTAGCCTAATACTACATAGCCTAAACTATTCCTCTTGAATCTGGCTATCATATAAAAAAAGATTTTTTTGAATCGGACTGGTAGTTCCAGAGATTAGCGCGTTTAAACACATAAACACACAAACTCTTCAGCTTTATTATATTAGTATAGATAAAAAGAAATGTCTGTGTGTTCGTCTTTTATGCGTTCATAAACCATTCATCTGATTGCGATCAAGTTTTGGTGAGTTGTTGTAAACACTTCCGGGATGATCATAGGCATAGTTAATCCATTTCACAATAGATAGCGCGCGAGTAGTTTAAAGAAAAGCGTAATGGCGATGCGTTCATATACAATTCGTCCGATTGCGATCAAATTTTGGTAAGTTGTTGTGCACAGTCCCGGAAAAGTTATAGGCGTAATAAATCTAATTTACAATAGATGGCGCGTGAGTAGCTTCCCACATGCGTTCATATACCATTCATCCCATTGCGATGAAATTGGGTGAGATGTTTTGTACACTTCAGGTAAGGTTTCTGGCTTAGTAAATCCACTTAACAATAGGTAGCGCACGAGTAGATTCAACAAATGAGCGACGACGGGCGAAGCGTTTCAACGAAGTCCTGTATGCGTTCACATACCATTCGTCCGATAGCGATGAAACTTAGGTGAGAGGTTGTGTACACTACAGGCAAGGTTCCTGGCTTATTAAATCCATGTTATAATAGGTAGAGCACGCGTAGATTCAACAAATGAGCGACGACGAGCGAAGCGTTCCAAAAAAGTCAGGTATGCGATCATATACCATTCGTCCGATAGCGACTAAACTTGGGTGAGATGTTGTGTACACTTCAGGGAAGCTTTCTGGGTTAGTAAATCCACTTAACAATAGGTATCGCACAAGTAGATTAAACAAATGAACGACGACGCGCGAAGTGTTTCAACATAGTCCCGTATGCGTTCATATACTATTCGTCCGATAGCGACTAAACTTGAGTGAGATGTTGTGTACACATCAGGGAAGGTTTCTGGGTTAGTAAATCCACTTAACAATAGGTATCGCACAAGTAGATTAAACAAATGAACGACGACGCGCGAAGTGTTTTAACATAGTCCCGTATGCGTTCATATACCATTCGTCTGATAACGACTAAACTTGGGTGAGTTGTTGTGTACACTCCAGGGAAAGTTTTAGGCTTAGTAAATCCATTTTTCAATTGGTAGCGCACAAGTAGATTCAACAAATGAGCGAAGTCGCGCGAAGCGTTTCAAGAAAGTCCAGCATGCGTTCATATACCATTCGTCCGATAGCGATGAAACTTGGGTAAGATGTTGTGTACTCATCAGGGAAGGTTTCTGGCTTAGTACATCACCTTTACAATAGGTGTCGCACAAGTAGATTCAACAAATGAGCGACGGCACGCGAATCGTTTCAACCAAGTCCCGTATGCGTTCATATACCATTCATCCGATTGCTATGGAATTTTGGTGAGTTGTTGGGAACACTTCCGAAATCATTATAGGCATAGTCAATCCAATTTACAATGGACAGCGCGCGAGTATTTTAAACAAATGAGTGTTGGCGATGCGTTCATATAGCCTACAATTCATCCGATTGTGACCAAATTTTGGTGGGTTGTTTGGCACACTTCCGGGATGGTTATAGGCATAGTTAATCCAATTAACAATAGATAGCGCAGCAGTAGTTTAAACAAATGAGTGTTGGTGATGCGTTCATATACAATTCATCCGATTGCAATCAAATTTCGGTGAGTTGTTGTGAATACGCCAGGAAAAGTTATAGGCATAGTAGATGAAACTAACAATAGATGGCGCGCTAGTAACTTCAACAAAATGGCGTGCGTTTCTTTCAAAAAGTCCCACATGCGTTCATATACCATTCACCCCAATGCGATGAAACTTGGGTGAGATGTTGTATACACTCAGGGGAGGTTTCTGGCTTAGTAAATCCACTTAACAATAGGTAGCGCACCAGTAGATTCAACAAATGAGCGACGACGCCCGAAGTGTTTCAACAAAGTCCCGTATGCGTTCATATACCATTTGTCCGATAGCGATGAAACGTGGGTGAGATGTGTAAACTTCAGTAAATCCATGTTACAATAGGTAGCGCACGAATGGATTCAACAAATGAGCGACGACGCGCGAAGTGTTTCGACAAAGACCCGTATGCGTTCATATACAATCGTCCGATAGAGATGAAACATTGGTGAGTTGTTGTGTACACTCCAGGGAAGGTTTCTGATTTAGTAAATCCATTTTACAATTGGTAGCAAACGGGTAGATTTAACTAATAAGCGACAGCGCGTGAATCGTTTCAATCAAGTCCCGTATGCGATCATATACCATTCATCCGAGTGTGATAAAACTTTGGAGAGCTGAGTACAGTCCTGCGAAGGTTCATGAATTAGTAAGTCCTTTTTTCATTTGGTGGCGCACAAGAACATTCAACAAATGAGTGACGGCGCGAATCGTTTAAAAAAATCCAGTATGCGTTCATATGCCATTCATCCGATTGCAAAGAAACTTTGATGAGTTGATGTGTACACGCCAGGAAAGGTTTTCGAGTTAGTAAATCCATTTTACAATAGGTAGCGTACGAGTATTTTCAACAAATGGGTGACGGCGCTCTAATCGTTTCAGCAGTCCCCTATGCGTTCATATACCATTCATTACATTGCGATGTAACTTTCGTGAGTTGTTGATCACGCTCCCGTGAATGTTTCTGAGATAGTAAATTATTTTTGGCCTACTTTCGATTTTTGCAAAAAATGAAAGTAGACATGAGATCAACACAGGGCGAAAAATTGTGTGTCTGTCTGTGTGTGTGGTTGTGTGTGTGTCTGCGTGTGTGTGAGTGTGTGTAGTCTGAATGTCTGCCCCCCCCCCTATCAATTCGAACACGGTGAACCCGTATTGAACGAAATTTGGTACAAAGGTAGCACTAGCAAAGGACACCTCAGTGTCATAATTTATATAGCCGCCATCTTGACGGAAACGAAATGGCGGCCACCCAAATGTTCAAAGCTTAAATCAAATTACGACTAACCTATTCATCCGATCTCTACCAAATTTTGCAACAACATACCTTTATGGGGGGCAGCATCCCCTGACCAAACTAATAGGTCATCAGCCTAATAATTTGCGGATGGCGGCCACCTTTGTGTGAAAGTCAATTCCCCCTATTAAGTCGAACACGATGAAACCGAACGGAATGAAATTTGGTACAGAGGTAGTACTAGCAAAGGGCACCTCAGTGTCATGTTTTGTATCGCCGCCGTCTTGACGGAAACGTAATGGCGGCCTCACAAATGTTCAAAGCTTAAATCAAATTACGACTAACCTAATCATCCGATCTCTACCAAATTTTTCAACAACATACCATTATGGAGGAAGCATCCTTTGACAACATTAATAGGTCATTAGCTTAATAGTTTGCGGATGGCAGCCATCTTTGTGTGAAAGTCGATTCCCCCTATTAATTCGAACACGGTAAAATCGAATGGAACGAAATTTGGTACAGTGATAGCACTAGCAAAGGGCACCTCAGTGTCATGTTTTATATCGCCGCCATCTTGACGGACACGTAATGGCGGCCACACAAATGTTCAAAGCTTAAATCAAATTACGATTAACCTAATCATCCGATCTCTACCAAATTTTGCAAAAACATACCTTTATAGAGGGAGCATCCTTCGACTGATCTAATAGGTCATTAGCCTAATAGTTTGCGGATGGCGGCCATCTTTGTGTCAAAATCGATTCCCCCTATTAATTCGAACACGGTGAAACCGAATGGAACGAAAATTGGTACAGTGGTAGCACTAGCAAAGGGCACCTCAGTGTCATGTTTTATATCGCCGCCATCTTGGCGGAAACGGAATGACGGCCACTCAAATGTTAAAAGCTTAAATCAAATTACGATCATCCTAATAATTTGATCTCTACCAGATTTTGCAACAACATGCCTTTTGTGGAAAGCATCTTATGACTGACTACAAGGTCATCAGCCCAATAGTTTGCAAATAGCGGCCATGTATGTGTGCATATCCATTCCCCATATCAATTCAAACACGGTGAAACCGTATTTAATGAAATTTTTCACAGAGGTATCACTAGCAAAGGGCACCTCATATTCATGTTTAATATCCCTATAGCACGTTGTATTTCAACAAGCTACTACAACCAACATTCAATTATACTCCTTGAAAAGGACAAAGAGTTATGACAATACCCATGCATTTAGGAGAAAGTAGGCTATATGTTCTTTACTGAACATCTGGTTTTATAATAGTTTAGAGGTGGTTAACGAAAAAAGAAGAAAATATTGGGAATCCAAAAGCACTGCAACTAACAAAGTCAAAACCCCAACACTTTCTTTGATTGGTCTTGCAACGCATGCCGGGTACAGCTAGCTTATTATAATTTGCCACCACGGACAGCGTCCGCATTTGCAAATAAATGTATGTATAATTTGTTTAATGCAGTCAATGGTTACCTGAAGAATGAATCCGTCATCTGATTTTTCTCTGAGTAAGTTTCTTTTAATTATTTTTTATGGTAAGTTTTAGAGTCTATGTCTCTTTAACCCTGAGTTGATACCATACTTCTCTGAGACGGCTCCGATTGTTTCTCAAGACCATAGCTTCTCCTTCCGGGGTCCTAATGCCTTCTTTCTTTGTGTACCTTTCAGTTGGGATGTTTGTTCCTTGTTGAGAAGGTGTAATGCTACCTGATCTTCCGTGTCTTCTTCTTCGTAGCGTTCCTCTGCTGGTGCAGGGTCCGCTATTTTGATCTTGCCACGCCATTTTGTACGATCTTGGGCATCTTGTGGTCTTATGTTAAGGGTCTTCATGTCAGCATTTACTGTGTCTTGTCATCGCTGTTTTGGACGCCCACGTGGACGTTGCCCATTAATTTCAAACGAGTGGGTGAAATTGGCAAGTGTTCCAGGGGCAGCACGCAGGACTGATCATACCATTGGAGACGCTTTTCCCGTGCCTTCTCAGTGATGGGTGCGGTACCCATTCCCTGGAGAACAGTGTCATTTTAGACATGATGCAGGAGTGTGATGCCCATGGACCAACTGAGCATACACATTTCCATCTTGTGCAATTGGCGCTCCGTAGCTTTATCGGCCGGTCGACATTCAACACCGTATAAAGCAACAGGACGTATTACTGTGCGATATATTGTGGACTTCAGATGTAGTCGCATTCTTTCATCACAGAGTACGCATGTGACTTCCTTCCATCTCATCCACGCTGCCTTTATCCTACTTCGCACTTCATCAGCTATCCCACCATCAGTCTGCTGGCAAGATCCTATAGAGCAGAGGTCTTCAATCTTATTTTAATGAAGGGCCAACAATTTTGTTATGAAAGGGCTTGAGGGCCGCATTAATCTTATTATATATCTATATATAAGCAATATTGTCTTTCAATTTGGAAGAAAAACATCACTTGAGTTTTAAAATTACAGTGAAACCAATATTAAAATATGTTACAAAACAAAAAACTAAATAAAAAATATAAAAAGTATTTTTTAGTTCATTGAGAAATCTGACACTGTTTCTCTATCACAAATCTGTAAAATTGGCGTTTATGTTGGATGAAGCAATTCGAAGAGAGTTCTCTAAATGAGTGACAGGAACACGATTCCTCAATTTTGAATTCACATTCTTCATTTTGGAAAATATTTGCTCACAGATGTAAATGCTGCCAAAAAAGGGATGGTGTGGACAGAGCATGAGATCTGATTGCTGGATATTGATCTTTTTCAACATACAATGAGTAAAACTCCAAAAGTCCAATTTTTTTAAATTCCTCCAGTAAATCGTTATTACACTGAAACTCAATAGGCTAAGTTCCATTATTTTGTATGTTTCCGGGATAGTCTTCCATATTCACAACAAATGGAGCACAAAATAGCTTCATCATTTTTTATTTAACTTGAAATCTTCCCTACTGCGGCACAACGAAATATGATAACATTTAAAAATCAACAAAATGATGCAAACCTCTGAACTGTTTGTTCTTTTTATCATCTGTATATCAACATAGAACTTATGTAGCTATCGAAATACCATCAAATATGAATTATTGAAACTAAATCGGTTTGCGGGCCAGTGAAATATACGCGGAGGACCGCGGGTTGAAGGTCACTGCTATAGAGCGTCCAGGGTTAAGAAAAAATGACAGGCCTTATGGGTGCATTTGCCGTATCGCCTCGCACTCTGCCGTGGGACACTCGTTGTGAAGTACAGTGACGACATAAAATTATACTTCGCCTAGTGCCACTATCAACTTACAAAATTTCAGTTTGATTTCTGTAATAGATTCGTAGATATTGATAACGGACTAAAAATTGTGGATGGTCGCCATGCTGGATTTTTATATATGTAGGTCTTAGAGTTATGTAGTGTTACATGAAGATTATTGTATACGTCTAGTATTCAAACTTCAATCGCATGATAATGACACAAGAAGTAAAAACGAGATTTTAAAATTTCGCACAGCTGCCATCTTGTGGTTATGGAAACAATTAAAATAAATTAGATGCCAGTGGATTAACATTTGTATAAATATTTACTGTAGGCCTACCAAGTTTCACTGCACTCGGATGGTTAAATTGCGAGAAACGTCCATGCGAATATTCCCATTTCGCGTCGCCGCCATGTTGGATTTGTGATCACCAGGTTATTGAAAGTCCTGTAGGTGAACTTATGTTCATAGCTCCTAAGAACATAAACAATTCAGCTTGATTGCTGTAATAGATTCGTAGATATTGAGAACTGTATAAATATTTAAGATGGTCACCATTTTGGATTGTTATATGTATAGGCCATAGAGGCATGTACTGCCCCCGTAAATTGAAATATACTGAGACCAAGGTGGCTGTATTGGCATATGTGAATAAAGTTATGGCTGTCATAGTTGTGACGTGTATATTCATGACGTAGGCACGGATGACGCAGACTTCATGCAAGTAGGCTGGATGAGCTGAGATTCTTGGTGACGTCATGAGTTTGTTCGAGAAGGATCTGAGATTTACGACGCAGTCGCAGGGAAACAAGGAATTGTGCTGAGGAAGAAGTTACGCTATTGGAGGAAAGACTCGAACCAATGAATGATAGTTTGGAGGGAGACGGAGATTACTGAAATTACCATATTTAATTACTTTTGGCATGCAGAATTGTGGAAAACTATTTTCAGTTATGGCATTGATTTGGAATTTTGAAGAAATTAATTATGAGTTTTTGAAATTTGAAAATCCGTCAAGTATAGCCAAAGTTAGAACTTCTAGCAATGACGGAGGAACAAGCTATGGCAGGGATGATGATGATGATAATTGTTGTTTTAAGGGGCCTAACATCTAGGTTATCGGCCCCATGGCAGGGATGGATACGCCCCTTAAGTAGTTGATAAAAGGCCTTGCACAGCACAGAGGAGGCTCTCATAGCTCATTTCTCATGTCTCATGGCTCATTTTTCTGATTCTCATATTGTCAGACTTCGAGTTTATATTATTCAGTGAAGCAAGTCGTCATTAGCACGTGTGGTAGAGCCCACAGCATCGAACAAACATTGAGCGTGCAGCAGTACAATTTTACGGTTACTGAAACTAGGCGAAGTTGGAGCGCACACATAAACGAGTCTACAAGATTATCTATCAAGAGTTAGCTACTGCATTTATGCTAATTCAATTGTGCATTACAATATTGAGGCGTGTAAGAAAGTTGAACATTTTCACTATTATACTTTGGAAGATATTCGCATTTTAAGACTGCAGACAAAAGTGATTTTCTCGACACCTGAGAAGCACTTTTATAATACCACATTCTACGCTACGGCTGACACATGTATTGCAACCGTGATACTGAAGATTGCATTTGGTGATACAACGCTACATTCTACAATGGAACTATATAATCTGGCAGTACTTTCGACTATTATTATAACGGAAGTGGAGATGGAAGACTAAAACTTTAATGCAATTGGGACATATATCAATGGAGTGAAATAGCAGCATGGAACTTCGTTAATCGTCATTCTACAAAAGCGAGCATGTAGTGAACATCCAACTACACTCATGCATTGTAATCCATCGCTGAATTACATCAAATGGCAGTGGAAATATCTTCATACTCCACAATTATGAACATTTCTGCGGAGATAATTGCAATAAACTTCATGGCGAATTTCTACCAGAACTTCAGGGAACTATCAAGAGAGGCCAGGGTGGACCCGGCTCACAAAGAAGAGTTTTGCCAGAAGGATGTCTATCGTCTACACGGAGCAGTGCAATTTCCGGAGGAGGAAGCAGTTCTATTCTCCGAGGGCGCAGGTTCCAGGTTCGAGGTCGGAGCACATCTTTACGGTGGTGAAATGGAACCAACAGCAGTCTTCTTTGGAAATTTTCCTCTAGAACTTCAATCAACAGATAAGGTAGTCGTGAACGTTTCTTGTTTTATTTGAGCCTTTTAGCGATATCTGAGCAACAATTTTTCTCATATTTTCTGTCCCATATATTTTGCCCCATATTATTTCTTGATATTTCTGTACTCTGTACACTTTGATGAGTTATGCCTTTTTCTACGATTTATTGAGACATTAGTATGTCATTGGCATATTTATATAATTTTGGATCAGTTGAGACTGATATTATATATTCTTTCAGTAATTTGCATATTTTGTAGTCACGATTTGACTGTAAAGTTAACGATTTTCTATGGCAAATTTGAATTCAGACAGCGTGTCTTTTTATTAAAGTAATTATATTCAGTAAATTACTTTGACCAATTTTCTGACATCCTCAAGAAAGAAGAATGATTAAAAGATTTTAGAGCGTTAAAATCTATTACTTTATCGACGATCTTGGAAATACTAGTCGTTTTATGAACATGATTACAACATAGACATTTATCGTCAGTTCTGAAATACCATTGCATTATAGACAATTTTATGAAATATGAACTTTGATTACGATTTATTGAGTACGCTATAGTAATGAACATTTGATAGGAGTTTTTCTCAATTCTAGATTGGAACAATAATGTTTGCATTCCACAGTCTAATTGTATTCTATTCGATTATTTATGCAGTTTAGATGAACTTTGATTGAAGATAGTATTTTTATACTGCGATACTTTGATGATATTAATCTCAATTTTGATAGACCAGGGAGGCGTGTCTAATCGTATTTGCTATTCAATTTATTTGTGATTGGCAAATTTTTACTTCATATCGATTCAAGAATGAAACCCACGAAGGTTAAATATAATAACAGTTTTTGATACAATTGATGAATATAAGAATTTTTAAAGAGGAACTATGGATGTATAATCGTTAGTTCAGTGGACGTGTAAAAGTCGCTGATGAATAATGCCCTGTAATAAGTGAAGGAGGTTCCCACAGTAATATTGATGATGATGATGAATTTGTAAGTGGAGGTTTTTTGTATGTATTGTGGAAGATTTTGATGCCATATATAATGAGATATATGATGAATTATGGGCCAATTTTGGTGCAATTTTGTGCGTTTTGAGCGAGGTATTTTTCCGCTGAGTGTATTGTTCAGGTCCTTTGAAAATTAATCATGTGAAGTTACTGTTAAAATTAACAAGAGTGTTTAAATAATTTGAGATAACGATTTTGAATGGAGGTTACCGTCACAAATAATAATAATTATTAAATCTTATTAAACCTGAATCTAAAATTTAAATATAACTAACCTTCATTGGTCGATTATATCACCACGATTTAAGTAATTATCAACCGGATAAACGTGTGGTTTAATGTATTTCTAATATAAATAATATAAATAATATAAATAATGTAAATAACTATGTAAATATCTTTAATAATAATTTGAAACGAACGGGATTAATAGAGGCGTGTATAAATTTTTCAATTGTCGTATG
The DNA here is from genome assembly GCA_946902985.2 of Meconema thalassinum. Classification (NCBI taxonomy): domain Eukaryota; kingdom Metazoa; phylum Arthropoda; class Insecta; order Orthoptera; family Tettigoniidae; genus Meconema; species Meconema thalassinum. Next base: position 76,568,146 of record OX336400.1, on the reverse strand, counting down.
ACAATGTTATAAACAATTTAAAATGTTATAAATAATTAATGAACGGTTTGTTATAAACATTAAACGTTTTTGTTATTATACTCTAAACAACGCTAGTTCAACGATTGGATTATACAATTAAACAAGATTTGGGATTATTAGAGTAATCCATTGATATTTGAACGGAGCATTTAAAAGATTTGCGTGATAATATTTGAGTTGAGATGTGAACATTTAAAGTGTTTTGAAAAGGAGCTAGGCTCTGAGGTAACTAGCATATGCTAACATTGGCTGGACAGGTGGGTCCATTGGACGATGCAAGCATGCGACATGGTGCAGGGTGTATCTCAGGTGGACAGATAACTGTATGATAGAGGCCAAGGTCACCTACATAGCAGCCTTGCGGTTATAAATAAAATGTGAAGTTCATAAACAAGGAAACAATTGCTATATGTCTCGTCCCAACTCCCTTATCCATTCCAAAGTGCATTGTTATTATTATTACGTTCTTTTGAGCTAGAGAAAGCTGAAATTTTGTATGTAAAGTCTACAAGTCCTACAGGAGGACATGGTTACATAGACAATGGCTTCTGATTGCCACGTATATTTTGTTGTTAAATTTTGTTAAATTATTTTCTTTATGTGAAATAAATTGTTGTGCAGTTTAAATTTTCTTGTTTCCGTTTTGGTTCATTTTAAATATCATGGTGGAGGTTATTGTGAGGGCATACTATTAAGTGATCCAGTTGAAAACCCAGACCCGAGATTAAATTTGAATAGGTAAGTAAAAGGTAAGTATGAATCCCCGTATATTTTGGTGTGTTCCACAATAATTTCTTGTTAACTACAGTGCTCTAATCTCGGTAGTATCTGTCAGTGCCATTTTCATTGATGTAGCTGTGCCGGTGTGATTGATTATTGGCAATCCGATTGAGGGGGCGGATTTCTGACAGCCTACTATCCGGATTATCGGGGACAGTAGGATTGGCGACCCTAATCCGTGGGCTCGATTGGCTCGATTGACTCGAAGTTCGGAGTGCTTGAATACTATTGGATTACCAAGTTATTGCAGTAGAATTGGCACCGCAATTTCGTGTGGAACGTTCGAATAACATTGGATTACCAAGTTATCGATGTCAATGGGATTGTGAAGACTCAAATAAAGAGGTTGATTCTTTGTTAGATGTCTTGGCCAATTGTAGAATTTGAGAGTGTGATTATATAGGGATTAAATGTTGTGTTGTATTAGGAAAATTACACTCAGAAAAGATCAGATCTTATACAACCTGAGAGAGGTTAAATAGGCTGGAAACTTAGAAAAATCGCCTATGATCTGGAGTCTTATTTTATTTGACCGGCTTATGACATGTTTAGTCATATTAAAGATAAAATTAGACTATTTGGATTGTAAATGTAAATTATTTGTGTTAGGATATTTAGAATGAACCAGGGAAGTTTGAACATGTGCTTGAGTTTGTTTCAACATGAAGTGTCTACGAAAGTTAATTATAAGGTAATTATAAGTTAGATTTAAGACAGAAAATTGCTCAAACTTATATATGGTGAAAGATGTTGCTCAGATGTTGTTATCTTGCTCTGTTTGATGTATGTCCCTAAAGCAGTCTATTATTGAAATATTATTGAGATGGCAGATGAGAATATGAGAAAGATGTTGGAGGAGATGTCCAACAGTTTGTCTGCTAATTTGAAAGCTAGCATGAATGATAGCATGAAAGAGATGGAAGCTAGGAATACTAGTCGAATGGAGGAGAATGCTAGTAATTTGTCTGCTAATTTGAAAGATAGCATGAATGAAAGTGTGAGGGAGATGGAAGCTAGGAATACTAGTAGAATGGAGGAGAATATGAAAGTTCTTCAGACCAGTTCTGCAAACTTGGAAAATAATGTGTCGCGTTTACAGACCAGTACCCAGGGAATCCAGAATGCCGTGACTGACATTCACAAGGATGTCTCAGATGTTAAAGTAGATTTATCCAATGTCCATAAGGATGTCTCAGATGTTAAGATTGATGTTTCTAAGGTACAGAAAGACCTTACTATGTTGAATCTTGATGTTGCTAATGTCCGGGGTGATATTTCATGTGCTAGAGCAGAAGTAATCGTTGTTAGGAATGATGTTGCTACTGTACAAGACAAGGTAGAAGAAGTTCAAAAAGAGATTAGAAATGTTCGAACCGATGTGTCATACTGTATTGGTTTCGCTAGCCCACACTGTTGGGTGAGAAATGTAACTGTTTACCTTTGCCTAAGCTATGTTGTTTTAATGGGCGCCAAGACCTCAATGCAATGTTGAAATCTAAATTTGTATTTAACAACGTCTAGCTCTGGCAGAACACATTCAAGACTCTATTCACTCAGATCGTGGTATGATTTGATCATTAACCCAACAAACAATTGTATCAGGAGAAGGAATTGGTCTATATCTAATGCTACCTACTGAAAGCAAAGATTGCATTGTAAAAGAAATGAATTTATTATATAAAACAAGTATAGCAAAATTAATAATAATAATAACTATAAAATTTAAATTGGAGCGTTGTGATTTTAATATTACCGATAGAAAATTACGTGAAAACGGAGTCTGATAAATTGATTTTACTCTTATTTCCAAGCTATGAAGTTACTGAATTATGAAATATAAAACAAAGAAAATGAGAGATTGCGTATTTCTGCGTCATTAGCGCTTACCCCTGGAAATTGCCAAAGCATTTCCTTCGTTCTTGATGATGCTGTGTGCTTCCCACCGTCTCCTGGACGTCGTCATCTCCGTCGAAATTTGATGATATTCTGGTAGATTAGATAATTCTATGGTCCGTACATCGGACCCAAACTCTCGTAAAACCGCACTGGTTACGTTTTACAAAAGTTCGTCGCTAACTCCACTGAACATCGGAGCGACACGCACTTGCGACCGTACACTGCAAGTTCTACACAGATTGTCCTCGTCTCACGGCGCGTCGAACGATATATTCACCTGTCGGCTCCCCCACCATGGTACCGACATCCAGCTTACGTTGTCTCCGCTGATTGGCTGAGCACGCCGCCACTTCCCCTCCTCCGGTTCATTACACTCCGCGGGCGAGAGGGAGAAGTCGTTTTCCGTTTCAACAATTCGCCTCTTCTAGACCTTGCGACCCAGGATTGCGTCATGCTTCTCGACAGGAATCAGCTTGTATTAGAATTCCCAGTGAGTCATGTCTCTCAAATACCCTAACTGACAAAACTCCGTAAAATTCCGTAATCAGATAATTTTCTATGATATCGTCGTTCGTAATAATTTGCTTGATAGCGTTTTCTAAGACATAGAAAACCTATCTGTATGCTTATAATTTTTATAAAATGCTCCGAAAATATCTAAATAATAATTATAATAAATTAATAATAATAATAAATTAACATGAAAAATTATCTTGGCTGAACAATTTGCCGCGTAAATAAATATAGAATGGCTTCCTACTGACTTATGCCAGTTGCATAAAACCCCTCGAAAAACACGTTACATATTCGCCTCGGATCATCGGATGATTTACCGTGACGACGGTCCATTATCCGATTATCCCAGACACGTTAATAAACCCCATCCAAAATACATATTACATAAATGAAATCACCCTAAATTACAGATATATACACTCATATTTTTTCTTCACGCACTTTGCGTCAAAGTTTGTTGTCACTATGGATTGCACTTTGCAACCAGTCCAATGTTTTACATATGGAATAGTGTTCCACGGATATTTCCGCCTCTCAAATTTCTCTATGTTGGAGAAATAGACATAATTAATGTGTGAGCACTATGTATTTATGATGTCATATCACACGCATTGAAGGTGTTCTGATATATTTATATCACCATAGAACTCCCTAATTTCACTGGAGGTCCCCTCCTTATGGTGACATTTAATTCCACTTATCACTGGGCACACGATCACACTATTGTGGCAGCGCCTCGTGACCATAATACTTAATCTCTCTTTGAAGTAGATTAAATTAATATTGACTTCTGAAAAAAAAACAGTAAATGTGCATTACATATAACACCAAATATTTCTGTGCCGTAATCGCCCTGTCTTGTTAAGTTCCCGTAGACCATATTCTACTTAATACTAGTTCTCAACACAGACCATTTCTCCTCACACAAATAATACCATTATACAAATTGCCTTAAATTACACACTTACAAATCTTACATGGCGAGGCCGTAAACAGAAATCACGTGTGCTGATATGTATGAGTTTCATGAAGGACTGTCTCGCATTCCGATGGCCCATCTTTTATCTCGTGGACGCCTTAAGCTAACAAGCCCTATACAAGCGCTCCCCCATCTCTTGGAGATAAATGGGAATTCACCAGCGCTACCAAATTCTGGCCTTGGTGTATCGAGACATTTTAGTGCTCAAGAGCATCCGACAATCCCGTCATATTTCCCTGTACCTTAAAAACTCTCATTTACTTACATACTACCCCCCTGTGTGACTTCTGATACGCCTGCCTGGAAGACCATCTCCTCCCACGCACCAAATACCACACTTACTCATTTGATAGGCTGGCTTGCCAGCTAAACACACTCACTTTTATGACACATATTTCTTAATGTCATCACGTTGCTCCACTAACATATTACTCAGTGTCTGTAACGATGCCCTGTTGCTACAGTCCACACATGCTAACCCTACTTTCTTCTGGTGTTACACCTCTACTCGACACTCTATGACCTAAAAATGTCACTTCTGACTGACAGAATGACGACTTAGACAGCTTCAAAGTGAACCCTGCCTGATCTAACTTCTGAAAAACTATATCTAAATGACGTAGATGCTCCTCAAAACTGCGTGAACTAATTACCATATCATCTATGTAAATGGTTACAAACTCTCCTGTGTCATCCCCTAATGCGATGTTTAAAGCCCTAATTAAAGCAGCTGAACTACTCTTTAACCCATAAGGTGTTCTACAAAATTGATAAAGATTATATTTATGACTAAAAGCTGTAAATGGTCTATCTTCGTACATAAGTGGCACTTGCCAAAAACTGGAACTCAAATCTACACAAGTGAAATACTTCTTCCCCTCAAATGTTTGCATTAATTCTTCTATTGACATAGATTTCAGCTGATCTGAACTAATTCTACTGTTAACCAAACGAGCGTCTAAACAAATACGAACAGTGCCGTCGGTCTTGGGTACCGTGATCAAAGAATTAACATATGGACTGTTCGAGTGCTCAATAATCCCATCTTCAAGCATCTGATTAATTTGTGCCTCAACTGCACTCTGATAAGCGAAAGGTACAGGATATCTATGTCCTGTGAATACTGACCTATCAATAACGTTCAATGAATGTGTATAGCAATTGGTCATACCAATGCGATCCTCAAAAACTCTCCTATTACACCATAACACATCATAGAGCCGAACACACTGTTCATCCTCTATATTTCCCTGAAATGCAGCCTCACGTAACGAGTCCTCTAGACTTCCGTTCGTAATCACACTGCCCACAAAACATGGAGAACCCCGCTCTACGGCTGGCGATATCTCATTTAAAGTACAAATCACACCTACAACACTACTCCTCTGAATATGGTCATTGAACGCTACTTCTACTTCAGAATCTCCCCATTTAAATTTCAAACTCCCTACATCATAACATAAGTTACCAGACACTCTACTTAGCCACTCTAAACCCAAGATAACACTGAATACTAAATTTGGAATTACAAGGCAAATCTGCTTCTCTACATGATTATTAATTTTAATGTCTACTAAAACTTGCTTAGAGATTACTTTAGACCTCTTCCCAACAGCTGTGATAACAAAAGTGCTTTTAATTGGCATCTCCTCAAAATTTACTCCAGTTCCTTTCATTTTATCATAAAATGCACTACTTATGCAACTCTTCATACAACCACTATCAATTAAAACATCTGTGTACGCCTCGGACACGTTAAATTTAACTATGGGGCTCTTACTAACCACTTCCTGAATAATACCTTCATCATTTAGTTCATGTAATAATTCATTTCTTACATTTAGGTCATAGGGTTCCTGTATAATTGTATGGACAGGGCATGCTACAGACTGAGATTCTGACCTTACTTCGCAGTCTGGTTCGCGTTTAAAGAACCGCTACAGCTGGCCGTAGTACTACTAACTACTAAACTGGTCTGGTTGTTCTGGGCTATGTGGTCATTGTTTGGCTGTATATTACTACCACTAGGCTGTCCTCTTCCTTGACCCCTATTCTGGTTGTAATTATTGTCATTATAATTTCTCCCTTGATTTCCCCTGAAATCATTGTTTCTCCCTTGATTTCCCCTGTAATCATTGTTCCTCCCTTGATTTCCCCTGAAATCATTGTTCCTCCCTTGATACTGATTACCATAGCCATTTCCTCTGTTCTGATTTAGCTGATTATTATTATTTCTATTTTGAGCGTTGGCCCCTTCGCCACCGTTCCCTTGAACTTCTTGATGCCTGGCTTCATTAGGTCTATTATTATTATTACCCTGGTTCCGATTGAAATTGTCAGCATAACCCCCTCTCCCTAGTGCATCAAATGTGCTTAACAAATTTTCTACTTGTGATATAGTCTTTACATTCTGGATACAAGCAGCCTCCTTGATCCTATAGGGAAAGTGCCTAAGTAGCAACCTCACCACATCACTTTCCTCCTTCAAACCATCCAGATATTTACACACTAATACCTGCCCTAAAAAGTATTCTGTCATGGTGGAGCTTCCTTTAGGGTTATATTTACCACACACTACTCCCTCACGATGCTGCGACTGAATAACCTCATTCCAGAACTTTTCACAGAATTTCATTTTAAAATCATTGATATCAGTAAACTTGTCTCTGTAGACAGCAAACCAATTCCTCGTTTCCCCCACAAACACTTGTTCTAAAATTTCAACTACCTGGCACCACTCAATACTACCATTTTCCAACCTCTCCCCGAATTTATTTTCTATAGTGTTCATGAACTCCATTGGGCACCCCTGTCGATTGCTGAACTTACCCAGTTCTACCTCCCTGTGTGTGCTATTCACAAAAACTGGCCTATTCTGACTATTTTCTTGCCTGATCCTAGCTTTTAATTTTAACTCTAATTCTGCGATTTTCTCCTCAGCCTTCCTCTCAATACTGTTTACTGTTAATTTAATGTTTCCTTCTGATTCTTCTACTTTATCATATAGCTTTGCTTGTTTCTCCTCAATCTTGCTAATGCTCTCTCTATTACTCTCTCTTAAATCATTTACTTCTGCAACTATTTGTGAGTGGACTTTCTCAATTCTACCCCCCAGCTGTTCCTTAACCTCTTTAGTAGCTACCTGAATTTTGTCAATTTCTCCCCCCAATTGCTTTTTGACCTGCTGTGTTTCCAGTTGCACTAGTTCTTTTAAATTTTCAGCCTGTGTACTGATTCTAATTTCCAACTCCTCCTGTACTTTTCCTAATTTTCTGTCTACATCTGCAATAATCTCTTTAGCCTTTTCTTCCATCACCCCCCTGATCTCACCTCTAATCAGTTCGAATTTGTCACTCATTTCCCTACTGTTTTGTTCTAATTTAGCATTTAAAGTTTCAGTACTCTCTCTATTTTCCTTACTGTTTTGTTCTAATCTGGCGTTTAAAGTTTCATTACTCTCTCTATTTTCCCTACTGTTTTGTTCTAATATTGCATTATTCTGTTCTAATTTTGCATTATTCTGTTCTAATTTTGCATTTAAAGCTTCTGTACTTTCTTTATTTTCCCTACTGTTTTGTTCTAATTTTGCATTATTCTGTTCTAATTTTGCATTTAAAGCATCACTACTAACTTTGTTCTGATACATGAACTCGAGAAGTAAAGTTTTTAATTCTGGTTGGCCGCCTGCACTCCCTGTTTCAGTATCGGGATTTACCTCCGCTACCCCGGTACTAACATCACTCGACATACTGCTCGTATCATCACTCTCCCGTTGATGACCACTACGTAACCTCATCTGTCTTTCTTTCTCATCCCCCATAATGATATACACTGATACAGACAAATAACCCCCAAATTACAGGCACAGAAATATATACCCTTCTCCTTCCACAAATGTTATTAGGTTTTCATCCCCACGTTGGGCGCCAAATGTATTGGTTTCGCTAGCCCACACTGTTGGGTGAGAAATGTAACTGTTTACCTTTGCCTAAGCTATGTTGTTTTAATGGGCGCCAAGACCTCAATGCAATGTTGAAATCTAAATTTGTATTTAACAACGTCTAGCTCTGGCAGAACACATTCAAGACTCTATTCACTCAGATCGTGGTATGATTTGATCATTAACCCAACAAACAATTGTATCAGGAGAAGGAATTGGTCTATATCTAATGCTACCTACTGAAAGCAAAGATTGCATTGTAAAAGAAATGAATTTATTATATAAAACAAGTATAGCAAAATTAATAATAATAATAACTATAAAATTTAAATTGGAGCGTTGTGATTTTAATATTACCGATAGAAAATTACGTGAAAACGGAGTCTGATAAATTGATTTTACTCTTATTTCCAAGCTATGAAGTTACTGAATTATGAAATATAAAACAAAGAAAATGAGAGATTGCGTATTTCTGCGTCATTAGCGCTTACCCCTGGAAATTGCCAAAGCATTTCCTTCGTTCTTGATGATGCTGTGTGCTTCCCACCGTCTCCTGGACGTCGTCATCTCCGTCGAAATTTGATGATATTCTGGTAGATTAGATAATTCTATGGTCCGTACATCGGACCCAAACTCTCGTAAAACCGCACTGGTTACGTTTTACAAAAGTTCGTCGCTAACTCCACTGAACATCGGAGCGACACGCACTTGCGACCGTACACTGCAAGTTCTACACAGATTGTCCTCGTCTCACGGCGCGTCGAACGATATATTCACCTGTCGGCTCCCCCACCATGGTACCGACATCCAGCTTACGTTGTCTCCGCTGATTGGCTGAGCACGCCGCCACTTCCCCTCCTCCGGTTCATTACACTCCGCGGGCGAGAGGGAGAAGTCGTTTTCCGTTTCAACAATTCGCCTCTTCTAGACCTTGCGACCCAGGATTGCGTCATGCTTCTCGACAGGAATCAGCTTGTATTAGAATTCCCAGTGAGTCATGTCTCTCAAATACCCTAACTGACAAAACTCCGTAAAATTCCGTAATCAGATAATTTTCTATGATATCGTCGTTCGTAATAATTTGCTTGATAGCGTTTTCTAAGACATAGAAAACCTATCTGTATGCTTATAATTTTTATAAAATGCTCCGAAAATATCTAAATAATAATTATAATAAATTAATAATAATAATAAATTAACATGAAAAATTATCTTGGCTGAACAATTTGCCGCGTAAATAAATATAGAATGGCTTCCTACTGACTTATGCCAGTTGCATAAAACCCCTCGAAAAACACGTTACAATACGTTCAAGTAGACATAAATAATATTCATTCTGATGTTAATGGTATGCAAAGCGATATCAATAAGATACAAATAGAAGTTAATACAGTTTTTGTAGACATTGCCAAAGTTCAAACTGATGTTAATAAGGTTAGAGAAGAAATTGAAACTTCAAAAACGCTTTGTACTCGTAACATTAGTGCTTTAACAACTAGATTGGTTGACGAGTCTGTTAGGACAACAGCTTCACTAGCTGGATTAAAATATGATGTAGAGGTCATGAGGACCCAAGTCTTAGATCATAATCGTTTACTTAAGGAAGACATTGAAGTAGATATTGCTGAAATGTTAACTGCAAATGTAACGGTTTGGAAAGATGAATGGAACAGGTCAAGTGGGGAACATGTCGATCAGATTCAGGAACGAATTGAAAGAAAACTTGCCAGTACACAAGTAGACATAAATAACGAAGTAGTTCAGATTAGGAAAGACTTGAATGTAAGGATGGATTCGCTATCCGAAAAGCAGGTAGAGGATAGAACTCAAATAGGTCAGGACGTGCAAGCATTAAAAACCGCGTTAGAGGAACAAATTCATAAGGTTGTCTCTGATGTCAATGAAACTACGAGCAAACTTCAGAATTTGAAACTAGGAGAAGCTAGCATGATGGAAACGTATAAAGAAGAGTTGATTAGGAAAGTCATCACGGAAATCACAGATAAGGATCCAGAAGGATTGACTTGTGAAGATAATAGAAATTACGTGAGAAGATGTAACCTCGCTACTGAAGAGAGAGATGTTAGTCCTGAGGAACGTATATTCAGATTCCGGGAAGAAGAAGAGGATAGGAATATTGAACCTGAATGGAAATATCGTGATAGTGGGAAGAATTATATGGATTCATATCCAAGAAATGTGACAGTCATCCGAAACTTTGAGGACAAGCCTCAGAAATTTAGTAATACAGATAGTCTAACACCGATGGAGTATATCAGGAACCTGAAATACTATTTTATTGAAGCCCATATTCCTAGAGAAAGATTTCTAGCTGGACGACCCCTTGAATGGTTCAGAGCATTTCGGTACACTTTTAGTAATTTCGATGAATTTGCAGAGGCACTGATAAAACGATTCTGGTCAATAGAAGCACAAAATTCATTAAGAGCTGAGGTATACTCGAGGAAGTATTCGGGTACTCTTCCAACACGGTACGCTGATTTCTTCACGAGCCAGTTATCGCGCTTGAGATTCTTACAACCCCCATTGTCGACAGAGCAATTGATAGATGCTATTTCACGTATGCTGCCTGTGGAGGTAAGAAGGCTTATCATATCGTCAAATATCAGGGATTTGACCAGCATGGACGAACTATTGAGAAGGCTTGACTACACGAGTCCGATGCCAAATTTGGTTCAAAAAGGTCAGAGGCATGAATTCAAAGACATTAATACAGTCTACATGGATCAAGTTCAGCAAACTGATAAGCCTGCTGAAGAGAAAACTGAAAATGTAGGTCCTCACAGGAACAATTATTTTCACAACAACAGATCACAAGGTTACCGTCCATATCAGCAAAGACGAGGCTGGAATAACAATAGAGGGAACTATAATAACGAAAGAGGTAGATACTATAATAACAATGGGTACAATAGGAACTACAACAGAAATAACCAGTACCAGAATCGGAATCAGAATTCTCAAGGTCAGGTTATGACACCGGACAAGTATCAAGAGAGAGAGAAAGAAAGTCAGCAGTATTTGAAGGAATTACGAGAGAAGGAAGCTGAAAACTAGAAGAAAAGACAGGATGTAGTGATCGATCCTGGTCCTTCTACAAGCCAGCAGAATTTGGAAAACAGGAATACAGGACAGAAGAGAAAGTAGAGAGGAGAGAATGCATTAGCCACACACAACCCAGAGAAGAAGAGACTTATGATTAAGGAACATAGAGGAACTATCATACAAGAGTAGAATAATAATTCAATTTCGTGTTCAAGTGAATTCAGATATTTATCACACAGAGTTTAAAAATAATTTGCAATTGTTTTTAAAACGTGGTGAAGGGAGAATGCCCCCGTAAATTGAATTATACTGAGACCACGGTGGCTGTATTGGCATATGTCAATAAAGTTATGGCTGTCATAGTTGTGACGTGTATATTCATGACGTAGGCACGGATGACGCAGACTTCATGCAAGTAGGCTGGATGAGCTGAGATTCTTGGTGACGTCATGAGTTTGTTCGAGAAGGATCTGAGATTTACGACGCAGTCGCAGGGAAACAAAGAATTGTGCTGAGGAAGAAGTTACGCTATTGGAGGAAAGACTCGAACCAATGAATGATAGTTTGGAGGGAGACGGAGATTACTGAAATTACCATATGTAATTACTTTTGGCATGCAGAATTGTGGAAAACTATTTTCAGTTATGGCATTGATTTGGAATTTTGAAGAAATTAATTATGAGTTTTTGAAATTTGAAAATCCGTCAAGTATAGCCAAAGTTAGAACTTCTAGCAATGACGGAGGAACAAGCTATGGTAGGGATGGATACGCCCCTTAAGAAGTTGATAAAAGGCCTTGCACAGCACAGAGGAGGCTCTCATAGCTCATTTCTCATGTCTCATGGCTCATTTTTCTGATTCTCATATTGTCAGACTTCGAGTTTATATTATTCAGTGAAGCAAGTCGTCATTAGCACGTGTGGTAGAGCCCACAGCATCGAACAAGCATTGAGCGTGCAGCAGTACAATTTTACGGTTACTGAAACTAGGCGAAGTTGGAGCGCACACATAAACGAGTCTAAAAGATTATCTATCAAGAGTTAGCTACTGCATTTATGCTAATTCAATTGTGCATTACAATATTGAGGCGTGTAAGAAAGTTGAACATTTTCACTATTATACTTTGGAAGATATTCGCATTTTAAGACTGCAGACAAAAGTGATTTTCTCGACACCTGAGAAGCACTTTTATAATACCACATTCTACGCTACGGCTGACACATGTATTGCAACCGTGATACTGGAGATTGCATTTGGTGATACAACGCTACATTCTACGATGGAACTATATAATCTGGCAGTATTTTCGACTATTATTATAAAGGAAGTGGAGATGGAAGACTAAAATTTTAATGCAATTGGGACATATATCAATGGAGTGAAATAGCAGCATGGAACTTCGTTAATCGTCATTCTACAAAAGCGAGCATGTAGTGAACATCCAACTACACTCATGCATTGTAATCCATCGCTGAATTACATCAAATGGCAGTGGAAATATCTTCATACTCCACAATTATGAACATTTCTGCGGAGATAATTGCAATAAACTTCATGGCGAATTTCTACCAGAACTTCAGGGAACTATCAAGAGAGGCCAGGTTGGACCCGGCTCACAAAGAAGAGTTTTGCCAGAAGGATGTCTATCGTCTACACGGAGCAGTGCAATTTCCGGAGGAGGAAGCAGTTCTATTCTCCGAGGGCGCAGGTTCCAGGTTCGAGGTCGGAGCACATTTTTACGGTGGTGAAAATGAACCAACAGCAGTCTTCTTTGGAAATTTTCCTCTAGAACTTCAATCAACAGATAAGGTAGTCGTGAACGTTTCTTGTTTTATTTGAGCCTTTTAGCGATATCTGAGCAACCATTTTTCTCATATTTTCTGTCCCATGTATTTTGCCCCATATTATTTCTTGATATTTCTGTACTCTGTACTTTTTGATGAGTTATGCCTTTTTCTACGATTTATTGAGACATTAGTATGTCATTGGCATATTTATATAATTTTGGATCAGTTGAGACTGATATTATATATTCTTTCAGTAATTTGCATATTTTGTAGTCACGATTTGACTGTAAAGTTAACGATTTTCTATGGCAAATTTGAATTCAGACAGCGTGTCTTTTTATTAAAGTAATTATATTCAGTAAATTACTTTGACCAATTTTCTGTCATCCTCAAGAAAGAAGAATGATTAAAAGATTTTAGAGCGTTAAAATCTATTACTTTATCGACGATCTTGGAAATACTAGTCGTTTTATGAACATGATTACAACATAGACATTTATCGTCAGTTCTGAAATACCATTGCATTATAGACAATTTTATGAAATATGAACTTTGATTACGATTTATTGAGTACGCTCTAGTAATGAACATTTGATAGGAGTTTTTCTCAATTCTAGATTGGAACAATAATGTTTGCATTCCACAGTCTAATTGTATTCTATTCGATTATTTATGCAGTTTAGATGAACTTTGATTGAAGATAGTATTTTTATACTGCGATACTTTGATGATATTAATCTCAATTTTGATAGACCAGGGAGGCGTGTCTAAACGTATTTGCTATTAAATTTATTTGTGATTGGCAAATTTTTACTTCATATCGATTCATGAATGAAACCCACGAAGGTTGAATATAATAACAGTTTTTGATACAATTGATGAATATAAGAATTTTTAAAGAGGAACTATGGATGTATAATCGTTAGTTCAGTGGACGTGTAAAAGTCGCTGATGAATAATGCCCTGTAATAAGTGAAGGAGGTTCCCACAGTAATATTGATGATGATGATGAATTTGTAAGTGGAGGTTTTTTGTATGTATTGTGGAAGATTTTGATGCCATATATAATGAGATATATGATGAATTATGGGCCAATTTTGGTGCAATTTTGTGCGTTTTGAGCGAGGTATTTTTCCGCTGAGTGTATTGTTCAGGTCCTTTGAAAATTAATCATGTGAAGTTACTGTTAAAATTAACAAGAGTGTTTAAATAATTTGAGATAACGATTTTGAATGGAGGTTACCGTCACAAATAATAATAATTATTAAATCTTATTAAACCTGAATCTAAAATTTAAATATAACTAACCTTCATTGGTCGATTATATCACCACGATTTAAGTAATTATCAACCGGATAAACGTGTGGTTTAATGTATTTCTAATATAAATAATATAAATAATATAAATAATGTAAATAACTATGTAAATATCTTTAATAATAATTTGAAACGAACGGGATTAATAGAGGCGTGTATAAATTTTTCAATTGTCGTTTGACAATGTTATAAACAATTTAAAATGTTATAAATAATTAATGAACGGTTTGTTATAAACATTAAACGTTTTTGTTATTATACTCTAAACAACACTACTGTAGTTCAACGATTGGATTATACAATTAAACAAGATTTGGGATTATTAGAGTAATCCATTGATATTTGAACGGAGCATTTAAAAGATTTGCGTGATAATATTTGAGTTGAGATGTGAACATTTAAAGTGTTTTGAAAAGGAGCTAGGCTCTGAGGTAACTAGCATATGCTAACATTGGCTGGACAGGTGGGTCCATTTGACGATGCAAGCATGCGACATGGTGCAGGGTGTATCGCAGGTGGCCAGATAACTGTATGATAGAGGCCAAGGTCACCTACATAGCAGCCTTGCGGTTATAAATAAAATGTGAAGTTCATAAACAAGGAAACAATTGCTATATGTCTCGTCCCAACTCCCTTATCCATTCCAAAGTGCATTGTTATTATTATTACGTTCTTTTGAGCTAGAGAAAGCTGAAATTTTGTATGTAAAGTCTACAAGTCCTACAGGAGGACATGGTTACATGGACAATGGCTTCTGATTGCCACGTATATTTTGTTGTTAAATTTTGTTAAATTATTTTCTTTATGTGAAATAAATGGTTGTGCAGTTTAAATTTTCTTGTTTCCGTTTTGGTTCATTTTAAATATCATGGTGGAGGTTATTGTGAGGGCATACTATTAAGTGATCCAGTTGAAAACCCAGACCCGAGATTAAATTTGAATAGGTAAGTAAAAGGTAAGTATGAATCCCCGTATATTTTGGTGTGTTCCACAATAATTTCTTGTTAACTACTGTGCTCTAATCTCGGTAGTACCTGTCAGTGCCATTTTCATTGATGTAGCTGTGCCGGTGTGATTGATTATTGGCAATCCGATTGAGGGGGCGGATTTCTGACAGCCTACTATCCGGATTATCGGGGACAGTAGCATTAAAGAAAAATTATTGCGTAGGGTCATTATTCAAACTTTCACTTCGATCGCATGATTACGACACAAGGAATAAAAACTTAATTTTCAAATTCGGACAGCCGCCATCTTGAGGTTATGTAAGCAATTGAACTAAATTAGATACCAGAGCATTAAAATGTGTATAAACATTTGCTGTACCAAGTTTCATTGCGTTTGGATCATTAAATCTCGAGAAAAGTTTGTTTAAAACTTTCAACTTCGCTTGGCCGCCATGTTCGTTTTGTAGTTAGTCGGTTGTTGAAAGTCTCATAGATGAGTTTGCAGTAGTGCTTTTTATCTCCATACAAAATATCAGGGTGATACCGGTAATAGTTTCAGAGATATAGAATGCCGGTGGAATATTTCGCACGGCCGCCATCTTGAGGTAATGTAAACATTTGAACGAAGTGTATAAACATATACTGTACCATGTTTCATTGCGTTTGGTTGGTTAAATCGCGAGAAACGTCTATTTAAAAGTCGCAAATTCGCTTGGCCGCCATGTTGGTTTTGTAGTTACCAGGTTTCAAAAAGTCACATAGGTGAACTTCTAGTAGTGCCCTTTATCACCGCACGAAATTCCAGGGTGATAACGGTAATAGTTTCGGAGATATTGAATGCTGGTGAAATATTTCGCACAGCCGCCATGTTGGATTGGTGAGAGGTAAGAAAATTTGCAGGACACGGTCGGGGTCGTCCGAAATAGTGCTATTAACTTACCGAGTTTCATTGAAATCGCTCCAGCCGTTTAGATTTTATGAGGGGGAAACACACACACGAATCACACATGCACTCACAGGCAGACACACGGACAAAAGGTGATCTCATAAGCCTATTTTTAGCCTACTTTCGATTTTTGAAAAAAATGAAAGTAGACTTATGAGGTGATCTCATAAGCCTATTTTTAGCCTACTCTCGATTTTTGAAAAAAATGAAAGTAAACTTATGAGATCTACACAGGGCGAAAAATTGTGTGTCTGTGTGTGTGTGTGTATGTGTGTGTGTGTGTGTGTGTGTGTGAGTCTGTGTGTGTGAATGTGTGTACTCTGAATGTCTGTCCCCCCTATCAATTCAAACACGGTGAAACCGAATTGAACCAAATTTGGTACATAGGTAGAACTAGCAAAGGGCACCTCAGTGTCATGTTTTATATCGCCGCCATCGTTACCAAAACTGAATGGCGGCCACTCAAACGTTCAAAACCTAAAATCAAATAACGACTAACCAAATCATCCGATCTCTACCAAATTTGGTAACAACATACCTTCATATAGGGCGCATCTTGTGACCAAACTACAAGGTCATCCGCCGTACCTTTTCAGGATGGCGGCCGTGCGAATTATGCAAACATTATAATCCTTATCATGGGACCCACCAGTTCCGATTATCGAGCCGGGAATCGTTTTAACTGTTCGAAAGAAGAGGCACGTTCGAAATTAAAAGTTTAATTTGGAATACTATAGTGCAGAAGTGATTTTAAAAATCTGAGCCGTCTCAGTACAAGGCAAGATGGCAGCGAATATCTTGTGCCTGACTTATATTTCACTAATTTGAGTATTGCATGCAATATAGCGTACGGATACAAAATAAATATACTTTGTATGAAATGCTTCATATATAAATAATATACTCCAGTGATGAAATCGTTTGGTGTGAATCATTAATTGCTAACACGTTCTACGTAACTCAATTGATATTGGTTAATGTCCGTTTGCACGTTTGGATCCGTGGTAATGCGTTATCCTATCAATCTTATGGCTATGGTTCAAACCCTATCAGAGTTAGGTTTTTTGCTTGAATTTCTTTATATTTATTGTTTTGTAATGAATCAGACGTTTTAAAATTAATCGTTATATTGTGCATAGTACGATGGAAAATATATAATTAAAACAAAATTCACCAGCAGATTTGCACGAGACATCTAGGAACAAGAAAGTGAATTATCATGGCTAACTCACGGCCGACTGAATGCGAGCTGCGCTCATACCGGCCTAGACAATGAGACCTTTTTCATAAAATCTCGTTAGTTACTCAGCTGCTCACACAGCGCTGTTCACCAAGCATTGCACGACTAAGACTTATCTCTACTTAGTATAAAACAAAGTCCCCGATTCTTGGATATCACGGGTAATGTCGAGAACCACTGGATGGATTTTGATGCGGCTTTCGTCATTCTGTAAAGGTAATATCGAGGAAGATTTCTGTAGAAAATAATTTATTTATGATCAAAGGGAGCCAAGCAGTAACGATTTTAGATTTCAGTGAATAGGTCGAAGAAAGAACTTGACGTCCGTGCGCTTTTTAAGCTTACGCTGGACAAACCGTTAAAAATATCAATGTACCATGAGCGTAAGAATTGTTCATCATGAAAAATTGTACAAAAATGTCCGCGTGACCATATCTCTATCTTCGATACATCGCCCACTATAAGTGTTTTAGTTTGGATGGGAGGGGGATTTGGCTTGCACCTCGCCATTCTTAAATTACGTCTGACAGGAATTCCTTGCACATTCATAACTGTTCCCGGGCGAAGCCGGGGCGGGTAGCTAGTGACACTATTATATTATCATTATAATTCCCACAACATCAAAATGCAAATTATATCACAAAATAAAATAGCGTGCTAATAAATCTAAGAGAAATTAGACTTAACTTGCACCTCGTTACAGTTGAATTCGATCAGAATCACTCGGTTTTCATTAAAGTTTATGCATTTTTCTGCTGAACGGTTTGGAAGTTCGGCAACAGGAAACTAGGACTGTTATTTACTTAAAATATTCATTTTTGTATTTTTGTACTATTTGTGTTCATGTTTTCATTACATTGTCAGAATTACCGACAGTAGTGGCTACGCTGGCTAAAGCGCAGCGTTAGGCCATGGGGCCAAGCTCTCTGCTGACTCGGTAGACGCGTGGGTTCGAGCACCACCGTCGGCCGTCCTTGAAATGATTTTCCGTGTTTTCCCATTTTTCAACACCAGGCAAATGCTGGGACGGTACCTTCTAACAGGCCACGGCCGCTTCCTTCCACATCCTTGTCCAGTTTCATTCATCTTCATCCATTCCATCTCTCATCCTGACGCGCAGGTCGCCCACGGGCGTCGACTAGAAAGACCTGCACTCGGCCTCTCAGGAGGCCACACAAAAAAAAATGTCAGAATTAATGCTTTAATTAGTAGGGTATACTATTCAGTGTACCTATTACAAATAAAAATCGTGAGGTTTCTCACCTCCCCATATTACGAAACCCGGTTGCCTAATACGGGAAAGTGCACCTTTAAAGTTAACAATAATATCAGGGGGTATTACATCAAACGTGCCCATATTTGTAATATACATAGTATATCGCCTGAGGTTTACATTGGTGAGAAAACCAAAATTATTCTGTTCCTTCTTATGTCTAATGTGAGCCCTATAAAAAAAAAACTCCCCATATTTGGTGACTTTCCTCTACCCATTTTTAGGAGATACCTGATGCACTGGACAGTTGAATCCGTGATTAATTGTATAGGTAGCTTCGTAAGTCTCAGAACTCAGGAAGTCCTTTCTAGCAGCGTTACTAGCAGCTTTCAAAGTTTCAAGGTAAGAAAGAAAATATTCCTCTAGTCAGTTTAGGCGACTGGCATTTAATGACATAAAATGCCCTTTATCTGGATTTCTAGACTGAATATGATGATATGTGATGCTTACGTCATGCATAGCGAACCATTTATTAACGTTTTTCAAAAAAAAATATGGTTGCTTCTGCGTCCATGAATGTGTACGCTTCCGGGTGCATGCCTATATTTTCTTTCAGTGTACTAATGGCACCGTGTGTTTTTAGTGAGGTGTCTGACCGGTTTGACGATCTCACCCTTTTGCATTGTGTATAGTAATGACAAGTAGGTATTTCCCTGAAATTATTCCAGTACCATCAGTCATCTCTCGTTACAGAAACTGCGTTGTAATGTTTTTTTTTTTAGAATGTGACAATGATCAAAACTAGGGAATACATTCTTAGACTCGTCGTATGGGTGATTGACCATTGGTTGCAAATTCCCTCCCCCTAAATGTCTCATCATTGTATGTTAGTTTTGTGATTATCAGAGACAGTTATTATAATTATGAAACCGCATTTTTCAACCTCGAGAATAACGTCCAGCAGGATTTTATGTAAGTCCCGTCCTGACAGCTGCTTCGTGAAAAAGAAGACACACGGTATCTGATAATTTGTGGAAAGATCTCTTAGCACAAAACACAACACACGATTGGCTGCTACTTGTTCCCGGTTGTAATTTTCATTCTCTCTTTCCTTTTGATGAGACGGTGCTGGAGTTGTGTCCTTGTACCCGAAGAAGGTGCAAGGTATGTCTAATTTCTCTTAGATTTATTAGCACGCTATTTTATTTTCTGATATAATTTTAATTTTGATAATGCGGAAATTATAATGATAATAATTATATAGTGTCACTAGCAACTCGCCCCGGCTTCGCCCGCGAACAGTTATGAATATGCAAGGAATTCCTGTCAGACGTAATTTAAGAATGGCGAGGTGCATGATACACAAATCCCCCTTCCGTCCAAACTAAAAACACTTATAGTGGGCGATGTATCGAAGATAGAGATATTCTCTCGCGGACTTTTTTTTGTAGAATTTCTCACGCTGAACAATTCTTACACTCATAATATAATGATATTTTTAACAGTTTGACAAGCGTAAGCTTAAAAAGCGCACGGACGCCAGGCTATTTTTTTCGACCTTTACACTGAAATCGTTACTGCTTGGCTCCCTTTAGTCATAAATAAATTATTTTCTACACAAATCTTCCTCAAGATCACCTTTACAGAATGGTGAAAGCAGCATCAAAATCCATCCTGTGGTTCTTGAGATTACACATTTAATATACGTACTGTACAGCTGATTCCTTATCGCGCCTATAATGGGATGGGAGTGCGCTCTACCGGCAACGAGTAGAAACGTTCCAATTACATGTTATACATGGGTTCTAACTGGGAATGTCAAGGCCGGTATAGAGCGCAGCTCGCATTCAGTCGGCCGTGGCTAACTGCACGCCGGCCAACAGATTAACTTACAGATTTTACTGAAAAGTTTATGTTTATGGCCGCTTGAATGCACTCCCCCTGTTAGGACTATCTTGTTCGATACTTCTCCAGTAGATGTCACGACAGGTCTACATGGGACTCCAATTATTAGTGTACCATCGGCATTCTATGCGGATCGAATTTGAAGAATGACAAGATGATACTACGAAAAAATTTTACTTTTTATTTTAAGGGGTTTGTAACAGCCTATTGTGAATTATTTGAAAATGTTAATAGAAGTAAAGAACAAAACGATTTCACATAGTATCTGAACTCTAGCCGTTGGTGCCAGTTCAGGATATTAATTAATGCTTATATTGCAGCCAAATAGCAATCGAAAATATCCACATAGTTGGTATACACACGTCTCTGTAGGATCATGGAAAGATTTGTTAATTCAATTAGGGTTGTGAAAGCCATGCTCAGCCAGACGTGTAAAGACATGCCTCAACTCAAAGTTGGATGTTGCCCGCGTCAGGCCGAATATGTTTTAATAACAATAATAATAATAATAATAATAATAATGTTATTGATTTTACGTCCCTTTTAACTACTGTTGCATTTAGAGACGCCAGGGTGCCGGAATTTTGCCCCGAAGGGGATCTTTAACGTGCCAGTAAATCTACCAACACGGCTCCCTCGTATTTGTGCACCCTCAAATGCCAGCTGACTGCGCCAGGATACGAACCTGCAACATAGGGCCCAGCAAGCTAGAACGTTACCGCTGAGCCACGCAGCCAGTCCGGTCGATCCATAACATTCTTTAGATATTTCTTATCTTTCTTTCTTTCTTCAATGATGGCAGCAGTTGTTTGTGAGGTTGTGGTGTTTGGTAGAGGTAAATAGTTTTTAAGGTTTTCAACCAAGAAATGATTCTATTATACTCTTTGATAAAAACAACGAGTTATAACTATACTCATACATTTATGAGAAAGTAGGCTATATGTTCTTTACTGAACATCTTGTTTCATAAATAACAAGAAGTTCCGTGAAGAACTATACAGCCTACTTTTCATGCCAATGATTATTCTACAGTATATGAACCTATCTAGAATAATGACGAAATTAAGTTGGTAATATCGAAATATCTAATTAGTTCAAAATATACCTGGTATGATGTAGCCTAATAGAGCACTACAGTTGGCAGCCCTGGTGACTGAATATATTCTTTGTTCCATCTCTTTAGGTACAGAATACAAAATTTGGTTGAAGTCCAATGGACGTTACATGCAGTTAGACACTGGATCTATCAGCTCGCGTAAAAGCATGTTGCCAACAATACCATACGTGTGCTGGTCAGAAATAATCTGAAATATTATGATATCTTGTTGTGCCAATTTTGGATGAAATCCATTTGTGAGTATAGAAGTTACATGTGTTTTAAAATTGGATATATCAGCAGGCATAGAATCATGTTGGCAGCACTGCCTTGTATTAATTACTCCAAATTAATCTAGAATGTCAGTTGCTATACGTGTGCAAAGTATAGAGCTGTTGGCTTGCATACTTTCTGATATATTGATATTAGGGTAAAAATAATGTAGACAGCATTTATTAACAGTTGCAGCCCTGATTGCTCTTAACAATACTTATAGTCATATCTGTTGTGGTACACATAGCACATACGAAATTTGGTTGAAATCCAACTGATAGTACAGAAGTTACATGTATTTAAGAATTGGTACTATCAGCAGGCTTATAATCATGTTGGCAGGACTGACGTATATAAGTTACTACAAATTAATCTAAAATGTCAGAATATACGTGTGCATAGTTTAAAGCTGTTGGCTTGCATACTTTCTGATATATTGGTATTTGGATAAAAAAAATAGAGAGAGCAATTATTAACAGTTGGCAGCCCTGGTGGCTCGTAAGAATACGCCTAATCATATCCGTTTATGTACAGATATTACATACAAAATTTGGTTGAAATCCAATTGATAGTGTAGAAGTTATATGCATTTAAACATTTGACCTATCAGGAGGCTTAAAATTATTTTGGTAACACTGTCATGGTTGGCCTCCTGGAAAGTAAACTGAAATAGTATTATCTACATGTGTGCCAATTTTGGAATAGCTCCCATTTATACCTTGCAAGATATCCAACATGGAGCTCAAATTTCTAGTGCGTTTTTTCAGCAGTTGGTAGCACTGACATCATTTTCAAATATGGACGTGAGATATTCCGGTGCACATCTTTACTCATACTAAATTTGGTTTTGATTGCTGCAGCCGTTTAGGAGTTGATAGGGGGGGACACACACACAGCCAGACAGACAGACAGAAGGACAGACAGACAGACAGACAGACGGACAGACAGACAGACAGACAGACAGACAGACAGACAGACATTTGCCCGATCTCATAAGACTACTTTTTCCTCATTTTTGCAAAATGTGAAAAGTAGGCTAAAAATGGGCTAAAAATAAGATTGTTTCAGCAGCTTTGAATATTCAAACCCGTTATATATTTAAAAAAAGTCCTCTCGGCACGCCGGAAGGCGGAGGTAGATTTCACCGGACAAACTTGGGGATAGGCGAAAATAGGCAGAATATGCAGATTTTCGTAGAAGGATCAGACCTCATTTAATGCGAGAAGGTATTTTATAATTGGAGCTTAATTAACTTTGTTTTTCGTCATTTTATGCTTATTTTAAACATTTTATTGTCTTATGGGAACGGTAACCTTCTTGTCATTTGGGGTCCATTTTTATACTTGTGGTCACACTGTCCTTATGCTAGGTTTCGACACTGATGTGCAACTATGTAACGGTCTGTTACTTCTTCACGCAAAATTATATCTACCGCAGAGATTTTGGTTGGTTCCTCAGTTTAGGGGCTGCGACAACGCGGTCATGTAACCCCGTGTACTTTGGGATGGCTGTATTAGTCTGTAATTCAGGTAAGGACTGCAGACGGTCAATTTCAAGCAGTAGTTACTAATGTTGCTACCAGGTACTACCGTCAACGACACCTAGCTGTGAACTTGGCTACTAGATGCCACCGCAACCAGCAACTCGCAACGAACGTTGGAACTTCCCCTCCAAAGGAAAGCATACTGAGGGATTTTTGGCGCTCTTAGAAAATCCGACGACTTCGGCCGGCTTTGAACTCGCGACCTTGGGCATAAACATTCAGCATGCTACCAGTTACGTCACCGAAGCCGCTTCACACTTAGATGGAAATCTGAATCTGATCTCGTGCAAGTGCGTTATCTTGGCAACGTCTGATGGCTCATCCCTCATCAATTTAGTAGTGTTGCCATGGCAACCACTGATAGGTCTTGGCATTTTCTTATAATTCCGAAATTATTTTTCTCATCCCTTGGCATAATGGTGGGTTATATCAAAAATTCTTTCAGACAAAAGTTTTAGGTAATTATTATGGGAATATTGTCCATTTTGTACGGTTTTGATATTGTGCCTATTAAGAGAGATATGATTAATGTTTCCCGAAAAACCCACTTTTTCCCACCCATTTGGTCAATGGTTGGTGCTATAAAAAAAACTCTTCAAACATACATTTTTGGGCTTTATCCGACACATAGTATGAATGTTGAACGGATTCGATATTTCACATATTAAGAGAGTTATAGCAATATTTCACTTTTTCGAAAAAAAAGCCCCCCATTTTCACCCCCCAACGACCGATTTAGCCCAGTAACGAACTCGACCGAGATTTTATAGGTATACGTATTCGGTTAAAAATTCAAAGTGATTGGTACAAAATTACGGCAGTTATCGTGTCCACAATAAACTGATATACATATACATACATAAATTATATATAACTGTTGAACTGACGGTGGTTTTGGGGCCTGGGGATGTGAAACGCGAAGATATGTCGAAATTTTCCGGAAGTCGAAACATGGTACCCATTGCAATAGTTATCTTTCTAACGAAATCTACCTCTGGTTGGTTCCTCAGTTTAGGGGCTGCGACAACGCGGTCATCTAACCCCGTGTACTTTGGGTGAGTGTAGAATCTGTCTGATACACGGTGTGAATTGTAATGGCTGTATTAGTCTTAATTCATGTAAGTACTGCAGACGGTCAATTTCAAGCAGTAGTTCCTAATGTTGCTACCAGGTACAACCGTCAACGACACCTAGCTGTGAACTTGGCTACTAGATGCCACCCCAACCATCAACTCGCAACGAACGTTGGAACTTCCCCTCCAAAGGAAAGCATACTGAGGGATTCTAGTGCTCTTAGAAAATCCGACGACTTCGGCCGGCTTTGAAACCGCGACATTGGGCATAGACATTCAGCATGCTACCAGTTACGTCACCGAAGCCGCTTCCCGCTTTATCAGGCGGCTTTGGTGGCGTAGTCGGTAACATGCTGAGCTTCTATGCCCAAGATACCGGGTTCAAACCCGGCCGAAGCCGTCGGATTTTTTAAGAGCGTTAAATATCCCTCAGTATGCCTTCCTTCGGAGGGGAAGTAAAGCCGGCGGTCCCATGTCATAGATTTATGGCATGTTAAAGATCCTTCCACTAATTGCACCTGTGTGAAGCTAAATTGGATAGGTTAAGAATGTATACAACGCTCTTAGGTTTCTATGTTCGTTGCCAAGAGCCGACTGCGGCGGCGTCTAGTAGCTCAGTTCTGAACTTGGCCTCGTAGTCGTTGACAGTGGCGCTTGGCGGCAAAAGTAGGAACTATCTGAAAAATTGTTAGTTGCAGTACTTAAATTAACAAACAGATAACACACACTAATACAGTCATCACAATTAACACCGGTTATCAGACAGATTCTACACACACCCAAAGTACACGGGGCTACATGACCGCGTTGTCGCAGCCCCTAAACTTAAGAACCAACCAACCAACCACTTAATCAGATGGAAATACTGAATCTGATCTCGTGCAAGTGCGTTGTCATGGCAACGTCTGATGGTCCATGCCTCATCAATTTAGTAGTGTTGCCATGGCAACCACTGATAGCTCTTGGCATTTTCTTATAATTCCGAAATCATTTTTCTCGTCCCTTGGCGTAATGGTGGGTCATATCAAAAATTCTTTCAGACAAAAGTTTTAGGTAATTATTAGGGGAATATTGTCCATTTTGTACGGTTTTGATATTGTGCCTATTAAGAGAGATATGATTAATGTTTCCCGAAAAAACCACTTTTTTCCACCCCTTTGGTCAATGGTTGGTGCTATCAAAAATCTTATTTGACATAAACTTTTGGCACTTATCCGACACATATTATGAACTTTGAATGGATTCGATATTGCACGTATTAAGAGAGTTATAGCGAAATTTCACTTTTTCGAAAAAAGCCCCCCATTTTCACCCCCTTCGACCGATTTAGCCCAGTAACGAACTCGACCGAGATTTTATAGGTATACATCTTCGGTAAAAAATTCGAAGTAATTGGTGCAAAATTACGGCAGTTATCGTGTCCACAAGAAACTGATATACATATATATATATATACATATATATATATATACATAAATTATATATAAACTTTTGAACTGACGGTGGTTTTGGGGTCTGGGGGATGTGAAACGCGAAGATATGTCGAAATTTTCCGGAAGTCTAAACATGGGACCCATTGCAATAGTTAGCTTTCTAATGAAATCTACCTAAATATCAATATTGATTATTTTTCGGAGAAGATATTTTACAGAGCAAATCAAGCAAATTTTGAAACTGATTTAGAAGTGTTGATAAATGAAGTGATCCAGATAACGAAACGACCTATCGTTTTGTGTTAATGTTTATCACAGTTTCCTGCATAGTGAAATTATTACTCAAATTTGGATACATACAGCTTTTGACTTTATATTTATTTATTGTACCTTGTGATAAGGAGACTTGTGTACTCATGGATATTGGACATCAAAACATCCAATTTTGTTTTTGAGTTTTCGTTTATTTTGTTTTTAGCCTATTTTCATTTTATAAAAAAAATAGGCTTATGAGATCACCTTTTGTCCGTGTGTGTGTGCGCGCGTGTGTGTGTGTGTGTGAGTGTCCCCCTAATAACTTCTAAACGGCTGGAGCGATTACAATGAATCTCGGTGTTATCATAGCACTATTCTGGCCGACCCCGACCGTGCCCTTCAAATTTTTTTGTGTCTCACAAATCCAACACAGCGGCTGTGCGAAATATTTCACCAGCATTCAGTATCTCCGAAATTATTACCTATATCGCCCTGAAATTATGTACGGTGATAAAGGTCACCACTAGAAGTTCGCCTATGAGACATTCAAAAACCTGGTGACTACAAAACCAACATGGCGGCCAAGCGAATTCGAGACTTTTAAATAGACTTTTCTCGCAATTTAACTATCCAAACGTAATGAAACTTGGTACAGCAAATGTTTATACACATTATAATGCACTGGAGTCTAACTTAGTTCAATTGTTTACATAATCTCAAAATGGCGGCTGTGCGAAATATTTCACTGACATTCTATATCTCCCAAACTATTACAGATATCACCCTGAAATTTTGTACATTGATAAAAGGTACTAATACAAGTGTATCTATGTAACATTCATAAACCTGTAAAGTACAAAACCAACATGGCGCCCAAGCGAAGTTGAAACATTTTAAGAGACTTTTCTCGTGATTTAACTCTCTGAGCGCAGTGAAATGTTATACAGTAATTGATTTTACATATTGTAATGCACTGGCATCTAATTTAGTTCAATTGTTTACATAACCTCAAGAAGGCGGCTGTGCGAAATTTTAAAATTAAGTTTTTATTTCTTGTGTCTTAATCATGCGATCGAAGTGAAAGTTTGAATAATGAACCTAGGCAATAATTGTCCTTGAATGGAACATAACTCTATGGCCTATACATATAACAATCCAAAATGGCGAGCATCCGACATATTTAGACGGTTCTCAATATCTACGTATCTATCACAACCTTCAAACTGAAATTTTGTATGTTGATAGAGGCAATTAACATGAGTATGATACATGAAAATAGGCTGTATAGTTCATCACGGAACTACTTGTTATATTTATCATATACTCCTTATAAATGACTGAATTAGCATTGAAATATTCTTTCGTAGGGATTTTTAGAAACAAAGTGAGAGCCCACTTTTTGGAACATAATGTTAGTACCTCTTCCTAGAGTTGAATTATTTTCTTCAAATCATTGCTGTGTTATGCTTGAAAACATATGTTTAAAGGACATAAGTTCAATAAACAATAAAAAATTCACGAAGGGAGCGTTTAATATAATAGGAAACATCTGACGTCTGACGGACACCATGATAGGTTACGTTACAAAAGTACATGATACCAACCTAATATTAATTTTAAATGTACAATTCTCTTTATGCATTTTTATCTCATAACCTTTTACAAAAACGCTAAACTGCTAATGTACAAACGCTACAAAAAGTTAATATTCAAATCAAATTGCAAATTTCTGGTTTAATAATGCAAAAAGACATGTTTTTATTTTCAAGGCAAGGAAGCATAATAAAATATATTTACAGTGAAAACCAGCCATCGGTACTGGGTACCCTAATACGTTCTGAGACCATTATATGATAAAGTAATCGGAGGTACAAATTCACCGTGAATTAGGGCTGGGTGCACCCTAGTTCTTCAAAATGCTAAAAAACCATTAAAGTTAGTTATAGTTGTTTTAAGGGGCGGAAGTACGATGCCATCTGTCCTTCTTAACACAGATTAAAGTATACAAATTTAGAATGGAATTCTTAATTTAGACGTAGACACCTAAATATAAAAAGAATGAAAATGAATAAAACAAAAAATAAACAAAACTAGTAAACAGACTGCACGGAGATGCCCGAACAAAACATTAGGAGAGTTCTAAATAGACCATGTTGCGATATCTCGAAGATCTAGTCCGGAAATCATGAACGTTACCGTAAAAAAGGGAATGAACATAGACTCAGATCGGTAATTAATTTCCGGCCCATTCCACTAAACAAAGAGAAAAACAAACTTATCATAATCCGGTTCGACACAAACATGCTCAGAGATAGGGAGAATGAATTCAAAGAACTTGCGCAACCAGTGGAAAAAGACTTCAACAACACGAGAAAACAGATGATACACGCTGCAAAAGAAGTAGCTGAAATCAAGAAGAGGAAGAAACGCACATGGTGGAACAATAACTGCGAGAAGACCTTAGAGATCGTCTAAATGCTTGGAAAAAGTACTACACCTCCAAAGAGGAAGAAGATCGGAACATCCAGGGCTAGATTTGTGACGGTACGCACCGGTACGCCGTACCGAAACCTCTGATCGAAGGAAAAGGTCGAATATACAGGGTGCTTTTATATACCTTTGGAGAATGATAGGTCGTGTAGGGGACGGGTATAGAAGTAATTTGAAATAGGGAACTTGGGGTCGGAGCGGCCTCCTTAACCCCTATAAGGGTTGATTTAGGCCCTCCACCCTGTCAGTTGGGCAACCGACCCAGGACTCTATTACCTTTCACAATCCTTTAACTCTTGGCAAGATTCATTTCACCATGTGGCGCTGGCGTAATGGATAGCGTTGCGGTGCTAAAGGCCGATAATCCAGGGTTCGATTCCGGGCTTGGGCAAAATCTTTTTTTTTTAATGTTATTTGTGGTATTGTAGACACATGATACAGTCTGGTGCTATGTCAGA
Organism: Meconema thalassinum; assembly: GCA_946902985.2. NCBI lineage: Eukaryota > Metazoa > Arthropoda > Insecta > Orthoptera > Tettigoniidae > Meconema > Meconema thalassinum. Next base: position 76,538,972 of record OX336400.1, on the reverse strand, counting down.
GAAGAGAGTGCAAATACGACAAATAGCATAAAAAAAAGATGTTGCCCAAGCCCGGAATCGTACCCGGGACTACTGGCCTTTCGCACCGCAACGCTATCCATTACGCCAGTGTCACATAGTGAAACGAATCTTGCCAAGAGTTGAAGGATTGAGAAAGGTAATTGAGGCTTGGGTCGGTTGCCCAACTGACAGGGTGGAGGGCCTGAATAAACCCTTATTTTAGGGGTTAAGGAGGCCGCTCCGACCCCAAGTTCCCTATCTCAAATTACTTCTATACCCGTCCCCTACACGACCTATCATTGTCCAAAAGTTCATAAAAGACACCCTGTATAACATAATTTTTAGATCTGTGGAACGTTAGTTGTAAGTCAAGGTCAACTTGGTCTTTGACTGGATAATTATTTCAGAAAACTGTAAATACAAAATTATAAACCAAGAAATAAATGATCGCTGGTGAACATGTGTGTATTTTCAACCCGAATGTATTATTTTTTTAAATACCGGTACGTAAAAAAATAAATTGAAATAATGCACATTGTTTGAATGGTAGCCGAGTTGGCCTACATTAAAATTTAATATAGGCCAATGGCTGTGGTAAGAAAAAGTTGCAATTAGAAATTGCAATCATAATTAGATTGCTATTTTGTCCTCTGATTAATTTAAAAGGTGTTCAGAAAAGCGTAAAAATATCGTATTTTGAACTCTATATTTCAATATTCCATAAAGACCCCCCCCCCCCGCTCCTCACCCCCTCCCACCACCACCCGGTAGCCCACAGTAGCGGAACCTCCTTTTTACAAATCAAGCACTGGGAACATCTATAAAGACCAACGAGCACAAACAGCAAAAAATATACGCAGCGAGAAACGCTAGTATGAAAAAGAACAAATGGACAAAATTGAACAAAACTTTCGCAGAAATGAGACCCGTGAATACTACAGGGATTTTAAAAAGAAGATAAAAGGATACAAAGCACCTTCCTTTGTTTTCTAAGAAAAGATGGAACTCTAGCAACATCCAACGAAGAAATCTGCGAAATTTTAGCCGGGTATTTTAATGACCTCCTAAATTGTGAAAAGCCACCCAACCCCATCAAAATAAACAACCAAATAAACCACAATTTGCCATCTTCTCCAGCAAATCGCGATGAAATCAAACGCCACATAAAGAGGTTGAAAAATAACAAGGCTCCTGGTGAAGACTCCATGATTGCAGAACTGTAGAAACTTGCCACAGAAGAAGCAATTGACATCCTACACCAAACCATTGTAGATATAGGGGAGACAGAACAACTCCCAGAGGACTGGAAGTTAGCTTTGATCCATCCTTTACACAAGAAAGGAAATATAAGAGATGTGAACAACTACCGTGGTATTTCTCTTCTGTCAGTAGCTTACAAGATCCTGTCACTTTCTATCCTTGCAAGACTGAAACAGCAAGTTAAACACAAACTCGGGGAATACCAAGGGGGTTTTAGGAAAGGCCGATCGACTGAAGAACAAATCCTAAACCTAAACACCATAATTAGGTACTATGTGTTGAGAGGTCGAACGTATGTATCGACATTTGTAGACTTTAGGAAAGCGTACGACTGCATCGACCGTGATGTGTTGATTAACATACTTGCAGAAATAGGAGTCGATGAGAAACTGCTGGCAATAATAAGGGCAACCCTAATTAATACCACATTCAATGTCAAATTCCAAGGATGTTTCTCTGAACCCTTTGAAATCTAGACAGGCGTTCGACAGGGAGATAGCCTGTCTCCTCTGTTGTTCAATTGCGTACTTGAGAAAGGTAATGCAGAATTGGCGACAGAAGTTAAGGATCGGGACAACAAAGAAAAACGGAGTGGAAATAGATTGCTTAGCATTCGCTGATGATATAGCCCTGATGACAGAAGATTTCGAAAGTGCAACAGAACTGGTCAATATATTGAAGGAAGTAGCAGAACAAACAGGATTACAAATTTCCATTCAAAAGACAGAACTAATGTCGAACATCAAGGATGATACAGCACAACTAAACACCAAATATGGAACGATAAACCGTGTTAATAAATTTAAATATCTTGGGGAATGGATCCAGCAAAATGGCCTTGACAAGGAAGCCATAGAAGCAAGAATCAAGAAAATGGAAGTCGCTTTCCAAACCACCCACAACATATATAACAGAAAGTGCTTTTCTATGAACACAAAAAAATGTCACTTTAACACTGTCATCAAACCAGTACCGCTATATGCATCTGAATGCCTTATCCTATCCGAGAAATGTTTGCTCGCAAAGTAAGAGAGAGAAAAGAAAGAAAGAAAGAAAGAAAGAAAGATCCTACACATCATACTTGGCCCAGACTACAAAATTGGCATCTACATCAGAAAATCCAGGCAAGAAATATACTCGAGGATAGAGAAGGTCACTGACACAATGCGAAAACGCAGAGTTTGCTTGTACGGTCATATACAACGGATGATCGACTCCCGATGGACGAAACGTATCTTCTGTATATTCAACTCCAAACAAAAAACGACAATGCCATGGTATGTTAACGTCCGGAAAGATCTGAAAGAAATGGGGATACGAGCAGAAGATGCACGAGACCGAAACCTTTACCGAGCAGCCATCAAGACGTTTGGGACATTCCGGGACGAAAAACGGACAACTGGTGCGAAATGGACAGAAGAACGTCGTGCTAAACACAGTGAGCTCATGAAGACAATGTGGATCAAGCGAAAAATGATCAAATGCCAGAAAGTAAAATGAGGCTTATCGTGGTCCCTAGTTGACCGATTAGCGAAATTGAATGAATGAATAATAAACTCCGCCATTGCCGGTCGCAAGCCCGGGGCCTCATCTCGCAAGTGATGTGGAAGGAGGAGTGGGAGGAGTATCAACCTCGTTAAAAATCAGGATCCATCTGGCTCTGGATGGTAGCACCCTGTCAAAGGGCCTCTGCCTAGGGTTACTAGGCGAACTTGGTCAACGCTCCCTAGGGCGGAGGAGGAATGTCTTTTCCCAACGGCTGAAAGAGCGGACGAACTGGCTCTATGGTTTACAACCGTAGCTCTAACCACGGATGGAACAATCTGTCCCATCATTCATTACCATGAGGTAACATTGAGCATGATGGAAACACTTTCACGGAGAACTACCCCAGGTGGTAACCAACAATGGAAATTCGCCGTCTCTTCAGGCCTGTCGTCACATAAAGTAGGTTCAAACCGGTTTCTGAACCTGGGCCTGTCTCAAAACTTCCGGTTGGTTGGTTCTTAAGTTTAGGGGCTGCGACAACGCAGTCATGTAGCCCCGTGTACTTTGGGCGTGTGTAGAATCTCTCTGATAACCGGTGTTAAATTGTGATGACTGTAATAGTATGTGTATCTGTTTTAATTCAAGTAAGGACTGCAGACATTGAATTTTTTCAATTAGTTCCTACTTTTGCCACGACCAACTAGTTCAGAACTTAGTTACCAGATGCCACTGTAGTCGGCTCTTGAGGAATGTTTAACCTATATATAATTTAGCTTCATTCCATTCCGGTCGGAGACTGGAAGCAGGCTGTGGATTTATTTTTACAGGTGAAATTAGTGGAAGGATCTTTAACATGCCTTAAATCTTTGACATGTGACCGCCGGCTTTACTTCCCCTACGAAGACATACTGAGGGATTTTTTACGTTCTAAAAATCCAACGACTTCGGCCGGGTTTGAACCCGCGATCTTGGGCATAGAAGCTCAGCAATGCTACCAACTACGCCACCGAAGCCGCTCTCAAAACTTCTTTGAATGGGAAAAGGTCCATTGTTAGCGCCAGCCGGAACTGGGGGAAATTTTCCGGCACACTGGCGTCTCTAAAAGCCGCAGTTGTTAAAACGGGCCGTAAAACCCATAGGCCTAACATTATTATTATTATTGCCGAATAAGCCGCTAGTCATTTGTTTCTGTACAGGACCAACACAATTGACACCTAAAGTAAGTCACTTGATACGGTTGGCTGATATAAGCATTCCGCGTGCTTACTAGGCGTCTTTCAATTGTTTTGCTATTGAACATTGGCTGTCGCTTTGTATCCAAACACAAAATAACGACCTTCGTGATTCCAATGAAGTTTTAAGGCCTGCTTGATGACACTAAGCAGAATGACTGAGTAAAAATCAGTGTTATACTTGGAGAATTTCGTCTGTGGTGGGTTGCTAATGTTAAAACAATACAGACGAAATCCCATTCTAAAACTCGATGAACAAACATGGGTTTAAGGGCAATGTGAATCACCTACAGCTCATACTTCCTGAGGGCATCGCAGGCATGTTCTCTCCGGAGTCGTGAGTTTTGAGAGCAATTAGAATGTTAATTCAGCTACTAGTTTGTAGTCGTGAGTTTTGAGACTCGTTAGTTTTGAGACATAACCGCTTCAGGTGGCGCAGACAAGCTTTCGGACTCTGGCGAACTTGTACCAGCATGCAAGATGGAGTCGGAACCATCTGATAGCCTGACTGATGACGGACTAATGAAAATCAAGATTCCCGTTAGAAGGAATTAACGGACAAAGAAACATCACTCTTTTGGAACCATCGACATACAGACTTTACTTCAAGCAGGGAAATTAAGAAGGGACAATGGAAAGGCTGAATATTCTATTACTAGCTGTACAAGATACACGTTTTACAGACAGTAGCGCTTTTGATTCCGAGAACTACAGAATCTTCTAGGGTAAACCAGGACGGAGAATTGGTCGCAGCTTGAAGAAGCTTGGCACAGCATTGTGTGTAATTAAACGGGTAATTGACTCATTAAGAGACTTAAGTTCTCCTTCGGACAGACTCTCTATTTTAACGCTGAAATGTGCAAACAAGAAATATACACTATGAAATGTACACGCCCCTATAAACGAAGATAACGGAATAAATCCTGAGAAAGTAAAAATATTCTGGGATCGGTTGGAGAGTGAATTACAAAAGACTCCCAGCAATCATGTCAAAATTCTGATGGCCGATTTCAATGCGCAAGTGGGGAAGGAACGGCAGTTCCGAAGAATATTAGGTTATTACCCGGCTCATATTAGAACAGTCTCCTCCGTAGCGTAGCGGTCAGCATGGTTAGCTGCCGCCCCGGAGGTCCTGGGTTCGATTCCCGGCTCTGCCTCGAAATTCGAAAAGTGGTGTGAGGACTGGAACGGGGTCTACTCAGCCTCGGGTGGTCCAAATGAGTGGAGAGGGTTCGATTCCCACCTCAGCCATCCTCGAGGTGGTTTTCCGTGGTTTCCCGCTTTGTCTTCGAGCAAATGCCGGGATGGTACTGCCCCATAAAATTGAATTATATTGAGACCACGATGGCTGTATTGGCATATATGAATAAAGTTATGGATGTCATAGTTGTGACGTGTATATTCATGACGTAGGCACGGATGACGTAGACTTCATGCAAGTAGGCTGGTTGAGCTGAGATTCTTGGTGACGTCATGATTTTGTTCGAGAAAGATCTGAGATTTACGACGCAGTCGCAGGAAACAAGGTATTGTGCTAAGGAAGAAGTTATGCTATTGGAGGAAAGGCTCGAACCAATGAACGATAGTTTGGAAGGAAGACGGAGATTGCTGAAACTACGATATTTAATTACTTTTGGCATGCAGAATTGTGGAAAACTATTTTCAGTTATGGCATTGATTTGGAATTTTGAAGAAATTAATTTTGGGTTTTTGAAATTTGAAAATCCGTCAAGTATAGCCAAAGTTGAAACTTCTGGCAATGACGGAGCAACAGGCTATGGAAGGGATGGATACGCCCCTTAAGAAGTTGATAAAAGGTCGTGCACAGTAGAGAGGAGCTCTCATATCGTCATATCTGATATCTCATACCACATATATATTTCTGATGTCATATAGTCATTTTCGAGTGAATAAGTGAAGCAAGTCGTCTTTAGCGTGTGGTTAAAGCCCGGTGCATCGAACGAACACGGAGCAGTTCCATTTTACGGTGTTTGAAACTAGGCGAAGTTGAAACGCACACATTAACGTTTCTACCAGATAAGATATCAAGAGTTGGCTTCTGCCTTTATTATAATTCAATTGGGCAGTACAACATTGAGGTGTGTAGAAGATTTGAACAATCTCACGATTACAATTTGGAAGATATTGGCATTTTAAGACTGCAGACAAAAGTGATTTTCTCGCCACCTGAGAAGCACTTTTAAATTACCACATTATACACTACGGCTGACACGTGTATTGCAACCGTGATATTGAAGAATACGTTTGGTGATACAACGATACATTCTACTATGGAACATTATAATCTGGCAGTGCTTTCAATGATTATAACGGGAGTTGAGATGGAAGGCTAAGGCTTTAATGCAATTGGGACATATATCGATGGAGTGAAATAGCAGCATGGAACTTCGTTAATCGTCATTCTATAAAAGCGAGCATGTAGTGAACATCCAACTACACTCATGCATCGTGAATCCATCGCTGAATTATATCAACTGGCAGTGGAAATATTGTAATACTCCACGATTATGAATATTTCTGCGGAAATAACTGCAATAAACTTCATGGCGAATTGCGACCAGAACTTCAGGGAACTTTCAAGAGAGGCCAGGGTTGTCCCGGCTCACAAAGAAGAGTTTTGCCAGAAGGATGTCTTTCGTATACACGGAGCAGTGCAATTTCCGGAGGAGGAAGCAGTTCGATTCTCCGAGGGCGCTGATTCCAGGTTCGAGGTCGGAGCACATCTTCACGCTGGTGAAATGGAACCAACAGCAGTTTTCTTTGGAAAACTTTCCTCTAGAACTTCAATCAACAGATAAGGTAGTCGTGAACGTTTCTTGTATTATTTGAGTCATGTAGCGATATCTGAGCAACCATTTTTCCCATATTTTCTGTCCTATATTGTGCCCCATTTTCTTGCTTGATATTTCTGTACTCAGTACACTTCGTTGATTTATGCCTTTTTCTTCGATTTATTGAGACATTGTTATGTCAGTGGCATACTTAAATAATTGTGGATCAGTTGAGACTGATAATTTAGATTCTTTCAGTAATTTGCATATTTTTGTAGTCACGATTTGACTGTAAAGTTAACGATTTTCTATGGCAGAGTTGAATTCAGACAGCGTGTCAATTTTATTAAAGTAATAATCTATTCAGTAAATTACTTTGACCAATTTTCTGTCATCCTCAAGAAAGAAGAATGATTAAATGATTTTAGAGCGTTAAAATCTATTACGTTATCGACGATCTTTGAAATACTAGTCGTATTATGAACATGATTGCATTATAGACAATTTTATGAAATATGAACTTTGATTACGATTTATTGAATACACTATAGTAATGAACTTTTGATAGGAATTTTTCTCAATTCTAGATTGGAACAATAATGTTTGCATTCCACAGTCTAATTGTATTCTATTCGACTATTTATGCAGTTTAGATGAACTTTGATTGAAGTAGTATTTTTATACTGCGATACTTTGATGATATTAATCTCAATTTTGATAGACCAGGGAGGAGTGTCTAATCGTATTTGCTATTAAATTTATTTGTGATTGGCAAATTTTTACTTCATATCGATTCATGAATGGAACCTACGAAGGTTAAATAATAACAGTCATTAATACAATTGATGAATATAAGAATTTTTAAAGAGGAACAATGGATGTATAATCGTTAGTTCAGTGGACGTGTAAAAGTCGCTGATGAATAATGCCCTTGAATAAATGAAGGAGGTTCCCACAGTAAGATGGATGATGTTGTTGAATTTATAAGTGGAGGTTTTTGTATGTAATGTTGAAAATTTTGATGGCATATATATGAAGATATATGATGAATTCTGGGCCAATTGTTGTGCAATTTTGTGCGTTTTGAGCGAAGTATTTTTCCGCTGAATGTATTGTCCTGGTTCTTTGAAAGTTTTTCATATGAAGATACTGTTAAAATTAACAAGAGTGTTAAATAATTTGAGATGAAGATTTTGAATGGAGGTTACCGTCACAAATATTATTAATAATTATTAAACCTTATTAAACCTGAATTTGACATTTAAATATAACTAACCTTCATTGGTCGATTATATCACCACGATTTGAGTAATTATCAACCGGATAAACGTGTGGTTTAATGTATTTCTTGTATAAATAATATGAATGAAAATCCACAGCCTGCTTCCAGTCTCCGACCGGGTCAGGAATGGAATGAATGAAGCCCCCATCTAGCGGCGAAGATATGAACTGTGCCGGCTGCCGAGGCCTGACGCACTCCTCTGGGGCAATGATTAAATGAATGACAGATGAAATGAAATGATAGTGGAGAGTGTTGCTGGAATGAAATTTTGACAGGGAAAACCGGAGTACCCGGAGAAAAACCTGTCTGCCTCCGTTTTGTCCAGCACAGATCTCACATGGAGTGACCGGGATTTGAACCACGGACCCAGCGGTGAGAGGCCGGCGTGCTGCCGCCTAAGCCACGGAGGCTTTGTATAAATAATATAAACAATATTAATATTGTAAATAATTTTGTAAATATCTTTGATAATAATTTGAAATGAAAGGGATTAATAGAGGCGTGTATAAAATTTTCAATTGTCGTTTGACATTGTTATTAACAATTTAAATTGTTATAAATAATTAATGAACTTTTGTTATTAACATTTAGAGTTTTGTTATTATACTCTAAACAACGCTAATTAAACAAGTGGTTTGAACAATTAAATATGATTTGGGATTATTAGAGTATTCCATTGGTGTTTGAATGGAGAATTTAAAAGATTTGCGTGATAATATTTCAGTTGAGATGTGGACATTTAACGTGTTTTGAAAGAGAGCTAGACTCTGATGTAACTCGCATATGCTGGGGTTGAATGGACGGGTGAATCCACTTGACGATGCAGGTGTATCGCAGCTGGCCAGGAAACTGTATGATAGAGGCCAAGGACGTCTCCATAATAGCCTTGTGGCTATAAATAAAATGTGATGTGTATAAACACGCAAAACTATTGCTGTATGTCTCGTCCCAAATCCCGTTTCCATTCCAAGTGCATTATTATTTTTACGTTATTTTGAGCTTGAGAAAGCTGAAACATTGTATGTAGAGTATACAAGTCCTACAGGAGGACATGGTTATGTGGACAATGGCTTCTGATTGCCACGTGTATTTTGTTGTTTTATTTTTGTTAAATTTCATTCTTTATGTGAAATAAATTATTGTGCAGTTTAAAGTTTCTCGTCTTCGTTTTGGTTCATTTTAAATATCATGGTGGAGGTTATTGTGAGGGCATACTTTAAGTGATCCAGTTGACAACCCAGTCCCCGAGATAAATTTAAAAGGTAAGTAAAAGGTAAGTATGAACCCCCGTATATTTTGGTGTGTTCCACAATAATTTCTTGTTAACTACTGTGTTCTAATCTCGATAGTATCTGTCAGTGCCATTTTCATTGATGTAGCTGTGCCGGTGCGTTTGATTATTGGCAATCCGATTGAGGGGGCGGATATCTGACAGCCTACTATCCGGATATCGGGGACAGTAGGATTGGCGCCGCAATTCGGTGGGGCTCGATTGACAACACTGGATTACCAGGTTGAACGCCAGTAGAATTGGCACAATCGAAGTTCGGAGTGCTTGAATAACATTGGATTACCAAGTTATTGCAGTAGAATTGACACCGCAATTTTGTGGAGTGTTCGAATAACATTGGATTACCAAGTTATCGATGTCAAAGGGATTGTGAAGACTCGAATAAAGAGGTTGATTCTTTGTTAGATGTCTTGGCCAATTGTAGTATTTGAGAGTGTGATTATATAGGAATAAAATGTTGTGTTGTATTAGGAAAATTACACTCAGAAAAGATCAGATCTTATACAACTTGAGAGAGGTTAAATAGGCTGGAAACTTAGAAAAATCGCCTATGATCTGGAGTCTTATTTTATTTGACCGGCTTATGACATGTTTAGTCATATTAAAGATAAAATTAAACTATTTGGATTGTAAATGTAAATTATTTGTGTTAGGATATTTTAAAATGAACCAAAGAAACTTGAACATGTGCTTGAGTTTATTTCAACATGAAGTGTCTACGAAAGTTAATTATAAGGTAATTATAAGTTAGATTTAAGACAGAAAATTGCTCAAATTTATATATGGTGAAAGATGTTGCTCAGATGTTGTTATTTTGCTCTGTTTGATGTATGTCCCTAAAGCAGTTTATTATTGAAATATTATTGAAATGGCAGATGAGAGTCTGAGAAAGATGTTGGAGGAGATGTCCAACAATTTGTCTATTAGGCTGAATGAAAGCATGAAGGAGATGGAAGCTAGGAATACTAGTCGAATGGAGGAGAATGCTAGTAACATGTCTGCTAATTTGAAAGCTAGCATGAATAACAGTATGAAGCAGATGATGGAGGAGAATTCTAGTAGTTTGTCTGCTAATTTGTCTATTAGACTAGATGAAAGTTTGAAAGTTCTTCAGACCAGTTCTGCAAACCTAGAAAATAATGTGTCGCGTTTACAGACCAGTACCCAGGGAATCGAGAATGCTGTAACTGACATGCGCACAGACGTGTCCAATGTGCATAAAGATGTTTCAGAGGTTAAAATTGATGTTTCTAAGGTACAGAAAGATCTTACTATGTTGAATCTTGATGTTGCCAATGTCCGGGGTGATATTTCATGTGCTAGAGCTGAAGTAATTGATGTTAGGAATGATGTTGCTACTGTACAAGACAAAGTAGAGGAAGTTCAAAAAGAGGTTAGAAATGTTAGAACCGATGTGTCAAATGTTCAAGTAGACATAAACAATATTCATTCAGATGTTAATGATATGCAAAGCGATATCAATAAGATACAAGTAGAGGTTAATACAGTTTTTGTAGACATTGCTAAAGTTCAAACTGATGTTAACAAAGTTAGAGAGGAAATTGAAACTTCAAAAACGCTTTGTACTCGTAACATTAGTGCATTAACAACTCGATTAGTCGACGAGTCTGTTAGGACAACAGCTTCTTTAGCTGGTTTAAAATACGATGTAGAGGTCATGAGAACCCAAATCTTAGATCATAATCGTTTACTTAAGGAAGACATTGAAGTAGATATCGCGGAAATGTTAACTGCAAATGTAACGGTTTGGAAAGATGAATGGAACAGGTCAAGTGGGGAACATGTCGATCAGATTCAGGAACGAATTGAAAGAAAACTTGCCAGTACACAAGTAGACATAAATAACGAAGTAGTTCAGATTAGGAAAGACTTGAATGTAAGGATGGATTCGCTATCCGAAAAGCAGGTAGAGGATAGAACTCAAATAGGTCAGGACGTGCAAGCATTAAAAACCGCGTTAGAGGAACAAATTCATAAGGTTGTCTCTGATGTTAATGAAACTACGAGCAAATTGCAGAATTTGAAACTAGGAGAAGCTAGCATGATGGAAACCTATAAGGAAAAGTTGATTAGGAAAGTCATCACGGAAATCACAGACAAGGATACTGAAGGATTGACTGGTGAAGAGGATAGAAATTACGTGAGAAGATGTAACCTCGCTACAGAAGAGAGAGATATTAGTCCTGAGGAACGTATATCCAGATTCCGGGAAGAAGAAGAGGATAGGAATATTGAACCTGAATGGAAATATCGTGATAGTGGGAAAAATTATATGGATTCATATCCGAGAAATGTGAGAGTCATCCGAAATTTTGAAGACAAACCTCAAAAATTTAGCAACACTGATAGTCTCACACCGATTGAATATATCAGGAACCTTAAAGACTATTTTATAGAAGCCCACATTCCTAGAGAGAGAGAGATGAGAATCGTAGAAAGATTTCTAGCTGGAGGACCCCTTGAATGGTTTAGAGCATTTCGATACACTTTCAGCAATTTTGACGAATTTGCAGAGGCACTGATAAAACGATTCTGGTCAATAGAAGCTCAGAATTCATTAAGAGCTGAGGTATACTCGAGGAAGTATTCAGGTACTCTTCCAACACGGTACGCTGATTTCTTCACGAGCCAGTTATCACGCTTGAGATTTTTGCAACCCCCATTGTCAACAGAGCAGTTGATAGATGCGATTTCACGTATGCTGCCTGTGGAGGTAAGAAGACACATCATATCGTCAAATATCAGGGATTTGACAAGTATGGACGAACTTTTGAGAAGGCTTGACTACACGAGTCCAATGCCAAATTTGGTACAAAAAGGTCAGAGGCACGAATTCAAAGACGTTAATACAGTCTACATGGATCAAGTGCAGCAAACTGATAAGCCTGATGAAGAAAAAACTGAAAATGTAGGTCCTCACAGGAATAATTATTTCCGCAACAACAGACCACAAGGTTACCGTCCATATCAGCAAAGACGAGGCTGGAATAATAATAGAGGGAATTATAACAACGGAAGAGGTAGATACTATAACAATGGTTATAATAGAAACTACAATAGAAATAACCAGTACCAGAATCAGAATCAGAATTCTCAAGGTCAGGTTATGACACCCGACAAGTATCAAGAAAGAGAGAAAGAAAGTCAGCAGTATCTGAAGGAATTACGAGAAAAGGAAGCTGAAAACCAAAAGAAAAGAGAGGATGTAGTGATCGATCCTGGTCCTTCTACAAGTCAGCAGGGGAACTTTGAGATTGGTAACACAAAAAAACCGCCGATTTCTCAACGACAGTGAGAAACTATGAATACATTGCCACACCACACATAATTACCATTAATGAAATTTACGAAGTAACTGATAAGGATTTATTAGAAGAGAGGGGAATCGTCAAAAAGGAAAGACCATGTGCCTTACCTATTATTTCTGTACTGATAGATGGCCAACAGTATAAAGCTCTTATGGACACTGGTGCAATTATTTCCATCATATCTGATGAATACTATCAAAGTCTATTAAAAGGAGAAAACATGACAGTTTTGCCTGTTTCTACCGTCAAAGTGAGAGGAATTTTCCAAGACAAGGCAGTGAAATGCAAGATCCAAGTGCTGTTGAACTTTGAAATTAATGGAAGGAACTATGAACAGATCTTTATTGTGGTGAACAAGATCCATTTCGATATTGTGCTAGGAATCGATTTTATATCGAAGGTTGGAGCCATTATTGATATGAAGAATAGGAGTATTAGCTTTAATGATGGGTACATGATCACAGAAGAGATCGAAGAACAGGACGTGAAAAACAGTCTGGAGATAGACCTTAGGGAAGAAATTTTAAATACCATTATCAATGAAGTGGAGAATATAACAGAAATACCCAGTAGAAAAACTGAAGGATTTGAAGAAATTCAGGGGGAATTTGAGGATTTGATAAAGGAATTCCAAGATATTTTTGATGAAAAGCCTGGATTGATTAAAGACTACAAGTATAAGATAAGGCTGACCGATGAAACCCCTTACCAAAAGAGAATATACCCCATACCTGAGAAATACTACCAAGAAGTACGAGGGTTGATCAGAAAAATGGAGGTAGACGGGATTATTAAAAAACAGGCGTCGTCTTACATAAACCCCATCACTGTAGTCAAGAAAAGTAATGGTCAGATACGTCTTTGTCTCGATGCTCGGACCATCAACTTGGAGATTCTTCCAGAAAATGACCGACCACCTAAGATCAGAGATCTGCTTAGAAAGTTCAAAGGGAGAGCATGTTTCAGTGTTCTTGACTTGACATCTTCGTTTTACCAAGTTCAACTGGAGGAAGAAAGTATGCAGTACACTGGATTCTTATTTGACCAGACGTCATGGGTCTTTGTGAGAATGCCTTTTGGAATGGTCAACAGTGGACCAGCACTTATTCGAGCACTTGATAGCAAGCTCACTGACGAAGTAAAGGAAAATGTAATCTGCTACATTGACGATTTAATTGTATCTTCACCCAACGCCGCAGAACATTTAGTGCATTTGAGGAAGTTGTTTGAAAATTTAAGGGAGGCCAATATCAAGGTCAATTTTGGAAAATGTCAATTCTTGAAGAAGGAGATCAATTACTTGGGGCATACTATTGATAAGGATGGATATCATCCAAACATGCAGAAAGTAGATGCGATCACAAGATTCCCAAAGCCAACTAAGGTGAAACAAGTCAGAGAATTTGTAGGCGCATGCCAATTCATTAGCAGCCACTGTCCGAGATACTCTGAAATTATGGCTCCTCTGTATGACTTACTCAAGAAGAATAATAGATGGAAATGGAGTACCGCAGCAGACGAGGCTTTTGAGAAAGCAAAGGAGATGCTCAGAAACAACGTCAAACTCGAGTACCCAGACTTTGAGAAGGTGTTCTATATTGAGTCTGATGCATCAAGAATAGGCATTAGTGCAGTCTTATACCAAAAAGACGAGGCAGGCAACAAGCACTACATTGCGTTCACTAGTCGGAAATTAATGAAACACGAGGAAAACTACTTTACGACAGAACTAGAAGCGTTAGCTTTTGTAACAGCTTTGCAAGCGTGGAAATAAATGTTGCTGGGACACAAGGTTATCATTATTACAGATCACAAAGCACTTCAGTTTATGCTGCAAACTGACATGTCTAGTGATAGATTGACACGTTGGGCTTTGTTCACCCAACAGTTTAACGCCACTATCGTCCATCAGCCTGGGAAAGACAACTTACTGGCTGATGCTTTATCACGTAACCCTATCAAAAATGTGCAGATACACCATGTACAATTGGAGCAGCAAGATCAAGAGACCGTTAGGAGGTTAGCCCGAATCGGCGTGTCACAGAAGAGACACGCTCCAATCAGGAAAATGTACAGGTTCCTTAAGGGTTACATGGACAATACTGATGTTGACTATGCAGCTACACAGAGAGATTCACGACACTTTGTCTTGAGTGGAGACATCGTATGTAAGTATGCTGACTCTGCGCATACAAAGCTGCGAATAGTCGTGCCACCTAAACTTGTTGTCAATTTAGTGTGGGTAGCTCATCACGCAACTGGACATGCGGGTTTAGATAAAACTCTTAATACTCTTAAAGAGAGGTTTATTTGGACTAACATGCGTTCCAGCATTGCTAATGTCATTCGTTCATGTGATAAATGTCAAAGAGCAAAGTATGCTTCCGCTCTATTAAAAGGAAAACCCAAGGCGATGATTCCCTCTAAACCAAATGAACTCATGGCGACAGACATATTTGGTCCTTGTCCGAAGGGATATCAGGGTAATCAGTTCCTGTTGGTTACCGTGGATGTCTTCTCAAAATTTGTTACAATGAGTCCCATGCAAAAAGCTAACACGAGGAACGTTGTAAGCAGACTGGAAAATGCTGTATTTCCAAAAGCTGGTAAACCAGAATATCTACTTTCGGATCATGGAGCTCAGTTTACATCCTTAGAATTTCCTGCAGATATGGAAAGGCTTGGTATTAAGCACATATTTTCAAGCGTGCGATATCCGGAATCGAATTCTTCAGAAAGATATATGGCTGAATTTTCGAAATTCTGTCGAATTTTCTGTCCGAATGATCATTCTGGTTGGGTGAGATTTGTACCCCTTATTGAGGAATGTCTAAATTCTACAGTGCAGGAGAGCACAGGAGAGGTGCCAATGAGACTTCATCTAGGAAGAAACCCAGAAAGGCCGTGGGACAATCTTTTTAACCACGTTCCTAGAGATCCCGACTTAGGAAGGCAGCAGAGAATAGACAGAGCGAAAGAACAACTCCAGAAAGCAGCACAAAAACGACTGAAAAGAGTAGCTGGAAAACGTTTTGGTGCTCCCTTAGAAATTGGAAATATGGTATTATTACGCAGACCTGTCAAGGCTGATGTGAGTAAGAAAATCTATCCCAAGTTTGGAATAGTATTTATGGGTCCGTTCAGAATTACGAATGCCTATGGAAACAACTGTTATGAACTATACGATGATGAGAATAATGTCGTTTATGGCAAGTACAATGCTGGAAACTTGAAGAAATATTATCCAAGAGTAAGCCAATAATAATTCAATTTCGTGTTCAAGTGAATTGAGATATTTATAACACAGAGTTTAAAAACAATTTTCAACTGTTTTTAAAACGTGGTGAAGGGAGAATGCCCCCGTAAATTGAATTATATTGAGACCACGATGGCTGTATTGGCATATATGAATAAAGTTATGGATGTCATAGTTGTGATGTGTATATTCATGACGTAGGCACGGATGACGTAGACTTCATGCAAGTAGGCTGGTTGAGCTGAGATTCTTGGTGACGTCATGATTTTGTTCGAGAAAGATCTGAGATTTACGACGCAGTCGCAGGAAACAAGGTATTGTGCTAAGGAAGAAGTTACGCTATTGGAGGAAAGGCTCGAACGAATGAACGATAGTTTGGAAGGAAGACGGAGATTGCTGAAACTACGATATTTAATTACTTTTGGCATGCAGAATTGTGGAAAACTATTTTCAGTTATGGCATTGATTTGGAATTTTGAAGAAATTAATTTTGGGTATTTGAAATTTGAAAATCCGTCAAGTATAGCCAAAGTTGAAACTTCTGGCAATGACGGAGCAACAGGCTATGGAAGGGATGGATACGCCCCTCAAGAAGTTGATAAAAGGTCGTGCACAGTAGAGAGGAGCTCTCATATCGTCATATCTGATATCTCATACCGCATATATATTTCTGATGTCATATAGTCATTTTCGAGTGAATAAGTGAAGCAAGTCGTCTTTAGCGTGTGGTTAAAGCCCGGCGCATCGAACGAACACGGAGCAGTTCCATTTTACGGTGTTTGAAACTAGGCGAAGTTGAAACGCACACATTAACGTTTCTACCAGATAAGATATCAAGAGTTGGCTTCTGCCTTTATTATAATTCAATTGGGCAGTACAACATTGAGGTGTGTAGAAGATTTGAACAATCTCACGATTACAATTTGGAAGATATTGGCATTTTAAGACTGCAGACAAAAGTGATTTTCTCGCCACCTGAGAAGCACTTTTAAATTACCACATTATACACTACGGCTGACACGTGTATTGCAACCGTGATATTGAAGAATACGTTTGGTGATACAACGATACATTCTACTATGGAACATTATAATCTGGCAGTGCTTTCAATGATTATAACGGAAATTGAGATGGAAGGCTAAGGCTTTAATGCAATTGGGACATATATCGATGGAGTGAAATAGCAGCATGGAACTTCGTTAATCGTCATTCTATAAAAGCGAGCATGTAGTGAACATCCAACTACACTCATGCATCGTGAATCCATCGCTGAATTATATCAACTGGCAGTGGAAATATTGTCATACTCCACGATTATGAATATTTCTGCGGAAATAACTGCAATAAACTTCATGGCGAATTGCGACCAGAACTTCAGGGAACTTTCAAGAGAGGCCAGGGTTGTCCCGGCTCACAAAGAAGAGTTTTGCCAGAAGGATGTCTTTCGTATACACGGAGCAGTGCAATTTCCGGAGGAGGAAGCAGTTCGATTCTCCGAGGGCGCTGATTCCAGGTTCGAAGTCGGAGCACATCTTCACGCTGGTGAAATGGAACCAACAGCAGTTTTCTTTGGAAAACTTTCCTCTAGAACTTCAATCAACAGATAAGGTAGTCGTGAACGTTTCTTGTATTATTTGAGTCATGTAGCGATATCTGAGCAACCATTTTTCCCATATTTTCTGTCCTATATTGTGTCCCATTTTCTTGCTTGATATTTCTGTACTCAGTACACTTCGTTGATTTATGCCATTTTCTTCGATTTATTGAGACATTGTTATGTCAGTGGCATACTTAAATAATTTTGGATCAGTTGAGACTGATAATTTAGATTCTTTCAGTAATTTGCATATTTTTGTAGTCACGATTTGACTGTAAAGTTAACGATTTTCTATGGCAGAGTTGAATTCAGACAGCGTGTCAATTTTATTAAAGTAATTCTATTCAGTAAATTACTTTGACCAATTTTCTGTCATCCTCAAGAAAGAAGAATGATTAAATGATTTTAGAGCGTTAAAATCTATTACGTTATCGACGATCTTTGAAATACTAGTCGTATTATGAACATGATTGCATTATAGACAATTTTATGAAATATGAACTTTGATTACGATTTATTGAATACACTATAGTAATGAACTTTTGATAGGAATTTTTCTCAATTCTAGATTGGAACAATAATGTTTGCATTCCACAGTCTAATTGTATTCTATTCGACTATTTATGCAGTTTAGATGAACTTTGATTGAAGATAGTATTTTTATACTGCGATACTTTGATGATATTAATCTCAATTTTGATAGACCAGGGAGGAGCGTCTAATCGTATTTGCTATTAAATTTATTTGTGATTGGCAAATTTTTACTTCATATCGTTTCATGAATGGAACCCACGAAGGTTAAATAATAACAGTCATTAATACAATTGATGAATATAAGAATTTTTAAAGAGGAACAATGGATGTATAATCGTTAGTTCAGTGGACGTGTAAAAGTCGCTGATGAATAATGCCCTTGAATAAATGAAGGAGGTTCCCACAGTAAGATGGATGATGTTGTTGAATTTATAAGTGGAGGTTTTTGTATGTAATGTTGAAAATTTTGATGCCATATATATGAAGATATATGATGAATTCTGGGCCAATTGTTGTGCAATTTTGTGCGTTTTGAGCAAAGTATTTTTCCGCTGAATGTATTGTCCTGGTTCTTTGAAAGTTATTCATATGAAGATACTGTTAATATTAACAAGAGTGTTAAATAATTTGAGATGAAGATTTTGAATGGAGGTTACCGTCACAAATATTATTAATAATTATTAAACCTTATTAAACCTGAATTTGACATTTAAATATAACTAACCTTCATTGGTCGATTATATCACCACGATTTGAGTAATTATCAACCGGATAAACGTGTGGTTTAATGTATTTCTTGTATAAATAATATAAACAATATTAATATTGTAAATAATTTTGTAAATATCTTTGATAATAATTTGAAATGAAAGGGATTAATAGAGGCGTGTATAAAATTTTCAATTGTCGTTTGACATTGTTATTAACAATTTAAATTGTTATAAATAATTAATGAACTTTTGTTATTAATATTTAGAGTTTTGTTATTATACTCTAAACAACGCTAATTAAACAAGTGGTTTGAACAATTAAATATGATTTGGGATTATTAGAGTATTCCATTGGTGTTTGAATGGAGCATTTAAAAGATTTGCGTGATAATATTTCAGTTGAGATGTGGACATTTAACGTGTTTTGAAAGAGAGCTAGACTCTGATGTAACTCGCATATGCTGGGGTTGAATGGACGGGTGAATCCACTTGACGATGCAGGTGTATCGCAGCTGGCCAGGAAACTGTATGATAGAGGCCAAGGACGTCTCCATAATAGCCTTGTGGCTATAAATAAAATGTGATGTGTATAAACACGCAAAACTATTGCTGTATGTCTCGTCCCAAATCCCGTTTCCATTCCAAGTGCATTATTATTTTTACGTTATTTTGAGCTTGAGAAAGCTGAAACATTGTATGTAGAGTATACAAGTCCTACAGGAGGACATGGTTATGTGGACAATGGCTTCTGATTGCCACGTGTATTTTGTTGTTTTATTTTTGTTAAATTTCATTCTTTATGTGAAATAAATTATTGTGCAGTTTAAAGTTTCTCGTCTTCGTTTTGGTTCATTTTAAATATCATGGTGGAGGTTATTGTGAGGGCATACTTTAAGTGATCCAGTTGACAACCCAGTCCCCGAGATAAATTTAAAAGGTAAGTAAAAGGTAAGTATGAACCCCCGTATATTTTGGTGTGTTCCACAATAATTTGTTGTTAACTACTGTGTTCTAATCTCGATAGTATCTGTCAGTGCCAATTTCATTGATGTAGCCGTGCCGGTGCGTTTGATTATTGGCAATCCGATTGAGGGGGCGGATATCTGACAGCCTACTATCCGGATATCGGGGACAGTACCTACTGTAAGGCCACGGCCGCCTCCTTCCCTCTTCCTAGCCTATCTATCCGTATCTTCCATCCCTTCCCGTCCCTCATGAGGCCCCTGTTCGTTATGCAGGTGAGGCCGCCTGGGCGAAGTGCTGATCACACCTCCCCAGTTGTATCCAATCCAACCAGATGTTCCAAGCTCCAGGACACTGCCCGTAGAGGCGGTAGTGGTGAGTTTGCTCGCTGAGTCCGTGGGAACCACCAACCTAGAGGGTAAATTGACTAAATAAAAAAATAAATAAATAAAATCATATTAGAACAAATAGGAAAGGAATGGCAAGAGACTTATCGAACTACACATTTGTAGTTAGTGGAAGGCTCCTTTAAATAATGATAAATCTATGACATGGGCCCGCCGGCTTTACGTCCCCTCCGAAGAAAGGCATACTGTGGTAATTTTAACGCTCTTAAAAAATCTGACTTCGGCCAGGTTTGAACCAGCGACCTTGGGCATAGAAATTCAGCATGATACCAACTACGCCACCGAAGAACAGAAACATACAGAATGTTCAAGGGATACTTGTACAATCTTTAAGAATGATGTACTACTGGGCAAGAAAGATATTGATCCCGCGTTGTCTTAGGTGACCTAGTCGCGGAGAAGAAGATAACGTAATCAGTTTTCAGTTTTTGGTTATTCTTCTTCTCCTTCTTCTTGGTGAGCCATCTTCTAATGAAGGTTGGCGATCACCATGGTTATTTGAAAAGGAAAGGAAGTTTGTAGTTTTACGTGACCGTGAATCTCGCGATCATGAGCCACGGAGATGGATATTTGATATTTAGTTTCTGCCACACGGCAAAATTCACCTGTTGTCGTCTGCTACCAATCTTTGAGGGTTTTAAACTTGAAAATTCTTCAGCCAGGTCCCTGATATCCTTCAATCTTCAATCCTTTACCTGTCGTTCCTCAATGTTAGGTCGTGAAATAAGTCCACTTATATATTTATTTTATTTATTTATTTATCTATTTATTTAGTTACTAGCAGAAGTACCCGTTCTAAGAACGGTGTTCGGTGTTAACACCAGACATTATCAATTGAGCTACTGTTGCAATGGTTAGCGGTTTGTCATTCCTTCATAAGTTTATCAGAAAGAAGTTAGTTTTCTGGGAATATCACACGCACTGTTAATTTAAGGGCCTTATAATGTGGTTTTCGGAGACCCTTTATAGACTCGCGAATTTTGTGTCTCACATTGAGAAGTGCGACATATGCTTTGGTCGTCCTTCTAGGATCATGTTTATATTTCGCCTATTTTAGCATGTATTTTGAGAAGTTTTTCCTTATCCACCCTTCTACTGTATGAAAAGTACGGTGAAGAGTTTTATAAATGATTGGTGTATTGACTCATGTTTACCATACCTAATTTTACGATGCACCAAGCATCCGTACATGAATTATAGGCGTACATAAAGATACACAGAAAGACAGACCGACAATTCTATTGTCTACAACATCTCACCCAGAAATCCAAATATGGGTATATCTACCACACAGTATCAAACAAAATCATCCTTACGATGAACCGTAAGTCGATAAAAAAAGAAAAGAAAAAAGATTAGTTGAAATGTGCTCTCAAACTAAATTCACCTAACGTGTACTTCCTGACATGAAATAGAATTGAAAGCCTTGTAGATGAAACGCAATACACGACACATAAAAACTGACCCTCTACGTTGTGTTAGGTCCCCATACACAGGAAGATCTCTATCATTAATTATAAAATCTTGTGGTGCATGAAAATTCAGGTTATTTAGTCTCAAATGGCCCAAATTCCTAAAAGCCGCAAAAAATGATGATTCAATTCAGGAATTTTTGAAAATAATGTTGCTGTTTGGAGATATAATAGACCTTCTGTACTATATGTCGCACGTGAAAATTGCATGAAAAAATTCTAGGTTACCCCTTGACCCCTTTAATTGCATTAATGAATTATACAGTCTACGTTGGTTCCGTGATAAACTTATATATGCAAACTTTCACAGAAATGTAATAAATGTAATAAATTTCTTCTTACTGAAATAGATGGAAAGTTGGATGCCATTCCTTGAGATAATGTTGTCATGGTTACCGATTTGCATTCCTTCATTAGTTTGTTAAATTAGATTAACACCGACTGTCATGGCGACCGAGATGCATCGTGCGTAAAAGTGCTCCGTAGAATACCTGCCGAAACCGCAACATAACTCACAAATAGAGTCTGCTAGGGTGTGTATTATTAACTATATACAACTTGGTGAATATTTAGTCAACAGTCATGACCCTAAAAGCCGTCAATCAAAGAATTTCAGCGTTTGAAGAGAAGCTCAAAGTATTTCAAACTCGCCTAGAGGGAGCCACCACAGCTGGAACGAGCATTTCTACCAACCTCAACTCCGTGAAAGTGGAAACCCTAGCTTCGGAGTTCGAGACTTTTCGCCTTGAAGTCATAACGGAGCTAAGTGACTTAAAAAGGGATTTGAATGAGCAGATTGTGAAGCAAGAACTTCGAATTGATGAGGCAGAACAGTACAGCCGCCGGAACTGCCTACTGCTACATGGGGTAAGTGAAACTCCTAACGAAGACGTGTACGCTAGAGTAACGGAGGTACTTAAGGACAAGCTTAACATAGAACTGACTATGATGAGCATCGATCGGTGTCATCGATTGGGGAAACCAAAGAGATCGTCTGCGGATGTGGTGGTTACCGGTAGAAGACCTATCATTGTCAAGTTCGCCCGCTACCACGAGAGGGAACGTGTCTGGCGCGCCAAGAGTCTTCTCAAAGGAACTCCTATCCTCATAACTGAGTCCCTCACAGCATCACGCAAGGACATGCTCAACAAGGCCAGGGATCACTTTGGAGCAAGGAACACCTTCACTCTGGATGGGCGAATAGTGATAGTGGATTCTGACGGTAAAAAACATTACGTTAACACTCCAGCAGAACTTGCCTGCTTAATAAAAGGGCAGGTATCGGAAGTTAAGTGAACAGGTTAATGTGTGTAATTGTGAGTGTGTGTTTAATATGTTATTTTAATTTTAGTGTGAGTGATTGCATAAGTGATAGGTGGTTTAATTTTAAATTCAGTGAGAGTGGTTTTTTAATTGCTTCTAGTGGCCTGTGCATACATGAGGAAACAATGGTAAGTTGGATGCTCTCTTTTGTTTTATGGCCAGTGTAGTTGGTACCGTTTAGAGATGGGACTATCGACTACTTTTAACTATCGACTGACTAGTCATTCAATGGAAGAAACTATCGACTAGATAGTCGACTACTTTCAGTCGAAAGGTTACCTGAATTCGCATAGCTCCTAAGAGTGTTATTTCATGTATTCGACTGAAAGTAGTCGCTTCTAGGCACTGTACAAAGCACAGTAAGCCGTTACCCGCGGAGTTGAGTCGTACCAACAGATGAAAATCAAACTTCTCTTTAACCTACCTATTTTTGCAATTGGTCAAAGTTATTCATTTATATCTACTGTGATTCTAAATGGTAGTTTACGTCGTGTAGAGTGCAGCCATTATTTCCAATGTTGCACATTTCAATTATTGCAAAATATGTCTGAGTTAATGTTCCCCGATATTGAACAGGGCACATTACCTGTATGTACTGTGGATATGTGAAGAAATAGAGCAATACTTTGTTAGCTTAAGAACAAATTAAATCGCTATAACAGAAAGGAGTTCTTAAGTACCGGTAACAATTCCTCAGCCTGCATTGAAATAATTACACTTCATTTTTTATGCCACAAAATAAATGCAAAATATTTCCATAGAGTCACAAACAAGTTATGTATTCACTAATATAATCCTCTCTGATGTACTAAGAAGATAGAGTTGAAATACGACTTGAACAAGAAAACGGTGGCCTACAGTAAATACACACGAAAATAGAGCACTTTAGAACAGCACCGAGAGCGAACTTTCAGTGGAGATGTTGGCAACCATCTAAATACAAAGTTTCTTTAATGCGCGCGCTATCCATGTGCTGAAACAATTGACGACCCGAACGTAAAACTATCCGGGCGCTTTCTACATGGTAAAACAATTGGGACCAGTCGTTTGCAAACGACTTGTTTTGTTATGGTGCAGATACGGTGAGTAGTCGTTGAATTCATTCTACTGTTTTTTTTTTATTGTAGCAGCAGCACACCATGCGACGACTTTGCGCGCATTTTTAAAAGCCTTTCAGTCCATACGGGCCATGCGAGCTTGCTAATATGCTATTTATTTAGGAACCCAATATAAAATATTTTCTGATTTAATTTTCCTGGAACATCTATTCTATGTTTGCGTCGATCATTACCATCACGCTATGGGGAGAATTTCATAGTAGTTTTCTTGTAATTCATTTATCCCGTGGCTAAATAAATGAATAAATCTCAATCATAAAATAAATAATTTGTGGGCCCTTGTTCAAGTCGTGTAATAATTCAGGAATCCACCCAATTCTCATTAAAAGGTTATATACCGGTACTGCGCTCAGACAGGCCATATGCCACATACTTGCTCCACATTCTAGGATCATTTCGTGCATAGGGGAGACTAATCAACACTATGTTACGGTCATCCCTACGCATGAGAGACACCTAAACACCCTGAGCCAGGCGCTCATGGAACATTCAGGCATTCCCCCACTCATGTACATGAACCCTCACGCCCCTGACTTACTCGATCAGCATACACAACCCGAAACCTGCCAGCCATCTAACACAGAACAGGACGCTCAAACAATACCAATTCCGCCACCTATGCCCATATACAAACATGCTAGGGAAACCCAAACAGTCCATACACTTTCACTCACTCCAATAGCACAAATCTCAGTGGCCCCTGTAAAAACACGCACTGCAGATAAACCTCATGAACAAGCTACAACATCTAAAACCAATCGCAAACCTAAAACCAGAACTCAAACTTCACAGTCAAAGTCTTCAGCAAACACAAGCACTAGCGACCCTAGCGACCCTGTACCTCCCCCTACCCCTCCCGCAGACACGGTGGCGTCTCCACCAAAACCAAGAACACGGGCGACTTCTCGCCCCCCTCCCAAACCAAACACTACTCTAATTTTCCAGTGTTATAACTGCTAAAGACTGGTTCATAATGCGTCAAGCTGTTCTCACTGTTAGTAAGTTATTGTTGTTTTCAGGGGCGGAACTACGAGGTCATCTGCCCCTTGTCCTCACAGTACCCACTGCAATAGATGTGGAGATTCACATCACCACTCTATCTGTACGGTACTCGAGATAAGCCTAAGTGCGCCAACTGTGAGGAAACACATGCCGCCTCTTATGATGGATGTCAGTACATAAAATCAGCCATAAGGCAATGGCAGTTTAACCACAGACAACGCTACAACTCTTCCATCCCTGGCATCATGTCTTTGCCACTAACCCCCCCCCCCTCCTCCCACACAGCACGCCACTGCTCTGACACATTTGTTAGGCCTGCTACAACAACTCTCAACCATAACCCTGTAAACTACAGCTAAACCAAACCCAGAACCCCCTAATACACTTCATTTGCAGAGCAATAAAATCCACAAAACAACTCCGCAACAAGCTTCACAAAAAACTAAATTATAACCGAAAATACTACTCCACAAACACCAAAATCAGTAAACCTCCCTCATTTCAGCCAAACTACACCTTAAACAGACATAGAAGGCATAGTCATGACCCCTTCTTGGAGTAGGCTATTGTCTAAACACGATCATGTCTCCAACTTTACCGAAGACTTCATTAAATTCTATTTAAAAAATCATCAACTCATTCCACAAATCTTAAAATCAGTATACATCCCTCATTTCAGTTACTCCATTCATTAAACAAACATAGAAGGCGTAGCCATGAACCTTTCATGGAGTAGGCTATTGTCTAAATCTGACCACGCATACTACAACCTTACTCTAATTCAAAATTACGGCTAAATGATCCATCTGACTGGGAGGCAAAGGTATTTACCGGCTTGCCCGGGATGACGGGCCAATAAACCGGTATCTGGAGTTCAAACATATCCTAAATATTGAATGCTTATCATTTCCAATAACGTACCTAAACTTATATATTTGGACAACTGGATTTAGGATATTTCATTGAAAGAATCAACGAACTGTATAAAACCTTAGTCCCCTACAGGTATACTTAACTTATTAATTATTGCTCTACAATAAACATACAGCACAATGAATTGTAGCATGAAGATATCCTGAAGAAGTTGTTTGATTAGAACGACTACTTAAATTCGAATGACTCCATTCGCTTGGAATTAGTCGTTTGCCAACGACTTGTTTCATTCGAATGATTTCCAACGATTTATTTGGGATCAGTCGTTTACAACGACTACTTAAATTCGAATGATTCCATTCGCTTGGAATTAGTCGTTTGCCAACGACTTGTTTCATTCGAATGATTTCCAACGATAGCTATGGGATCAGTCGTTTGCAAACGACTTGTTTATGATACGGTGAGTAGTCGTTGAATTCATTCGACTGTTTTTTAAAAGTAGTCGAATAAGTCGATTGTTTTAACTATCGACTAATTCGACTGTTTTCAGTCGACTGCTGCCCATCTCTAGTACCGTTACATTCAGTCCCGACAGAGATAATGACCTTCACCTTGACAATGAGCCTCCCAGCCCTCCCCAACCCCTGTCTTCGTCTCTCCCCACCCGCAATCATCTGGAAAGGGAATTTTCCGCATTTCCCCGTTCACTGCTGTGTGCTCATGTCAATGCCCAGTCCATAGTAGCGCATCACGCTGAGCTCCAAGCTACTGTATTTTTGAAGTAAGCATGGTAAACGTTGTAGCAATTAGTGAAAGCTGGCTGAAAGACTCTGTCCCTTTAAACATGATAAGTCTAGTAGGGTACAATTCGCTCTTTCACAACCGACTGAAGCGTCGAGGAGGAGGAGTAGCTTTATTCTATAAAAACAATTTGGCGGCAAAGATTATAAAAACATCGAACCTATCTACTGACCCCTTGACCGAATATATGTTTGTTGAGCTCACTGTTGACGTGACTAAAGTGCTTATTGGTGTAGTATATAAACCACCTAAAGAAGGGAACTTCATGGACTTTGAAGAAACTCTACGAAGACTGTTACCTACCTACGAACACGTACTTATATTTGGTGACTTTAACACAAACATATTAATAGACTCCACTGACGCAAATCGTTTACGGAATATGTTTACCTCTTGTAACATGACAATATTACCACTCGGTCCTACTCACCACGTACACACCCCCCAAGGATCTTCACGCACTCTAATTGATTTAATTATCACTAATAACCCACAGAAAATACTAAAACACGGACAGATTTCAGTACCTGGCATATCTTTACACGACCTGATTTATTTAGCTTATTCTCTAAAAACTCCAAAATCTGCACCTAAATACATAACATATAGAGACATGGAAAGATTGAACCTTCAAGAACTAACACAAGACGCAATTCTCTGTCCATGGAACGATATACTACACTTGACTGACGTTGATTAAAAGGTGAGCAGATTTAACAAAATACTGCTGGAACTATATGACAAACATGCACCTAAACGAACAGCAAAAGTCACTCGTAAAGCTGCCCCCTGGCTATCAAGTGACATTAAATCCGCAATGGCCGAACGTGACGCATTTCACAGACGTTATAAGCAGACCTTATCAAGTGACGATTTTGAAAAATATCGTGTGCTTAGAAATCGAGTTAAACAAATGATTCGAAATAAAAAGTATGCCTACTTCCAACAGCTAGCCGGTAACTTGAACGCTAGAAGCACCTGGCAGCAACTCAGGTCGGTAGGTATTGGGAGGCGCACTAAAAACACCAATACGCAGGATATTAATCCCAATGAATTAAATGCTCACTTTGCTCGAGAAATAATTAGAACTGATCCCCAAATAATACAAACAACAATAAATACACTGCGATGTGTCCCACTACCTCACCGACCGTTATTCAAGTTTCGTAAAATAGATGATACTGTCGTAAGAAAAAAAAATCTATCAAATCACAAGCAGTCGGAATAGATGACATCCCAATTTCCTTTATCGTTAACCTGATAGAAGTATTACTGCCAATTATTACGCACATTTGTAACACATGTCTTTTAGAAGGTTTCTTCCCAACAATATGGAAAGATGCTTTAGTTATTCCAGTTCCGAAAAATTCTCTTGCTAATTCTCCATCCGACTATCGACCTGTAAGCATACTTTCCTCAGTTTCCAAAATACTAGAAAAACTTATGCATGAACAACTTCTTCAGTACTTGACGCAATACTCACTACTTGATCCGTTACAATCTGGATTTAAGAAAGGACACAGCACATCTACTGCACTCATTAAGATCACTGATGACGTAAGACGAGCAATGGATGAGCGTAAAGTGACTATACTCATTCTTCTAGACTTCAGTAGTGCATTCGACACCATTAACACGGACATACTTATGGCTAAATTGCAATCCTTCCATCTTAGCCCCGTTGCTCTCAAATTATTCGCCTCCTATCTTCATAACCGAAGACAACGTGTACTCCTTAATGAAAACAGAACTGAGTGGAAGTTCAAAACAAATGGAGTACCTCAGGGTTCAATTCTCGGCCCCCTTATATTCATTCTATATCTGAACGACATCTCTTCGAAACTGGAAAACTGCAATTACCATCTATATGCTGATGACCTTCAGATATATTGCCACACAAAAGTAAACGACATAGATGCGGCAATTGAAAATATGAATCTAAATCTAAAGAGGATCAGCCGCTATGCAACTGAAAATTCTCTTGCCATCAACCCAATTAAAACCCAAGCTATCGTAATAGGGCAGACTAAATTGCTTTTCCATTTACACAGTAGACCGCTTTCTTTAATTCAACTAAATGGTGTTGCTATCCCGTTCTCTAAATCGGTAAAAAGTCTTGGAGTCACACTAAATGAAACTTTGAATTGGGATGGGCACGTTACTAATACATGCAGGAAAGTTTACTCGTCACTTCATCCACTTAAGATTCACCAGTCCGTTCTACCCCGTAACTTGAAAATAAAACTCGTCCAAACCTTGATACTCCCAATATTTAACTACTGTGATGTTGCATTAGTAGATGCTACCGGTGAACAAAACAAGAAACTTCAGAGAGCTTTAAATTCCTGCATTAGGTTTATTTTCTCCTTGAAATTTTCCTCACACGTGTCTCCTTTTTATGATCTACTTTCCTGGCTAAAAGTGGAACAACAAAGGAACCTGCACATTTGTACCCTCATCTATCGACTTCTCAATGAAAGTACTCCTCACTATCTCTCTTGTAATTTTCGTTTTCTTTCTTCCTTTCATGATCGTCACACGCGATCTGGATCTATAATTGCAATTCCTCTACATCATTCTTCTGCCTTCAGTAACTCTTTCCTCGTGTCGGGAACTAGAATTTGGAATAATTGTCCTCGTGACGTCAGAAATTGTACATCCCTTACAACTTTCAAACGTGCATGTAAAGATTTCCTCTTGAATTCGTAGGCCAACTAGAACAATTTGTGTATGAATGTGTGAGTGAATGACCATAGTATAATTTTGTTAAAAATGTATGTCATTTAAATTGTATAGCTTAGTTAATATCACGCAGTCGCCAATTTAATTTAATTTAATTTTTATTTTATTTTATTTTATTCTAGTATTTAAGGTTTTCCTAGTATTTAAGTTTGGTAGGTTAAGAATAACATATGGGTATTCATGTAAGTTGCACTGTATGTGGTTAAGTGTAAGAGAGGGCCTAGAGCCCTAACTTCGCCACAATAAAGGCACCATTAAATTAGTTTTCTGGGAATATTTCAGAAACTGTTGGTTTTAGAGCCTTATAATGTAGTTTTCGAGGACCCTCGAGTTTTGTTTCTGGCAGCGAGGGGCTTTGTCTCGTCGTTGTACGCCATAATATAATACTACTAATAATAGTAATATAATATAGGGATAGGAATATAATAGACCTGCCATACCACACCCACAGGTGTAAATCGCGTAAACAAATTCTAGACTACCCCTTGACCTCCTTAAGCGCATTTTACGTATTGATGAAATTTACAGCTTAATTTGGTTCCGTAATAACCATCTAGCCGTTTGCAAACATTCACACTACCGTAATGTAATTAATGGAATTGCATTGCGTCTTACAGCAATAGATGGACCTCTGAGAATCTGTTGCCATGGTTATCGGCTTGCATTCGTTCATTAGTTTATTAAATGAAATTAGTTTTCTGGGAATATCTCACAAACGGTTGGACTTAGGACCTTAAAATGTGGTTTTAGGGCCCCCGAGTTATGTCTCTCACATTGAGGGGCTGAAAATGAGCTTTGTCTCGTCCTTCTACTCCTATTTCAGCATGTATTTTAAGGGCGTATTCCCCCTTTTATGAGAGGTACAGAGAAGAGTTACATCAATGATTAGTGTCGTGCCTCTGATGGATATCTGTACCAAATTTTACGTTGATACACCCAGCCGTTCTCGAGTTATAAGGGAACAAAGTTGTCCACAGACAAACAAACAGACAGACAAAATAATATTTTCACGCGCAACCATCATAAAACATTCTGAAACGCGTAAATAACTCAAATTTTCGTAGAAATTCAGAAAAGAAAACCAGACAAACTTTCATTTTTTATACAATATGTGGAGATATACTGCACCGCTCGGTGTTGACCGTGTTTTATGGCACAAATTTAGGTTTTACTCACTAACCGTCGGAGATACACGAAAAGTGATAAGGACCTTTTGGATAGAAAATTGAATGTTAAAGCTCGTGTATGCCATCAAAAGGTTGCTATTTCGTAGCGTTCTCTATTTATTTGAAATGGAAATATGAAATTTTGAAACTAAAGGTTGTAGTGAAGTCACAAATGTGGGTTTTACTCGCTAACCGTTGGAGATACACGAAAAGTGAAGCTCGTATGTACCGTCAAAAGTTTGCTATTTCTTAGCGTTCTCTTTTTATTTGATAAGGAAATATGAGGTGTTGATTAAAGGGTGTAGTGACGTCACTAAAATGGTCGCCATTTTTTAATAGTGCAAAATATCGAAATAAAATGTATCCTATATGTAAACCTGGTAAGTCAGCTACATCCAAGCAAAATTACATTCAAAATCCGACCAGTGGTTCTTGCGTTATTGAGTACTACACAGACAGACAGACAGACAGAAAGACAGACACACACCATCTCATTTTTATATATTAGTATAGCAGAAATACCCGTTCTTTGAACGGTGTTATATATTAACACCTGACATTATCAATTGAGCTACTGTTGCAATGGTTAGCGGTTTGTCAATCATTCATAAGTTTATCAGAACGAAGTTAATTTTCTGGGAATATCAAACCCACTGTTAATTTAAGGGCCTTAAAATGTAGTTTTTGGAGATCCCTTATAGACTCGCGAATTTTGTGTCTCACATTGAGAAGCGCAACATATGCTTTGGTTGTCCTTCTAGGATAATGTATATATTTCGCCTATTTTAGCATTATTTTGAGAAGTTTTTCCCTATATCCACCCTTCTACTGTATGAAAAGTACGGTGAAGGGTGTTATAAATGATTGGTATATTGACTCATGTTTACCATACCTAATTGTACGATGCACCAAGCATCCGAACATGAGTTATAGGCGTACATAAAATTACACAGAAAGACAGACAGACAATTCTATTGTCTACAACATATCACCCAGAAATCCAAATATGGGTATATCTACCACACAGTATCAAACAAAAGCATCCTTACGATGAACCCGTAAGTCGATAAAAACAAGTAGTTCCGTGAAGAACTATACAGCCTATTTTCATATATCCTACTTATGTTAATTGCCACTATCAACAGAGGGCGTGGTGGCTCAGCGGTCTAGCTGTATGCCTCTCACCAAGGCGGTCCGGGTTCAATTCCCGGTCAATGCATGTGAGATTTTCGAAGTGAAATGCCATGTCCTGTGGTTCGGATTCCACGTAAAAAGGAGGTCCCGTGGCTCATGATCTAGAGATTAACGGTCACGTTAAACTACAAGCTTCTTTCCTTTTCCACTATCAACATACAAAATTTCAGTTTGATTGCTGTAATAGATTCGTAGATATTGAGATCCAACTAAATATTTCGGATGGTCGTCATGTTGGACTTGATTTATGTAGGTCCTAGATTTATGTACTGCTACATGAAGATTATTGTGTACATGTAGCATTCGAACTTCAATCGCATGATTAGGACACAAGAAGTAAAAACTAGGTTTTAATATTTCGCACAGCTGCCATCTTGTGGTTATGCAAACAATTGAAATAAATTAGATGCCAGTGGATTAACATTCATATAAGGATTTACTGTACCAAGTTTCACTGCACTCGGATGGTGAAATTGCGAGAAACGTCCATGTGAATATTTATATTTCGCGTCATCGCCATGTTGGATTTGTGATCACCAGGGTATTGAAAGTCCTATAGGTAAACTTATGTTCATAGCCCCTATGAACATAAAAATATTCAGTTTGATTGCTTTAATAGATTCGTAGATATAAAAGCCGTCTAAATATTTCGGATGGCCGCCATGTTGGATGGTTAAATGTATAGGCCATAGAGTCATGTACCATTAAAGGAAAATGATTGCGTAGGTTCATTATTCAAACTTCCACTTCGATCGCATAATTACGACACAAGGAATAACATTTTAATTTTAAAATTCGCACAGCGCCATCTTGGGGTTATGTAAACAATTGAAATAATTTAGATACCAGTGCATTACAATGTGTATAAACATTTCCTGTACCAAATTTCAATGCGTTAAGAACATTGAATCGCGAGAAAGGTCTATTTAAATTTTCAAATTCGCTTGGCCGCCATGTTCGTTTTGTAGTTTACCGGTTTTTGAAAATCTTATAGGTGGTCTTCTAGCAGTGCCCTTTATCTCCGTACAAAATTTCAGGGTGGTACCGCTAATAGTATCAGAGATATAGAATACCGGTGAAATATTTCGCACAGCCGCCATCTTGTGGTTATGTAAACAATTGAACGAAGTTAGATGTCGGTGCATTACAAAGTGTATAAACATATACTATACCAAATTTTATTGCGTTTGGTTGGTTAAATCGCGAGAAACGTCTATTTAAAAGTCGCAACTTCGCTTGGCCGCCATGTTGGTTTTGTAGTTACCAGTTTTACAAAAGTTACATAGGTGAACTTCTAGTAGTTCCCTTTATCACCGTAAAAAATTCCAGGGTGATATCGGTAATAGTTTCGGAGATATTGAATGCTGGTGAAATATTTCGCACAGCCGCCATGTTGGATTGGAGAGACGTAACAAAATTTGAAGGGCACGATCGGGGTCGCCCGGAATAGTGCTAGGAACTTACCGAGTTTCATTGAAATAGCCGCGGGACGTTTAGAATGTATTAGGGGACACACACACACACACACCTCACACACACACACACACACACACACACACACGCACACGCACACACATACGGACAAAAGGTGATCTCATAAGCCTATTTTTTCAAAATTGAAAATAGGCTAAAAAATAAAAGAAAAAAGATTAGTTGAAATGTGCTCTCAAACTAAATTCACCTAACGTGTACTTCCAGACATGAAATAGAATTGAAAGCATTGTAGATGAAACGCAATACATGTCACATAAAAACTGACCCTCTACGTTGTGTTAGGTCCCCATACACAGGAAGATCTCTATCATTAATTATACAATCTTGTGGTGCATGAAAATTCAGGTTCTTTAGTCTCAAATGGCCCAAATTCCTAAAAGCCGCAAAAAATGCTGATTCAATTCAGGAATTTTTGAAAATAATATTGCTGTTTGGAGATATAATAGTCCTTCTGTACTATATGTCGCACGTGAAAATTGCATGAAAAAATTCTAGGTTACCCCTTGACCCCTTTAATTGCATTAATGAATTATACAGTCTATGTTGGTTCCGTGATAAACTTATATATGCAAACTTTCACAGAAATGTAATAAATGTAATACATTTCTTCTTACTGAAATAGATGGAAAGTTGGATGCCATTCCATGAGATAATGTTGTCATGGTTACCGATTTGCATTCCTTCATTAGTTTGTTAAATTAGATTAAATTAGTTTTCTGGGAATATTTCAGAAACTGTTGGTTTTAGAGCCTTATAATGTAGTTTTCGACGACCCTCGAGAGTTTTGTTTCTGGCAGCGAGGGGCTTTGTCTCGTCGTTGTACGCCATAATATAATACTAATAATAATAATAATAATATAATATAGGGATAGGAATATAATAGACCTGCCATACCACACCCACAGGTGTAA
Organism: Meconema thalassinum; assembly: GCA_946902985.2. Taxonomy (NCBI): domain Eukaryota; kingdom Metazoa; phylum Arthropoda; class Insecta; order Orthoptera; family Tettigoniidae; genus Meconema; species Meconema thalassinum. The sequence goes on along the minus strand of OX336400.1, from coordinate 76,504,735 downwards.
ATCGCGTGAAAAAATTCTAGACTACCCCTTGACCCCCTTAAGCGCATTTTACGTATTGATGAAATTTACAGCTTAATTTGGTTCCGTAATAACCATCTAGCCGTTTGCAAACTTTCACCCCTATGTAATTAATGGAATTGCATTGCGTCTTACAGCAATAGATGGACCTCTGAGAATCTGTTGCCATGGTTATCGGCTTGCATTCGTTCATTAGTTTATTAAATGAAATTAGTTTTCTGGGAATATCTCAAAAACGGTTGGACTTAGGACCTTAAAATGTGGTTTTAGGGCCCCCGAGTTATGTCTCTCACATTGAGGGGCTGAAAATGAGCGTTGTCTCGTCCTTCTACTCCTATTTCAGCATGTATTTTAAGAGGGTATTCCCCCTTTTATGAGAGGTACAGGGAAGAGTTACATCAATGATTAGTGTCGTGCCGCTGATGGATATCTGTACCAAATTTTACGTTGATACACCCAGCCGTTCTCGAGTTATAAGGGAACAAAATTGTCCACAGACAAACAAACAGACAGACAAAATAATATTTTCACGCGCATCCAACATAAAACATTCTGAAACGCGTAAATAACTCAAATTTCCGTAGAAATTCAGAAAAGAAAACCAGACAAACATTCATTTTTATATACAGTATGTGGAGATATACTGCACCGCTCGGTGTTGACCGTGTTTTATGGCACAAATTTAGGTTTCACTCACTAACCGTTGGAGATACACGAAAAGTGATAAGGACCTTTTGGATAGAAAATTGAATGTTAAAGCTCGTGTATGCCATCAAAAGGTTGCTATTTCTTAGCGTTCTCTCTTTATTTGAAATGGAAATATGAAATTTTGAAACTAAAGGTTGTAGTGAAGTCACAAATGTGGGTTTTACTCGCTAACCGTTGGAGATACACGAAAGGTGTAGCTCGTATGTACCGTCAAAAGTTTGCTATTTCTTAGCGTTCTCTTTTTATTTGATAAGGAAATATGAGGTCTTGATTAATGGGTGTAGTGACGTCACTAAAATGGTCGCCATTTTTTAATACTGCAAAATATCGAAATAAAATGTATCCTATGTGTAAACCTGGTAAATCAACTACATCCAAGCAAAATTTCATTTAAATCGGACCAGTGGTTCTTGCGTTATTGAGTAGCACACATACAGACAGAAAGACAGACACACACCATCTCATTTTTATATACTAGTATAGCAGAAATACCCGTTCTTTGAACGGTGTTATATATTAACACCAGACATTGTCAATTGAGCTACTGTTGCAATGGTTAGCGGTTTGTCATTCATTCATAAGTTTATCAGAACGAAGTTAATTTTCTGGGAATATCACACACGCTGTTAATTTAAGGGCCTTAAAATGTAGTTTTTTGAGACCCCTTATAGACTCGCGAATTTTGTGTCTCACATTGAGAAGCGCAACAGATGCTTTGGTCGTCCTTCTAGGATAATGTATATATTTCGCCTATTTTAGCATTATTTTGAGAAGTTTTTCCCTATATCCACCCTTCTACTGTATGAAAAGTACGGTGAAGAGTTTTATGAAATATTGGTGTATTGGCTCATGTTTACCATACCTAATTGTACGATGCACCAAGCATCTGAACATGAGTTATAGGTAGAGGTGTTAGTTTTTGTTAATTCGCGATAAAACGAAAAGTCATATTTAAGAGGTTAGGATGTTTTATTTTCACGTATTTACATGTTTCGTGCCGCCCAGGAGTGAAATTAAATCGCGAAATAACGCGAATTTTGTGAATAACACCACAAATACCGCAATCTGCGAAATAAAAACAAATTTTCATATTTTTTTCCCCACACCAATCCGAACATTTTTGTCCACAAGCCGATAATCGAATTTGGTTGGTGTTCAATTCGAGAGAATGATCGATTGTATAGTTTCGCGAGGGGTAATACTACGATATACATCATATTACGATATACTGTCGATATTCTCGTTACTCGTTGGATTTTAGCGCTGTGGTAAACAGCTGTTATATCGCGGCGTGAATAGTTTGGCCGACTACCTCCAAAAGGTTATGTGATAGTTGTTCATAATGTAAACTACGTTTGCCTCCTGTTACATCGGTAGCGAGTGTAAATTATAGTAGAGAATTCTATATAATTTAATAAAAAAGTGCGCAAATTGTGCGTTATCATCGAAGCTAGTGTGTTATTTGCGTGAATCAGTTGGTGACAACGTGTTCGTCGTATTAGTTCCGAACTTAGCAGTACAGGAAGATGAGACGCGACGTAATTTAAATATTATGACACGAATTCAGAAATAAATTTTGCTTGTGGTTACGAATTTATAATGGCGTGTGACTACAGTCAACCGTGTGATAACAGTGTTTGTTACTGGGCATCGCTCAGTTGAGTTTAGAAATGCCGAAGGTAGCTGTTTCTGCCACAGACAGACTTAAAGAATATAAGAATGAAGGATTTATAATTTCTTGTGGCATTCTTATGTGCAAATATTGTGATTGTCGGTTAGATTATCGCAGGAAAGATGCATTAGACAAACATTGCAAATCGGAGAAGCATTAAAACGCCGAGAAAATTCGCGTCTTGAAGTTAGTGTTCCTAGAGTGGCCATCTTGAAAGAAACATTATCAAATGCTAGTCGTGTGAAGGATATGGAAGAAGAGTTTATTTTGGACACTACTACTGCGTTTGTGAAAGCTAATATACCAGTAGAGAAACTAGACAATCCTGCTATCCGTACTTGGTTTAATAAGTACGTTCGCGGAAGTGGAGATTTACCATCAGCAAATCAGATTCGTCAGAAATACATCCCCATGATTGGCGAAAGAAAGAGGGAAGGAATTAGGGAAGATATAAAAAACAAAGACGTGTTTCTGCTATGTGACGAAACAACTGACAAGAATGGTAGGTGTGTTTTCAACATTCTTTTTCGTCCATCAGTACCATCAACTGAAATGAACACCCATCTGGCTGCCTCTGTTGTTCTAGATTCTGTCAATAGCGTAAATTGCTCCAATGCGATATTAGACACCTTGAATTCCTATGAAATTGAACGGGAGCGTGTAGTGGCAGTAGTTACGGACTCAGCACGCTACATGACAAAATGTGTAACTACTCTTCAAGGATTGATTGAAGAATTAAGTCATGTCCAGTGCTGGGCTCATAAAGTCAATCTTATCGGCTGCGTATTTGAAAACGAGCTGAACGAATTGAACATGTCTATAGTAAAGACAAAGAATGCCTTTTTAAATACGCGAAAAAGAAAAAGCAATTACGTTGCATTTCTAAGGGAGAAATATGAAAACACAGAAAAAGAGAATGAAATTCTAGCTTTCCCAATGCCTGTATGTACAAGATGGAATTCATGGTTTAAGGCTGCAATGTATAAGGCCACGCATGTGAAAGATCTGGTAGAATTTTTCAAAACATTGGAAGATTCAAATTCTGGGGTCAAATTTTTCCAACAAGCATCGACTTCAACAATACAATTTATAAAATTACAAGCATTGTATGTTTCTGTTGTTGGTGCCTCTCTTATGGACTTGCTTAATTTCTTGGAGGGATCTAAGTACCCAACAATTCACTTACTGGCTGGGAAGCTAGATGACCTTGAGGTAAAGCTCAAGCTATTAGGCGATGGTGGAATGTTCAATCATACGATACTCCAGATCTTGGAACAGCTTCCTCAAAAGATGCAGATAAAGGTTAAGTCCAATCTTACGTGTGTTGCCCGGTCAGCTCTAGTGAAAGTCAGGACTTTAAGGACCACGGATCCAGCCAGGAAGACTGTAGAAGCCATCGGGTCATTGTTTGATCCTCGGCATGCACCTAAGAACGTATCTCCCTCAGAACTGCTCCAATTTAAGAAGAATGCCCCGTTTCTTACGAAGATGGAGTCTCAACAGTTTTTAGAGGCTCACAGCATTTACCTGACTGCAATCAAGAACCAACTGCGTCATGAAGATAATGTGAATGCTCCAGAGATCCTCATGGGATTAAGGCCTGCTCACCGAGACTATGCAACAGCTGCATTAAAGTGTGTGTGGTATCCTTGTTCAAATGTGGATTCTGAAAGGTCATTTTCGAAATACAGTCTCATAGTAAGTGATAGGAGGCGAAAATTGACAGCTTCAAATGCTGAGACTTTAACCATGATCTACTTCCAGTGATTTCACCGCAGTATTTGGATAAAACTGAAAAAGGTATTCACTGAAATGTGTTTCGAGATGGTGAATGTAAAATAAAAATGTGACTTCCATATAAGTATTATCTCATTCTTCCATAGCCATGTTTAACGTTTTACCCTGCTGTTTTGTTTTTTACTTTGTTTTATTAATTGTTTATATTTTTAAATGCACTTATTGTAAAAACCTTATCGCTTTCCAAATTTTAACATGTCATCCCCCGAAAAAATAATAAAAACACAAAACACCACCTTTTGAATTTTAAATCAACAAATCTTCAAAAAAATAACAACACTTTCTAACACCTCTAGTTACAGGCTGCATTTATACAATACAGAAAGACAGACAGACAATTCTATTGTCTACAACATATCACCCAGAAATCCAAATATGGGTATATCTACCACACAGTATCAAACAAAATCATCCTTACGATGAACCCTTATGTCGACAAAAAAAAGAAGAAAAGAAAAAAGATTAGTTAAAATGTGCTCTCAAACTAAATTCACCTAACGTGTACTTCCTGACGTAAAATAGAATTGAAAGCCTTGTAGACAAAACGCAATACACCTCACATAAAAATGACCCTCTACGTTGTGTTAGGTCCCCATACACAGGAAGACCTCTTTCATAAATTATAAAGGCTTGTGGTGCATGAAAATTCAGGTTCTTTAGCCTCAAATGGCCCAAATTCCTAAAAGCCGCAAAAATGCTGATTCAATTCAGGAATTTAGAAAATAATTTTCCTGTTTGGAGATATAATAGACTTTCTGTACTATATGTCGAAGTGAAATTGCATGAAAAAATTCTAGGTTACCCCTTGACCCCCTTAATTGCATTGACGAATTATACAGTCTACGGTGGTTCCGTGATAACCTTAGAGTCATTTGCAAACATTCACAGAAATGTAATAAATGGAGTAGCCTAATAATAACATCGTATGGCCTCGGATGCCGGGTGCAAACTTCGTAATTTGACACCCAGAGGGTAGCTTGCATGCCGAAATTTCGTTGTTCCTTGTATCACTATGAAAGTCAAGGAGGGTAGATATCCAAGCTCCTTGAACATTATAGCGCTTTCTAGTAGAGAAATGAGGAACTTTGTGTTGGCGGAAACTCCTGAGATTAATTTTGCCATTATGAACACGGCCTACTGAATTCAAATGGGTTCTTTGTCATGCCAACATCGTACGACATGCGAGTCGTATTTTTACCGCCTTAAAAAAAATCACTTACCACGGCCAGGAGTGAACCTGCAATCTTGGGGTTAGTAGACCGACACGCTATCCACTCACCCATCGTGGCAAGGTATAAATGGAGTGACATTGCTTCTTACAGAAATAGATGGAAATTTGGATGCCACCCCTTGAGATAATGTTGTCATGGTTTCCGATTTCCACTCCTTCATTACTTTGTTAAATTAAATTAAATTAGTTTTCGGGGAATAATTCAGATACTTTTGGTTTTAGGACCTTATAATGTAGTTTTCGAGGACCCTTTAGGGCCCCCAAGTTTTGTTTCTGGCACAGAGGGGCTTTGTCTCCTCGTTGTATTCCATAATATAATAATAATAATAATAATAATAATAATAATAATAATAATATAATATAGGGATAGGAATATAATAGACCTGCCGTACCACACCCGCAGGTGTAAATCGCGTGAAAAAAATTCTAGTGTACCCCTTGACCCCCTTAAGCGCATTATATGTATTGATGAAATTTACAGCTTAATTTGGTTCCGTGATAACCTTCTAGCCGTTAGCAAACTTTCACCCCTATGTAATTAATGGAATTGCATTGCGTCTTACAGCAATAGATGGACCTCTGAGAATCTATTGCCATGGTTACCGGCTTGTATTCGTTCATTAGTTTATTAAACTAGGGTGCCCGTGCTGCTCTGCAACATTATCTTTCAGTATTGGAATTAAACAATTACGACATTATGTAATAGTTTATAACCTTCATTTCACAATACTTCCTTCCAGACAATGTTCGCTGTACGTCGACCATTAGGTTTAATTTCTACTTTTACATCTTTAAATGATTTTCCTCCGGATAAGGAAACATACAACATTCCATGGCCTAAAACTGGATCAGGCAAGTAGATTCCAACTCGTTAAAGCGTTTGACCTTGCGCTTTGTTGATTGTAATGCAAAACGGTAGTGTAATAGGAAATTGCCGTCATTCTAGTGTCAGATGGTGACAATCTACGCGAGGTAGCAGTATTCGCTCCTCACTATTCACACCAGTTAGAACTTAGATATCTATGATAATGTCGTTCATTTTTCTAACTATTGGCCTCGTCCCGTCCGGTGATATCTTAGTTGCATTGAAACTCGTAAGGAACATTGCAATAGCACCTACTTTCAAAGTCAGCACATGCGGAAGTAGTCCACTCATCTCAAGCCTATTCAAAAATTCAGTGGGAAAATGCAAAACTTAAATTTTCTTCTTCAGTTACCAATGTATTCACACTTGTGTAAATTCTAGAAGTTCCTGAAAGTAGATCTGACACTACCCTATTAATTTCATGGCAATGTTCATTTTTCGGTGCAAGAAAATGAAAAATTAGAAGTAATATTAAATGTCCACACATAACATTCCTCAGAATCAGCCGATTTGAATAGTCAACAGCTCCAATGAAAGCGCTTGAGTCACTGAGTGTTCTTAGACCAAAACTACATGCGTACCTCAATTAGAACCAAAGATATGATTGCTTCAATGAGAAAAAAAGTCGGAAAAAGTTCAAGAAATCAAATAATTTGAGGAAGGCGGAAGTTAAGTGATTTGTAATACTTGATGACAAATCCGAGCATGAATACCTTTCAATTAAAAAAGGAATGAAGGAAATCGACCGGATAGAATGATTAAATGAAATTAGTTTTCTGGGAATATCTCAAAAACGGTTGGTTTTAGGGCCTTAAAATGTAGATTTCGGGGACCCTTTAGGGCCCCCGAGTTTTGTCTCTCACATTGAGGGGCTGAACATGATCTTTGTCTCGTCCTTCTACTCCTATTTCAGCATGTATTTTAAGGCTGTAGGCCCCCTTTTATGAGAGGTACGGAGAAGGGTTACATCAATGATTAGTGTCGTGCCTCTGATGGATATATGTACCAAATTTTACATTGATACACCCAGCCGTTCTCGAGTTATAAGGGAACAAAGTTGTCCACAGGCAATCAAACAAACAGACAGACAGACCAAAACATTATTTTCTCCCGCATCTATCATAAAACAGTCTGAAACGTGTAAATAACTCAAATTTCCGTAGAAATTCAGAAAAAAAACAGACAAATGTTATTTTTATATATGTAGAGATATACTGCACCGCTCGGTGTTGACAGTGTTTTATTGCACAAATTAAGGTTTTACTCGCTAACCGTTGGAGATACACGAAAAGAGATAAGAATCTTTTGCATAGAAAATTAAATGCTAAAGCTCGTGAATACCATCAAAAGTTTGCTATTTCTTAGCGTTCTCTTTTTATTTGAAATGGAAATATGAAATTTTGAAACCAAAGGGTGTAGTGACGTCACAAAAGTAGCAGAAGTACCCGTCCTACGAACGGTGTTATATATTAACACCAGACATTATCAATTGAGCTACTGTTGCAATGGTTAGCGGTTTTTCATTCCTTCATAAGTTTATCAGAACGAAGTTAGTTTACTGGGAATATCACACACACTGTTAATTTAAGGGCCTTAAAATGTGGTTTTCGGAGACCCCTTATAGACTCGCGTATTTTGTGTCTCACATTGAGAAGCGCAACATATGCTTTGATCGTCCTTCTAGGCCTAGGATAATTTTTATATTTCGCCTCTTTTAGCATGTATTTTGAGAAGTTTTTCCCTATATCCACCCTTCTACTGTATGAAAAGTATGGTGAGGAGTTTTATAAAAGACTAGCTGAAGTACCCGTGCTTCGCTACGCGTCATAATTAAATTAAAATGGGAAGGTGACAGTTAAAACAGGGGATAGGCGAGGTGTTGCGCAGAGGGAGATTAAGGATGGAACATTTTGTCCAACTACACCGCTCGGCGTTGACCGTGTTTTATAGCATAAATTTAAGTTTTACTCGCTAACCGTTGGAGATACATTTCGGATAGAAAATGTAATTTTAAACCTCGTATATGCCATCAAAAGTTTGCTATTTCTTAGCGTTCTCTTTTTATTTGAAATGGAAATATGAAAGTTTTAAACCAAAGGGTGTAGAGACATCACTAAAATGGTCGCCATCTTTAAATAGGGGAAAGTATTGAAATCAAAAGAAACCTATATGTTAAACAGGTAAATCAGCTACTTAAATGTAAAATTCATGTAAATAGGACCAGTGGTACTTGCGTGATTGAGTAATACACAGACACACACCATCTCATTTTTTGCCTCGCTTAGCTCGCGTCATAGTCGTGTCATATTGTTATTCAATGAAATGCAGGTTTAACCCCGTTACCACCACTTTAGAACCTGAATATCCAAAAATCCCTCCTTAGTAGACGTTTTCGACACACAACAAACATATCCCCAAAATGTCATTCTTCTAACTTGAATAGTTTGGGTTGGTCGATGAGAGTGAACATCCAAAAATCCTTCCTTAGTGGACGTTTTTCTTCCAGAATTTCACCCCTCCCCATAGGCCCCTTAAATTGGATTTATGAAAAAACGGTCGAACACCTATTTATTTTATGTATTTATTTAATTATTTCTTTTTAATCTGATTGATTTCCTCCAAGTTTCAAACTCCTCGCCTATGTCGTTTAAGAGATACACGCTCCGTTAAGAATCTTTTAACCCCCACTTTTCATCCCTTTCACCTCATAATATATACTACATCGAAAAACCATTAGACCAGTGTCAGCTTATTTTTAATGATTTTATATATGCCAAGTATCACGTCCCAAAATGAAACCACTCGTAAGATATTGTTATTCAATTAAATGCACGTTTACCCCCTTAACACCTATTTAGAACCTGAATATTCAAAACTCCTTCCTTAGTGGACGTTTTCGACATACAACGAACATATCCTCAAAATTTCATGTTTCTAACTTCAATAAGTTTGGCTGGGCGATGATGAGTGAATGAGTCAGTCAGGACATTTTATTTCATTTATTTTTGATAATATCACCCCTCCGCATGAACCCCTTAAATTGGATTTATGAAACAAACGGTCGAACACCTACTTACTTATTTAAAGCTGTTTTCCCCCTGAGTTTCATGAGTGAGTAAGTGAGTCAATCAGTTAGGACACTTTCTTTCCTGTTTTTCCCCCAGAATTTCACCCCTCTCCAAGGGCCCCTTAAATTGGATTTATGAAAAAACGGTCGAACACAAATTTACTTGTATTTTAAGCTGTTTTTCCCGCCGAATTTCAAACTTCTCGCCTATGTCGTTTAAGAGAAACACGCTCCGTTAAGAATACCGCAACCCCCAATTTTCACCCCTTTCACCTCATAATATACACCACATCGATAAACCCTTAGATATATGTCTGATTATTTTTAATGATTAGTTTATATACCGAATATCACATCCCCAAAGAAACAACTCATGGGATATCGTTATTCAATGAAATGCGCGTTTACCCCCTTAACATCTCTTTAAAACCCGAATAATCAAAAATCATTCCTTAGTTGACGTTTCCGACATACAGCGAACATATTCCCAAAATTTCATTTTTCCAACTTTAATAGCTTTCGCTGGGCGTGATGAGTGAGTGAGTCAGACAGGACATTTTCTTTCAATTATTTTTACCACAATTTCACCCCTCCCCACGGGCCCCTTAAATTGGATTGATGATAAAACGCTTGAACACCTATTAACTTATTTTTTAAGCTGTCTTTTTCTCCTGAGTTTGAAGAGTGAGTGAGTTAGTCAGTCAGTTCGGACACTTTCACTCCTTACTTCCCCCAGAATTTCACCCCATCCCATGGGCCCCTTAAATTAATTTATGAAGAAACAGTCGAACACCGATTTACTTATTTTTAGCTGATTTATTCCCGCTGAGTTTTAAATTTCTCGCCTATGTCGTTTAATAGATAGGTCAACACGCTCCGTTAGGAATCCTTCAACCCCCACTTTTAGCCCCTTTCACCTCATAATAATACACCACATCGAAAAACCCTTAGACACATGTCTGCTTATTTTTAGCCTATTTTCAATTTTGAAAAAATAGGCTTATGAGATCACCTTTTGTCCGTGTGTGTGTGCGTGTGTGTGTGTGCGTGTGTGTGTGTGATTCGTGTGTGTGTCCCCCCCTAATAAAATCTAAACGGCTGGAGCGATTTCAATGAAACTCGGTATGTTCATAGCACTATTCCCGGCGACCTCGACCGTGCCCTTCAAATTTTGATACGTCTCACCAATGCAAAATGGCGGCTGTGCGAAATATTTCACTAGCATTCAATATCTCCGAAACTGTTACCGATATCGCCCTGAAATTGTGTACGGTGATAAAGGGTACTACTAGAATTTCACCTATGAGACTTACAAAAACCTGGTGACTACAAAACCAACATGGCGGTCAAGCGAAGTTGAGACTTTTAAATAGACTTTTCTCGTGATTTAACTATCCACACGTAATGAAACTTGGTACAGGAAATGTTTATACACATTGTAATGCAACGGAGTCTAATTTAGATCAATTGTTTACATAACTTCAAAATGGCGGCTGTGCGAAATATTTCACTGACATTCTATATCAACGAAACTATTACAGATATCACCCTGCAATTTAGTACGGTGATAAAGGGTACTGATACAAGTTTACCTATGTATATTTCATAAACTTGTAAAGTAGAAAACGAACATGGCGACCAAGCGAAGTTGAGACTTTTAAATAGACTTTTCTCACGATTTAACCATCCAAACGTAATGAAACTAGGTACAGCAAGTTTTTATACACATAGTAATGCACTGGAGTCTAATTTAGTTCAATTGTTTACATAACCTCAAAATGGCGGCTGTGCGAAATATTTCACTGACATTCTATATCTCCGAAACTATTACAGATATTACCCTGCAATTTTGTACGGTGATAAAGGGTACTGGTACAAGTTTATCTATGTATACTTCATAAGCCTGTAAAGTAAAAAACGAACATGGCGACCAAGCGAATTTGAAATATTTTATTAGACTTTTCTCGTGATTTAACTCTCTGAGCGCAGTGAAATGTGGTAGAGTAAATGATTTTGCAGATTGTAATGCACTGCCATCTAATTTAAATCAATTGTTTACATAACCTCAATATGGCGGCTGTGCGAAATTTTTAAATTAAGTTTTTATTTCTTGTGTCGTAATCATGCGATCGAAGTGAAAGTTTGAATAATGAACCAAGGCAATAATTGTCCTTGAATGGTACATAATTCTATGGCCTATACATATAACAATCTTAAATGGCGAACTTCCGAAATATTTACATGGTTCTCAATATCTATGATTCTTTTACAGCAACCAAACTGAATTTGTTTTATGTTCATAGAGACTATGAACATATGTTCACCTATAGGACTTTCATTAACCTGGTGAGCACAAATCCAACATGGCGGCGATGCGAAGTATAAATATTTAAATGGACGATTCTCGCGAATTAACTATCCGAGTGCTGTGAAACGTTGCACGTTTAATGCTTATACAAATGTTGATCCACTGGCATCTAATTTATTTCAATTGTTTGCATAATCACAAGATGGCTGCTGTGCGTAGTTTTAAAATCTCGTTTTTACTTCTTGTGTTCTAATCATGCGATTGAAGTTTGAATACCACACGTACACAATAATCTTAATGTAATAGTACAAAAATAAAAATCCAACCTGGCGACAATCTGAAATATTTAGACGGTTCTCAATATCTACGAATCTGTTACAGCAATTAAACTGAAATTTTGTATGTTGATTGTGGCAGTTAACATAAGTAGGATATATGAAAATAGGCTGTATAGTTCTTTACGGAACTACTTGTTAATGATTAGTTTATATGGCGAGTATCACATCCACAAATGAAATCACTCGTGAGATATTGTTATTCAATGAAATGCAGGTATAACCCCCTTAAGACCCCTTTAGAAATTGAATATCCAAAAATCCTCCCTTAGTGTACGTTTTTGACATACAACGAACATATCCCCAAAATGCCATGTTTCCAACATCAATGTTTTTTGGCTGGGCGATGATGAGTGAGTGAATGACTCTGGACATTATCTTTCATTTTTAGCCTATTTTCAATTTTGAAAAAATAGGCTTATGAGATCACCTTTTGTCCGTGTGTGTGTGCGTGTGTGTGTGTGTGTGTGTGTGTGCGTGTGTGTGTGATTCGTGTGTGTGTGTCCCCCTAATAAAATCGAAACGGCTGGAGCGATTTCAATGAAACTCGGGAAGTTCATAGCACTATTCCCGGCGACCTCGACCGTGCCCTTTAAATTTTGTTACGTCTCTCCAATCCAACATGGCGGCTGTGCGAAATACTTCACTAGCATTCAATATCTCCGAAACTATTACCGATATCGCCCTGAAATTGTGTACGGTGATAAAGGGCACTACTAGAAGTTCACCGATGAGACTTTCAAAAACCTGGTGACTACAAAACCAACATGGCGGCCAAGCGAAGTTGAGACATTTAAATAGACTTTTCTCGCGATTTAACTATCTAAATGTAATGTAACTTGGTACAGCAAATGTTTATACAGATTGTAATGCACTGGAGTCTAATTTAGTTCAATTGTTCACATAACCTCAAAATGGCGGCTGTGCGAAATATTTCACTGACATTCTATATCTACGAAACTATTACAGATATCACCCTGCAATTTTGTACGGTGATAAAGGGTACTGATACAGATATACATATGTATATTTCATAAACCTGTAAAGTACGAAACGAACATGGCGACCAAGCGAATTTAAAATATTTTAATAGACTTTTCTCATGATTTAACTCTCTGAGCGCAGTGAAATGTGGTACAGTAATTGATTTTGCAGATTGTAATGCACTGCCATCTAATTTAATTCAATTGCTTACATAACTTCAAGATGGCGGCCGTGCGAAATTTTAAAATTAAGTTTTAATTTCTTGTGTCGTAATCAGGCGATCGAAGTGAAAGTTTGAATAATGAACCTAGGCAATAATTGTCCTTGAATGGTACATAACTCTATGGCCTATACACATAACACTCCTAAATGGTGAGCTCCCGAAATATTTAGACGGTTCTCAATATCTATGAATCTTTTACAGCAACCGAACTGATTTTTTTTATGTTCATAGAGACTAAGAAAATATGTTCACCTATAGGACTTTCAGGAACCTGGTGAGCACAAATCCAACATGGCGGCGACGCGAAGTATAAATATTTAAATGGACGTTCCTCGCGAATTAACTATTCCGAGTGCCGTCAAACGTTGCACGTTAAATGCTTATACAAATGTTGATCCGCTGGCATCTAATTTATTTCAATGGTTTGCATTAACACAAGATGGCTGCTGTGCGTAATTTTAAAATCTCGTTTTTACTTCTTGTTGTCTAATCATGCAATTGAAGTTTGAATACCACACGTACACAATAATCTTAATGTAATAGTACAAAAATAAAAATCCAACCTGGCGACCATCTGAAATATTTAGACGGTTCTCAATATCTACGAATCTGTTACAGCAATTAAACTCAAATTTTGTATGTTGATTGTGGCAGTTAACATAAGTAGGATATATGAAAATAGGCTGTATAGTTCTTCACGGAACTACTTGTTTTTCTTCAGAATTTCACCCCTCCCGATGACCCCCTTGAATTTGATCGATCAAAAAACCTGTCGAACAGCTATTTACTTACTTTAAAGCATTTTTCCCCCTGAGTTTGATGAGTGAGTCAGTCAGTCAATTAGTTAGGACATTTTATTTCATATTTCCCCCCAGAATTTCACCCCTCCCCATGGGCCCCTTAAATTGGATTCATGAAGAAACGGTCAAACACATATTTACTTCTTTTTTATGTTGATTTTTTTTCGCTGAGTTTCAAACTCCTCGTCTATGTCGTTTAAGAGATATACGCTCCGTTAGGAATCTTTCAATCCCCACTGTTCACCCCTTTAACCTCATAATATACACCACATCTAAAAACCCTCAGACCCGTGTCTTCTTATCTTTAATGATGAGTTTATATGCCGAGTATCACATCCCCCAATGAAACCAATCGGGAGATATTGCTATTCAATGATATGCAGGTCTACCCCCTTAACACCTGAATATCCAAAAATCCTTTATTAGTGGGCGTTTGCGGCCCTTGAGGAAGCTGCATACCAAATTTCATTCCAATCCGTTCGGTGGTTTCTGAGATTTTGTGATGAATGAATGAGTGAGTGGTATTTGACAAATATATAGTAGAAGATGGTGCAAGTCTTTGTTATGCTAAACTCGGTTGACAGTGCTGTGTGAGTAGTTGAGTAACTAACGGGATTTCAAGTAAAGATCCTCATTTTCTATACCGGTAGTGCAGAGCGCAAATGGCATCCAGTCAGCCGTGTCTCGACTTGAGCTATGTTGCCATGGAAACTTTCTGTCTTGCCATTCCTTCATGAGTATATTTTATGATTTGATTAGCCTGTGCTTGAGTGCAAGAGGGCCGAAATCAGAAGAATGAGAAAGACTATCGAAAATTCATGTAGCCAGCGGTTCCTTCTAGGTCCTAAAGTACGTGTATGCAAAATTTGGTTGAGATTGGTGGAACGGTGTAGATTTGTATACGGAACAGATCCACATACATACATACATACATACATACATACAGACTTTCACTTTTATATATAAGACTAGCTGAAGTACCCGTGCTTCGCTACGCGTCATAAATAAATTAAAATGTGAAGGTGACAGTTAAAACAGGGGATAGGCGAGGTGCTGCGCAGAGGGTGAATAAGGATGGAATATTTTGTCCAACTACACCGCTCGGCGTTGACCGTGTTATATAGCACAAATTTAGGTTTTACTCGCCAACCGTTGGAGATGCCTTTCGGAAAGAAAATGTAATTTTAAACCTCGTATATGCCATCAAAAGTTTGCTATTTCTTAGCGTTCTCTTGTTATATGAAATGGAAATAAGAAAGTTTGAAACCAAAGGGTGTAGTGACGTCACTAAAATAGTCGCCATCTTTAAATAGTGGAAAGTATTGAAATCAAACGTAACCTATATGTTAACCAAGTAAATCAGCTACTTCAATGTAAAATTCATGTAAATCGGACCAGTGGTACTTGCGTGATTGAGTAATACACAGACACACACCATCTCATTTTTAGCCTCGCTTCGCTCGCGTCATAGTCGTGTCATATTGTTATTCAATGAAATGCAGGTTTAACCCCGTTAACACCCCTTTAGAACCTGAATATCCAAAAATCCCTCCTTAATAGACGTTTTCGACACACAACAAACATATCCCCAAAATATCTTTCTTCTAACTTTAATAGTTTTGGTTGGTCGATGAGAGTGAACATCCAAAAATCCTTCCTTAGTGGACGTTTTTCTTCCAGAATTTCACCCCTCCCCATAGGCCCCTTAAATTGGATTTAGGAAAAAAACGGTCGAACACCTATTTTATTTATTTATTTATTTTTAAGCTGATTGATTTCCTCCAAGTTTCAAACTCCTCGCCTATGTCATTTAAGAGATACACGCTCCGTTAGGAATCTTTCAACCCCCACTTTTCATCCCTTTCACCTCATAATATACACTACATCGAAAACCCATTAGACACGTCTCAGCTTATTTTTAATGATTAGTATATATGCCCCATGTGAGATCTGTGCTGGATAAAACGGCGGCAGACAGGTTTTTCTCCGGGTACTCCGGTTTTCCCTGTCAAAAATTTCATTCCAGCAACACTCTCCACTATCATTTCATTTCATCTGTCATTCATTTAATCATTGCCCCAGAGGAGTGCGTCAGGCCTCGGCAGCCGGCACAGTTCATATCCTCGCCGCTAGATGGGGTCTTCATTCATTCCATTCCTGACCCGGTCGGAGACTGGAAGCAGGCTGTGGATTTTCATTTTCAGTATATTATGCCAAGTACCACATCCCCAAATGAAACCACTCGTGAGATATTGTTATTCAATGAAATGCACGTTTACCCCCTTAACACCTCTTTAGAACCTGAATATCCAAAACTCTTTCCTTAGTGGACCTTTTCGACATACAACGAACATAACCCCAAAATTTCATATTTCTAACTTCAGTAATTTTGGCTGGGCATGATGAGTGAGTGAGTCAGTCAGGACATTTTCTTTCATTTATTTTTGATAATTTCACCCCTCCCCATGAACCCCTTTAATTGGATTTCTGAAACAAATGGTCGAACACCTCTTTACTTATTTAAAGCTGTTTTCTCCCTGAGTTTGATGAGTGAGTAAGTGAGTCAATCAGTTAGGACACTTTCTTTCCTTTTTTTTTTCTCCAGAATTTCACCCCTCTAAGGGTCCCTTAAATTGGATTTATGAAAAAACGGTCGAACACCTATTTACTTGTATTTTAAGCTGTTTTTCCCGCCGAATTTCAAACTTCTCGCCTATGACGTTTCAGAGATACACGCTCCGTTAGGGAATCCCTCAACCCCCAATTTTCATCCCTTTCACCTCATAATATACACCACATCGGTAAACCCTTAGACATATGTCTGATTATTTTTAATGATTAGTTTATATACCGAATATCACATCCCCAAAGAAACAACTCATGAGATATCGTTATTCAATGAAATGCACGTTTACCCCCTTAACACCTCTTTAAAACCCGAATAAACGAAAATCATTCCTTTGTTGACGTTTTTGACATACAGCGAACACATTCCCAAAATGTCAAGTTTCCAACTTTAATAGTTTTCGCTGGGCGTGATAAGTGAGTGAGTCAGACAGGACATTTTCTTTCAATTATTTTTACCAGAATTTCACCCCTCCCCATGGGCCCCTTAAATTGGATTGATGAAAAAAAGCTTGAACACCTATTAATTTATTTTTTAAGCTGCCTTTTTCCCCTGAGTTTGATGAGTGAGTGAGTTAGTCAGTCAGGACACTTTCTCTCCTTTTTCCCCCAGAATTTCACCCCACCCCATTGGCCCCTTAAATTAATTTATGAAAAAACGTTCGAACACCGATTTACTTACTTTTTAAGCTTTTTTTTTCGCTGCGTTTCAAATTTCTAGCATATGTCGTTTAAGTGATAGGCCTACACGCTCCGTTAGGAATCATTCAACCCCCACTTTTCACCCCTTTCACCTCATAATAATACACCGCATCGAAAAAACCTTAGACACATGTCTGCTTATTTTTAATGATTAGTTTATATGCCGAGTATCACATCCACAAATGAATCCACTCGTGAGATGTTGTTATTCAATGAAATGCAGGTTCAACCCCCTTAAGATCCCTTTAGAACCTGAATATCCAAAAGTCATCCCTTAGTGAACGGTTTTGACATACAACGAACATATCCCCGAAATGCCATGTTTCCAACTTCAATATTTTTGGCTGGGCGATGATGAGTGAGTGAATGAGTCAGGACATTTTCTTTCAATTTTTTCTTCTTCAGAATTTCACCCCTCCCGATGAACCCCTTCAATTTGATTGATCAAACAATACTGTCGAAAAGCTATTTACTTACTTTAAAGCAGTTTTTTCCCCTGAGTTTGATGAGTGAGTCAGTCAGTCAATCAGTTAGGACACTTTCTTTCCTGTTTCCCCCCCCCCCCCAGAATTTCACCCCTCCCCATGGGCCCCTTAATTTGGATTTATGAAAAAAACGGTCAAACATATATTTACTAATTTTTATGCCGATTTTTTGTCCACTGAGTTTCAAACTCCTCGCCGATGTCGTTTAAGAGATACACGCTCCGTTAGGAATCTTTCAATCCCTACTTTTCACCCCTTTCACCTCATATTATACACCACATCGAAAAACCCTCAGACATGTTTCTTCTTATTTTTAATGATGAGTTTATATGCCGAGTATCACATCACCCAATGAAACCAATCGGGAGATATTGCTATTCAATGAAATGCAGGTCTACCCCCTTAACACCCCTTTAGAACCTGAATATCCAAAAATCCTCTCTTATTGGGCATTTGCGGCCCTTGAGGAAGCTGCATACCAAATTTCATTCCAATCCGTTTGGTGGTTTCTGAGATTTCGTGATGAATGAGTGAGTGAGTGAGTGAGTGAGTGAGTGGTATTTGACAAATATATAGTAGTGTCAAGTCTTTGTTATGCTAACTCGGTTGACAGTGTTGTGTGAGCAGTTGAGTAACTAACGGGATTTCAAGTAAAGATCCTCATTTTCTATACCGGTAGTGCAGAGCACAACTGGCATCAAGTCGGCCGTGTCTCGACTTGAGCTATGTGGCCATGGAAACTATCTGCCTTGCCATTCCTTCATGAGTATATTTTCTGATTTGATTAGCCTGTGCTTGAGTGCAAAATGTAATTTTAAACCTCGTATATGCCATCAAAAGTTTGCTATTTCTTAGCGTTCTCTTGTTATTTGAAATGGAAATATGAAAGTTTGAAACCAAAGGGTGTAGTGACGTCACTAAAATGGTCTCCATCTTTAAATAATGCAAAGTATTGAAATCAAAAGTAACCAATATCTTAACCAGGTAAATCTGCTACTTCCATGTAAAATTCATGTAAATCGGACCAGTGGTACTTGCGTGATTGAGTAATACACAGACACACACCAGTAGGAAATATAAGGCGGTTCTGGCGCAGGGGCTAATGCGTAACATGGCCGCCGCGGGCAATTAGTCCTATGTTATTCTTATGGAGAGGTCATTCAGAGCTGACGCAAGGGCTAATGCGCAAGATGGCTGCCAAGCCCTGAGACCATGAATAATGTCACAGGGAGAGTTCGACCGTGTAGTCGCTAAATGGAATATTTATTATTATTATTATTATTATTATTATTGTTATTATAATTATTATTATTAATAATTTTATTAGGTTTATTGATTGATAGTTTGCCACGGTGAGTGAGTGGTTATTGTGTCGGACTACTAACCCCAAGCTTGCAGGTTCGCTCTTGATCGTGGTAAGTGATTTCTGAAAGGCGGCAAAAATTAAGACACGCATGTCATACGATGTTGGCATGTAAAAGAACGCAGGGAGAGGTCGGCTATGCAGTTGCTAAATGGAATATTTATTATTATATTATTATTATTATTATTATTATTATTATTATTAGGTAATCTTGCATTGATCATGTACAATCAAGACCAGCCTTATATTGTCCACTTTTTGGTGTAGTGGCTAGCATTCTTGGCTGTTACTGTGGAGGCTCGGGTTCGAGTCCTGGCTCTGTCAAGAAATTTAATTCTAGGCTGAGGGTTGGAATGGGGTACACTCCACCTTGTGAGGCAAAACTGACTGGAGCTGTTTTTTGATTCATACCGCAGCCATTCTGCCTAACCCAACTTCACCTAACCTAACCTAACCTAACCTAACCTTACCTAACCTAACCAGATCACACCTTACCTAACCTAACCTGACCTAACTTCAAAGTCAGAATGTACAATACTTTTATTGTGTTTATGCCCTTATAAATTAGATATAGAGAATGTCCACTAGGATTTAGATCCTCGAGAACACTTTCTGACATATCATTAAAACGTGTAGAAAGGAATGTCTGAAAATTTTCACTAACACATGATACACGTTCACCATACATTGTGTCCACTTTTTGAATGTTAATGATACGGAAAAGAGTATGCATTGGTAATTCAGTGAGCTCTTTTCTCTCTAATCAACAGTTCTGCCCCCCATAGTATTGAGAATATTTATTGTAGTAGCCTATAAAGAAACAAAAAAAATCATATCTATTACAGTTTAGCTATAAGTGCCCAGAACCACTATAATATTTTATTCTAATAAGGAGATTTCCATAATGATAAGAAAAAAAAATGCTTACCATAATGATGGATTGTGTGTAAGTAAACGTCTTTTGCTGCTTGATGTCACTACTAAACTGATAGTCATACAACAGACAAGTGAGTTCATGTTTAGCTGACGTAATCGTATGTTCCCACGCACTTCCTGTGTATTGCACGCGCCGTAGTGGCTAAATTTGAAACTAGATGAGATGGTTTGCTGATGCAATCGTATGTTCACCTGCACGCACACGCAGGCCCCTGTGAATGGGTCCCTGTGGACGGGACCCTGTGGACGGGTCATTGTTGACGGGTCCTTGTTGACGGGTCCTTGTTGACGGGTCCTTGTTGACGAGCCCCCTGTGGACGGGTCCTTGTTGACGGGTCCTTTTTGACTAATCCCTTTAGACCGGTTCCTTTTGACTGGGTCAAGACCCCTAATGCTATAATGAAATTAAAACGTTGTTCCACATGATACGCAAGCAAAGAGACGATCGCTACTATGAATTAACATTTAGGTTTTTGTTTTGTTTTTACGCATGTGCACTTGGGTTTTTTGTAAGAGGGCGGGCTTTTTGAATACAGATTTATAAATGAGTTATTTATTTTTAAATTACCAAAAGATCCAAAACTAATAGGTAATTAGCTTTTTAACATTTCATGAACCAATAAGGCTATGTGACTTGTATTAGAGGTCGTTGGACTTGAGATGACATTTTGTTTTTGAATCTATTATTATTTTTGTTAAAAGGGTCTAACTACACTTTTGTTAATATCTCGCTAACTAATAATCAGAGAGGGTCAAGTGAGGTGTCATGGGACTCAGGATGGTCAACCCTTTTCCATGACCAACGAATTTACCCAAAAGATTCAAAACAGCAAGGTCATTGACCTAAGATTTTATAAACTAATAATTGAATATTAACATGTGAGGTGTCATAGGACTTAGAATGGTAAACCCTTTTGCCATGGCCAATGCATTTACCAAAAGTACCCAATACATCAAGGTCATTGACCTGAGATTTTATAAACTAATAATCGGGTACGAACATGTGAGATGTTTACAATGTGTGATGAAACATAGCTAGGTAGAGAAAGAATTAGTGTAGGCTACATGTATTGTGACTGACAAGTCTTTTACTATTGAAACTTGTTTTCAGATCAAACTGTAGTATAGAGAGAGTATAGGTTGCAGGTATGGGTTAATAAATGAGAAACGGTGTACGCAAACTCTGATTTATCAAGAATTAAGAGTAGACTATCTTTATTTGATTTGGTTAAAGAGGATAGCTAAAACACAAAAATGCTCAGTGGTTACCGAGACAAAATGATCGCTACACACAACAAGCTTTAAATACTTGAGGCTAATAATCAATACACACACACACTCGCTTGTTCTAAACCAAACTGTGTTGCTGTCAGTGCTCAGACAGTAGGCTGATGACGAAATGCATTGCTAACAGAAATATAATCATTTCCGGTTGTCTAATGTTACCAGCTATCCATTTATTTATTTTTTGTGTTGCAGTGGTAAGCACTTTTAGCTCTTGTATTGGTAGTCTTAACTCGATTTCCAGGTCTGAGGCCTAGAACGAGTTGAACTAAGAAACAAGGGCATGGTGGTGCAGTGGTTAAGCTGTTAGCCTTTTCACCAGAGGGTTCGATTTCAGGTTAATATGCATGTCATAAACATATTAAACAAAACAAAAACAGAGATAAGGTTTAAAACTGATTACATTTGTGACTTTTCAAATTATTACTTGGATTACAAATACAAAAGGTGAACTGGGTTTGATATACAGTTAATGCTGTCTATCACACACTCGACTGTAAGAAAGCCAAAAGAGCAAAAGGCTTAGGTAGAGCAGTGGTAAAATTGCTATATGTAGAGAACTACCTGGCAAAGCTATATCGCATAAACAGTGCAGGATACAATCCAGCAATCAAATTTGTATCTTGTGGAACAGAGAAATGCACTTAAGTGAGAAAATGCAAGTTCATGTGTAATATGACCTAACACACAAGTGTTCACCTGTGCACGTGCACAATAAGAGCTAACAAGTCACATTCTGTTTAGTTCGTACGTAACGTTAGGTTAGGGCTAATGCACACACCCTAGTACACGAGGCACATGCCATTTGAGAGCAGGTCAAGGGATCTAACTTGGTGGATGGATGTGTTCTAACGAGTCATTTGTAGTTGAAAGAGAATAATACTTGTTCTTAAGATGTTAAAACTGAGGAGATGGTATGTACAGTAAGACGTCTTGTTATTTCCTGTGTAATATTACAGACATGGCAGAGAGCACACAGTTCTGTTGCTATGAATACGCTGCAGTAATTTGAAACCCTACGTGTTCATTAAGACAATGGGTGATGATTATACAAAGTTAGCAGTCATTGGATATTACACAGGTGTTCCTTTCGGTGTCATGTTGCTGACATGGCAGAGAGCGCACAGTTCTATTCCTACAACTAACACTGCAGTAATTTGAAACCCAAGGTGTTGATCAAGACAATGGGTGATGATCATGCAAAGTCAGCAGTAATTGGATACCACACATCAACATTGACTAAATCATGAACGTGTTGTCATAACCAGCAGAAACCTCATTTAAAGATTTTAGATTTTACATTTTAAATTTAAGATTTTTTTTTATTTTTAGATTTTACTTTTTTACATTTTCCTAAAAGAGTAAACAACAAGGTCACATACCTAACTTCATTAAACCTAACTTTACCAAACCTAACTTAAGCTAATCCAAAGGCTAATGCACATACCCAAAGCATATAAGGTACATGCAACTATCCTTATGCTAGTCTTACAGGTTAATGTACAACATGATCACACCCAAAAGGATTTTTTTTTCATTATGTTGTTTATACATATGTCAATTTTCCAATTTCCCATTTTCAGTTTTTTAATGTCAGTTTTTAGTTTTTTCAATTTCATAATATGGAAAACATGGATTTTTGCATTTTGTTGTTTACACATTTATTAATTTCACAATTTCCCATTTTCAGTTCTTAAAATGTCAGTTTAAAGTTTTTCAATTTCATGATATAGAAACATGGATTTTCCAATTTGTTGTTTTCACATTTATCAATTTACTAAATTCCCATTTACAGTTTTTAAAATTTCTGTTTAATGTTGTTGTTTTTTTCTATTTGTCAATATGGAATATGGATTTTTCCAGTTTGTGTTTTACATGTTCATTTTGCATTAGGAGTGGAGAGAGATGGGTAGTAATTAAAAATGTGCAAGCAGTGTCCATTGTTGACAGGTCATTGTTGACGAGTCCTTTTCATACAACAGAAAAGTGAGTTCATGTTTCGCATGCATTACCTAAAATGTAATACCATGCAAGTGTTTAACATTTTACAACTAACCTGTTAGTATGATTTGCACACTACAAAGGTTATATCTGTTCTGGTAATAGAATTATTTAACGTTGGCTTTTATATTTAATATGTACAGTTTAAAGTGATAGAAAAGTGGTAGAAATGTGGTAGCAAAGTGGTAGACAAGTGGTAGACAATTGGTAACAAAGTGGTAGAAAAGTGGTAGCAAAGTGGTAGAAAAGTGGGTGCAAAGTGGGTGCAAAGTGGGTGCAAAATGGGTGCAAAAGTGGGTGCAAAAGTGGGTGCAAAAGTGAGTGCAAAAGTGGGTGCTAAAGTGGGGTGTAAGAGTGGTACCCTATTTGTAACGGCTTATTTAACAAGTTATTTTGTGGTACTCTATTTGTAATGGCTTATTTGAAAAGTTATTTTTTATCAAATGTATTTAGAGGATATCTCTCTTGTTCTTGGAAAGTATCTCAGCCCTTTTTATGATAGCATAATGCTTACCGCCATGTTTGTAAGCAACAACAACACACTAAAGTTCCAAGAAGCCAAACTACTCTAAGGTTCATGATTGTCTCTCAACTCCATTCCACGCCTAGTCAAAAATATTATACATTTCGAATTTTTCAAAAAAAGGTAAATTGGGACAGTATGCTATATGTTTAAACTAAAATTCCTCTCGGCACGCCGGAAGGCGGAGGTAGATTTCACCGGGCAAACTAGGGGATTGGCTATAATAGGCAAAATATGCAGGTTTTCGTAGGAGGATCAGACCTCATTGATTGCAAGAAAGTATTTTACATTTAGAGGTTAAAAATCAACTTTTTTTTTCGTTTTTGTATGCATATTTTTATCATTTTATTGTCTTATGGGGATGGTAACCTTCTTGTCATTCGGGGTTCATTTTTATACTTCTGATCACACTGTCCTTATGCAAGGTTTGGAACTGGTGTGTAACTATCAGACAGTCTGTTACTTCTTCTCGCAAAATTTCATCTCCCGCAGAGATTTTTGTTGGTTCCTCAGTTTAGGGGCTGCGACAACGTGGTCATGTAACCCCGGGTGTGTAGAATCTGATAAACGGTGTTAATTGTGATGACTGTTTTAGTCTGTAATTCAGGTAAGGTCTGCAGACGGTCAATTTTAAGTAGTAGTTCCTAATTTTGTACCATATCCTAACGTGAACGACACCTAGCTGTGAACTTGGCTACTAGATGCCACCGCAACCAGCAACTTGCAACGAACGTTGGAACTTCTCCTCCAAAGGAAAGCATGCTGAGGGTTTTTTAGAGCTCTTAGAAAATTCGACGACTTTGGCCGGCTTTGAACCAGCGACCTTGGGCATATAAGTTCAGCATGCTACCAGTTAGCCGCTTCCCACAGTCAGATGGAAAAATGAATGTGATCTCGTGCAATGGCGTTGTCTTGGCAACCTCTGATAGCTCATCCCTCATCAATTTAGAAGCGTTGTCACGGTAACCTCTGATGGCACTTGGCATGTTCTTTAATTCCAAATCATTTTTCTCTTCCCTTGGCGTAATGGTAGGTCAGATCAAAACTTTTTCAGACAAAGTTTTAGGTAATTATTAGGGGAATATTTTCCATTATGTACGGGTTTGATATTGTGCCTATTAAAAGAGATATGATTAATGTTTCCCGAAAAAAACACTTTTTTCCACCCCTTTGGTCAATGGTTGGTGCTATCAAAAAACCTATTTGACATAAATTTTTGGCACTTATCCGATAAATATTATGAACTTTGTAAATTGATTCGATATTTCACGTATTGAGAGTTATAGCGACATTTCACTTTTTCGAAAAAAAAGCCCCCCCCCCCCTCATTTCCCCCCCCCCCCTTTAACCGATTTTGCCCATTAACGAACTCGACCGATTTTTTAAGGGGTTACATATTATGTAAAACATTTAAGTGATTGGTGCAAAATTACGGCAGTTATCGTGTCCACAAGAAACTGATATATATGCATATATATACACACACATATATATAAACTTTTGAACTGACGGTGGTTTGGGGTCTGGGGGATGTGAAACGCGAAGATATGTCGAAATTTTCCGGAAGTCGAAACATGGCACCCATTGCAATAGTTAGCTTTCTGATGAAATCTACCTAAAATAGGCTACATAATTTAAAATACTACCATCAACGACACCTAGCTGTGAACTTGGCCACTAGATGCCACCGGAACCATCAACTCGCAACGAACGTTGGAACTTCCCCTCCGAAGGAAAGCATACTCAGGGTTTTTTGGCGCTCTTAGTAAATCCGACGACTTCAGCCGGGTTTGAACCCGCGACCTTGGGCATAGAAGTTCAGCATGCTACCAGTTCCGATACCGAAGTCGCTTCCCACAGACATATGAAAACAGAATGTGATCTCGTGCAGTGGCGTTGTCATAGCAACTTCTGATGGCTCAACCCGTATCAATTAAAAGTAAAGTTGTCATGGCAACCACTCTGGGCACTTGGAATTTTCTTATAATTTAAATCATTTTGCTCACTCCGTGGCGTAATGGTGGGTCATATCGAAAATTCTTTCAGACAAAAGTTTTAGGTAATTATTGGAGGAATATTGTCCATTTTGTACGGTTTTGATATTGTGCCTATTAAGAGAGATATGATTAATGTTTCCCGAAAAACCCACTTTTTTCCACCCCTTTGGTCAATGGTTGGTGCTATCAAAAAACTTATTTGACATAAACTTTTGGCACTTATCCGACACATATTATGAACTTTGAATGGATTCGATATTTCACGTATTAAGAGAGTTATAGCGAAATTTCACTTTTTCGGAAAAAGCCCCCCATTTTCACCCCCTTCGACCGATTTTGCCCATTAACGAACTCGACCGAGAATTTATAGGGATACATGTTATGTAAAAAATTCAAAGTGATTGGTTTAGGTCGAACCCAAGGTTCAGTTAAGCTATGACCACTATTTTGAAATTTTTTTGATCACACCTCGTAGGTTTAAGTTAAGTTAGGTTAGGTTAAGCGAAGCTACGGCCGCCATTTTGAAATTTTTTGATCACACCTTGTAGGTTAGGTTAGGTTAGGCTAGGCTAGGTTTGGTTAAGTTGCAGCCAAATTTTTGGAACTTTTTGATCACACCTCGTAGGTTAGGTTAGGTTAGGCTAGGTTAAGTTAAGCTACAGCCGCCATCTTGTTAGGTTAGGCTAGGTTAAGTTAAGCTACGGCCGCCATCTTGTTAGGTTAGGCTAGGTTAAGTTAAGCTACGGCCGCCATCTTGGAGGAGGGGAGGAGGAGGAGGCTGCGGAACTGTCCAAAACACACTACTGCACAGTTTTTGTCCTAGGAACGTACAATTTATTTTTGGGGTATAGGGGGTAAAGACCTTTCATTTATGTTAAACAAACTTTTTTGTAAAATTCTTAGTTTCCAAAATATAGGCAATTTTGAAAATTGACCCTTTTTTGGAAAAATTGAAAATATGTTTAAGTTTTATTATAACGTTAAAGGACTTAAAGAACATTTGTTTGAGTCTATATATGACTTTTTAGAATGATAAGTTTTCAAAATATCGCCTACTTTCAAAATTGAAACTTTGTGGATTTTGTCCCAGAGACCTGGGACTTGGTTTTATGCTAGAGGGAGTAAATACCTGTCATTTATGTCACACACATTTTTTTTGTAAATTTCATAGTTTACAAAATGTAGCCCTTTTTTTTAGAATGAACATTTTTTGGAAAAATGTCAAAAATTCCATGTTATGTTCTAACGATTAAGGACATAAAAGCCATTGGTTTGAGTCTATATATGACTTTTTATGATGATTAGTTTTCAAACTATAGCCTACTTTCCAAAAATTTTATGAAAAATTTAAAGAATATATTATTTTTTGACTGAGAGTGGGATAGACGTAGGTGTTGGAGTTAGCATATGATTTTATATGATTTTTAGTTTAAACATATAGCATACTGTCCCAATTTACCTTTTTTTGAAAAATTCGAAATGTATAATATTTTTGACTAGGCGTGGAATGGAGTTGAGAGACAATCATGAACCTTAGAGTAGTTCGGATTCTTGGAACTTTAGTGTGTTGTTGTTGCTTACAAACATGGCGGTAAGCATTATGCTATCATAAAAAGGGCTGAGATACTTTCCAAGAACAAGAGAGATATCCTCTAAATACATTTGATAAAAAATAACTTGTCAAATAAGCCATTACAATAGAGTACCACAAAATAACTTGTTAAATAAACCGTTACAAATAGGGTACCACTTTTACACCCCACTTTAGCACCCACTTTTGCACTCACTTTTGCACCCACTTTTGCACCCACTTTTGCACCAATTTTGCACCCACTTTGCACCCACTTTGCACCCACTTTTCTACCACTTTGCTACCACTTTTCTACCACTTTGTTACCAATTGTCTACCACTTGTCTACCACTTTGCTACCACATTTCTACCACTTTTCTATCACTTTAAACTGTACATATTAAATATAAAAGCCAACGTTAAATAATTCTATTACCAGAACAGATATAACCTTTGTAGTGTGCAAATCATACTAACAGGTTAGTTGTAAAATGTTAAACACTTGCATGGTATTACATTTTAGGTAATGCATGCGAAATATGAACTCACTTTTCTGTTGTATGAAAAGGACTCGTCAACAATGACCTGTCAACAATGGACACTGCTTGCACATTTTTAATTACTACCCACCTCTCTCCACTCCTAATGCAAAATGAACATGTAAAACACAAACTGGAAAAATCCATATTCCATATTGACAAATAGTAAAAAACAACAACATTAAACAGAAATTTTAAAAACTCTAAATGGGAATTTAGTAAATTGATAAATGTGAAAACAACAAATTGGAAAATCCATGTTCAATATCATGAAATTAAAAAACTTTAAACTGACATTTTAAGAACTGAAAATGGGAAATTGTGAAATTAATAAATGTGTATACAACAAAATGCAAAATCCATGTTTTCCATATTATCAAATTGAAAAAACTAAAAACTGACATTAAAAAAACTGAAAATGGTAAATTGGAAAATTGGCATATGTGTAAACAACAAAAATTTAAAAAAATATCCAGTGTTGGGGGGTAGTGATCATGTTGAACAGTAACCTACAAGACTAGCATCAGAATAATTGCATGACATGTAAAACACAAATTGTAAAAAAAATCCATGTTTCCATATTAACAAATAGAACAAAAACATTAAACTGAAATTTAAAAAAACTGTAAATGTGAATTTAGTAAATTGACAAATGTGAAAACAACAAATTGGAAAATCCATGTTTCAATATCATGAAATTGAAAAAATTTTAAACTGACATTTTAAGAACTGAAAATTGGAAATTGTGAAATTAATAAATGTGTAAACAACAAAATGCAAAATCCATGTTTTCCATATTATCAAATTGAAAAAACTAAAAACTGACATTAAAAAAACTGAAAATGGTAAATTGGAAAATTGGCATATGTGTAAACAACAAAAATTTAAAAAAAAAATCCAGTGTTGGGGGGTAGTGATCATGTTGAACAGTAACCTATAAGACTAGCATCAGAATAATTGCATGACATATAAAACACAAATTGTAAAAAATCCATGTTTTAATATTAACAAATAGAACAAAAAACACTAAACTGAAATTTAAAAAACTGTAAATGTGAATTTGATAAATTGACAAATGTGAAAACAACAAATTGGAAAATCCATGTTTCTATATCATGAAATTGAAAAACTTTAAACTGACATTTTAAGAACTGAAAATGGGAAATTGTGAAATTAATAAATGTGTAAACAACAAAATGCAAAAATCCATGTTTTCCATATTATGAAATTGAAAAAACTAAAAACTGACATTAAAAAACTGAAAATGGGAAATTGGAAAATTGACATATGTATAAACAACAAAATAAAAAAAATCCTTTTGGGTAGTGATCATGTTGTACAGTAACCTGTAAGACTAGCATAAGGATAGTTGCATGCACCTTATATGCTTTGGGTATGTGCATTAGCCTTTGGATTAGCTTAAGTTAGGTTTGGTAAAGTTAGGTTTAATGAGGTTAGGTATGTGACCTTGTTGTTTACTCTTTTAGGAAAATGTAAAAAAGTAAAATCTAAAAATAAAAAAAATCTTAAATTTAAAATATAAAATCTAAAATCTTTAAATGAGGTTTCTGCTGGTTATGACAACACGTTTATGATTTAGTCAATGTTGATGTGTGGTATCCAATTACTGCTGACTTTGCATGATCATCACCCATTGTCTTGATCAACACCTTGGGTTTCAAATTACTGCAGTGTTAGTTGTAGGAATAGAACTGTGCGCTCTATGCCATGTCAGCAACATGACACCGAAAGGAACACCTGTGTAATATCCAATGACTGCTAACTTTGTAAAATCATCACCCATTGTCTTAATGAACACGTAGGGTTTCAAATTACTGCAGCGTAGTCATAGCAACAGAACTGTGTGCTCTCTGCCATGTCTGTAATATTACACAGGAAATAACAAGACGTCTTACTGTACATACCATCTCCTCAGTTTTAACTTCTTAAGAACAAGTATTATTCTCTTTCAACTACAAATGACTCGTTAGAACACATCCATCCACCAAGTTAGATCCCTTGACCTGCTCTCAAATGGCATGCGCCTCGTGTACTAGGGTGTGTGCATTAGCCCTAACCTAACGTTACGTACGAACTAAACAGAATGTGACTTGTTAGCTCTTATTGTGCACGTGCATAGGTGAACACTTGTGTGTTAGGTCATATTACACATGAACTTGCATTTTCTCACGTAAGTGCATTTCTCTGTTCCACAAGATACAAATTTGATTGCTGGACTGTATCCTGCACTGTTTATGCGATATAGCTTTGCCAGGTAGTTCTCTACATATAGCAATTTTACCACTGCTCTACCTAAGCCTTTTGCTCTTTTGGCTTTCTTACAGTCGAGTGTGTGATAGACAGCATTAACTGTATATCAAACCCAGTTCACCTTTTGTATTTGTAATCCAAGTAATAATTTGAAAAGTCACAAATGTAATCAGTTTTAAACCTTATCTCTGTTTTTGTTTTGTTTAATATGTTTATGACATGCATATTAACCTGAAATCGAACCCTCTGGTGAAAAGGCTAACAGCTTAACCACTGCACCACCATGCCCTTGTTTCTTAGTTCAACTCGTTCTAGGCCTCAGACCTGGAAATCGAGTTAAGACTACCAATACAAGAGCTAAAAGTGCTTACCACTGCAACACAAAAATAAATAAATGGATAGCTGGTAACATTAGACAACCGGAAATGATTATATTTCTGTTGGCAATGCATTTCGTCATCAGCCTACTGTCTGAGCACTGACAGCAACACAGTTTAGTTTAGAACAAGCGAGTGTGTGTGTGTATTGATTACTAGCCTCAAGTATTTAAAGCTTGTTGTGTGTAGCGATCATTTTGTCTCGGTAACCACTGAGCATTTTTGTGTTTTAGCTATCTTCTTTAACCAAATCAAATAAAGATAGTCTACTCTTAATTCTTGATAAATCAGAGTTTGCGTACACCGTTTCTCATTTATTAACCCATACCTGCAACCTATACTCTCTCTATACTACAGTTTGATCTGAAAACAAGTTTCAATGGTAAAAGACTTGTCAGTCACAATACATGTAGCCTACACTAATTCTTTCTCTACCTAGCTATGTTTCATCACACATGGTAAACATCTCACATGTTCGTACCCGATTATTAGTTTATAAAATCTCAGGTCAATGACCTTGATGTATTGGGTACTTTTGGTAAATGCATTGGCCATGGGAAAGGGTTTACCATTCTAAGTCCTATGACACCTCACATGTTAATATTCAATTATTAGTTTATAAAATCTTAGGTCAATGACCTTGCTGTTTTGAATCATTTGGGTGAATTCGTTGGTCATGGAAAAGGGTTGACCATCCTGAGTCCCATGACACCTCACTTGACCCTCTCTGATTATTAGTTAGCGAGATATTAACAAAAGTGTAGTTAGACCCTTTTAACAAAAATAATAATAGATTCAAAAACAAAATGTCATCTCAAGTCCAACGACCTCTAATACAAGTCCCATAGCCTTATTGGTTCATGAAATGTTAAAAAACTAATTACCTATTAGTTTTGGATCTTTTGGTAATTTAAAAATAAATAACTCATTTATAAATCTGTATTCAAAAAGCCCGCCCTCTTACAAAAAAAAACAAGTGCACATGCGTAAAAACAAAACAAAAACCTAAATGTTAATTCATAGTAGCGATCGTCTCTTTGCTTGCGTATCATGTGGAACAACGTTTGAATTTCATTATAGCATTAGGGGTCTTGACCCAGTCAAAAGGAACCGGTCTAAAGGGATTAGTCAAAAAGGACCCGTCAACAAGGACCCGTCCACAGGGGGCTCGTCAACAAGGACCCGTCAACAAGGACCCGTCAACAATGACCCGTCCACAGGGTCCCGTCCACAGGGACTCGTCCACAGGGACCCATTCACAGGGGCCTGCGTGTGCGTGCAGGTGAACATACGATTGCATCAGCAAACCATCTCATCTAGTTTCAAATTTAGCCACTACGGCGCGTGCAATACACAGGAAGTGCGTGGGAACATACGATTACGTCAGCTAAACATGAACTCACTTGTCTGTTGTATGACTATCAGTTTAGTAGTGACATCAAGCAGCAAAAGACGTTTACTTACAGACAAACCATCATTATGGTAAGCATTTTTTTTCTTATCATTATGGAAATCTCCTTATTAGAATACGGTTTCCAAATAGTGTCATGGCCGCCGCGTGAGTCCAAGCCAATATCTCGCAAACCGATGGTCGGATTTTAATAAATGAGGTGTCGTTGGACTCGGGCTGACGGGGGCTTTGCTATGGACCACTCATTTCAACCCCTAAATAAAACCTACCCCTACTAGGGGGTGAAATTGTAATTTTAGTGAAAGTCTCTTTTCAAATACGACATGTATAAGGTGCGCTGCTAAAATGAACTTAAACGTTGTTGCTCATATAGCGCATGCGTTTTTCTGGCTGCCGCTATGGATGAACATTTTTGTTTTTGTTTTGTACGCATGCGCACTGGGGATTTTTGTAAGAGGGCGAGCTCTTTGAAAAAAATGATTGATAAGAAGGGGTTTTGGTGGTGAGGAGAGAGCCAGATAGTCGCCTACTTTCCTACGAAGTTTGCCGATATCTCTCGAACGCAAGGTCGGATTTGAACGTGTGACGTGTCAAATCGCTTGTCTCGAAGCCCTTTATATGTTATTAATAGGTTAGAGTTTTGAGAATGAGGGAAACAGGCTTTTTGGGGGTAAAACCATGATTTTAGACTTTTCCGATATCTCACGAATGCATGGTCGGATTTGGTCCTATGACGTGTCAAATGGCTTGTCTCGAAACCCTTTTTATTTTGGTAATAGGTTAAAGTTTTTGAGAATGAGGGAAACAGAATTTTTTGTTGTAAAACCGTGATTTTAGACTTTCTGTTATATTTCACAAACCAATAACGCCAGAGACGTATACGAGGGGTCGTAGGACTCGGGGTGACGCCCCTTTCCTCTCTCTTTTCGAATATAGTATTTATGTTTAAAAAAATGCGAAAGGGCCTAACGACACTTATGTTGAAAACATTTCAGTTTTTAAAACTTTTCTTAAATCTGTCTAAAATGTTCATGACGAGTGGTTGTAGATAGAAAGAGACGATACCACTGGGCACGTGTTTCAACGAAGCTATTACTGGCCACGGTGGTGATATACCAATACAGTATTCGCTATTTCGATGAGACGGCGGGTCGAGGGTTCGTTTTCTGACTTTTCCTATGATGGAATTCCTAATTCCTAAACCCCCTGAAGGGGGTCTTTAACGTGTAAACGATTATGAGTGACATGACAAATGATAATTCCTTGATCCGATGAAGTTGGCTTTAGATAGAACAAACAGAACTTGGTTATATATTGCTTGAAGTGAGTATAGAAAACAAACTTGCTGGGGCAGACTGACAGGATGTGAATGTTATTTGATCTTATTGGAATGCATTGACTTGACAGGACAATGAAAAAAAGCACAGAGATGCTGAGGACACTTGAAGGTCAAACGATATGGCAACCATGGTGGGAGGGGGAAGCTAGGATGATGTTGCCGATCATGTTCAATGTTCAATGGATGAATTTATATTTTGCGAAGCATTGTTCGGAGAGGGTCATGGGACGACTTGTTTTAAGGGTATTTATTTTTTCGATGTTTCCTATGGTGGACTCATTGATTAAAATAATCCAAAACTTCTAGGGCATGGCCTTGAGATTTTATAAACCGATAATGGGATTTTGACATACAAGATCCACTCAGAACTTGA
The DNA here is from genome assembly GCA_946902985.2 of Meconema thalassinum. Lineage (NCBI taxonomy): Eukaryota > Metazoa > Arthropoda > Insecta > Orthoptera > Tettigoniidae > Meconema > Meconema thalassinum. The sequence goes on along the minus strand of OX336400.1, from coordinate 76,470,931 downwards.
CATGATGTCATTCTTTTTATGGCTTATGAATTTCCCCAAAAAAGACCCAAAACCACAAGATCATGGACTTTTGCTTTTCTTAATATATTGCAAACCCATAATGTAAGATGTTTACTGTGAGTGACGAAATCTAGCTAGGTCAAGAAAGAATTATTGTAGGATATATGTATGGTGACTGACACGTCTTTGACCATTGGAACTCGTTTTCCGATTTGACTGTAGTACATAGGGAGTATAGGTTGTAGGCATGGATTGACAAACAGTGCACACAAAATTCAATTTATCGATTCAAGAATTAAGAGTAGACTATCATTATTTAATTGGTTAAAGAGTGTAGCTAAAAATTAAAAAATGGTGACTACATTAAACTAAACTGAACCAAGTCGAATCAAACCCAACTGAACCAAACCAAGCCTAAAGCAAACCAAACCTAATCAAGAACAAGCCAAGGGCTTAAGTGTAAAACTTGTGGGGGAATGCAGTCATTGGCAATGTCCAAAGGAAGGGATAACGCTCTACCTCTAGAGGGTAAGGTAAAGCTAGCGCATGGTGCTAATGCATATTCCTAAGTACATGAACCACACACACACAACTATCCTATGCTGTTTTTATGAGTTAACTGTTAAAACTTACTCAGTGGTTACTGAACAAGTTGGTCGCTACACACAACAAGCTTTAAATACTTGAGGCTAATAATCTATACACACACACACGCATGTTCTAAACTAAACTGTCTTGCTGGTAGTGCTCACACAGTAGGCAAATGACAGAAATGCTTGGCTAACAGAAATACAATCATTTTCGTTTGTCTAATGTTACCAGCTAACCATTACATGCTATAGTGGTGAGCACATGTGCCTCTTGCACTGGAGATCGTAACTTGATTTCTAGCTCTAAGGCCTAGAATGAATCAAACTAAGAAAGAAGGGTATGGTGACGCAGTGGTTAAACTGTTAGCCTTTCACTAAGGTAGACTAGGGTTTGATTTTAGGTTAATATACATGTCATAAACAAACAAACAAACAAACAAACAAAAAAGCAGAGATAATGTTTAAAACTGATTACACTTGTCTCTTTTCAAATTATTACTTAGATTGCAAATACAAAGGTGGACTGGGTTTGATATACAGTTAATGCCGCCTATCGCATACTAGCCTGTAAGAAAGCCAAACAAGCAAAAGGCGTAAGTAGAGCAGTGGTAAAATCGCTATGTGTAGAGAACTACCTAACGGTTTTATTTACTGGCAATGGTATATCGCAGAAACAGTGCAGGATACAATCCAGCAACCATAATTTTTATCTTGTGGAGCAGAGAAAACATATATATATAGAGAGAGAGATAGAAAGCTTGTGTATGTATGGGTAGCATTGATTGTTTGACCAGAGAAAATACGATGAGGTAGGGTGGGCAGAGGGAGAATTAACACTTATATATGAATGAATGGTAAATAGTATTTTTTTTTTCAATAGTTTTGTTTTTCAAATGCAGTGGTAGATAGCCGTTATTTTGTAAAACATTCTTACTTGCAGTAGTAATAAGACTCTATGGTTCCGCTAACACATAGATAGACTGTATTATTGCCATGGTCAAGCACTCACATTAAGATCATTTACAAAATCATAAAATGAAAAATAAAAAATCTTGTTTTGGAAATATCGTTTTTCAACATACACAAAATAAATATATAAAAAATTTGTAAACAGCAAAATGGAAAATCCATGGTCAAGCACTCACATTAAGATCATTTACAAAACCATAAAATGAAAAATAAAAAATCTTGTTTTGGAAATATCGATTTTTTTCAACATACACAAAATAAATTATAAAAAATTTGTAAACAGCAAAATGGAAAATCCATGTTTCCATATAGACAAAATTTAAAAACCTTAAACGGACATTTAAGAAAATATATGCAAATGGGAAATTGACAAATGTGTAAATATGAAAATGGAAAAATCCATGTTTCCATATCATGAAATTGAAAAACATCAAACTGTCATTTTAAAAAAATGCAAATGGAAAATTGACAAATTGCAATGCGTGAAATGTGAAATTGAACAAATGGCTATCATTATTTTTTTTAAAAGAACATGGTGCTCAATGGTTGAGGTGTGAATCAAACCCTCTCTACTTATTTGGACCACCCGAGACTGAGTTTTAGTTGTCATACCGCTTTTAAAAGTTTGTGTTAAATCTAGGAATTGAACCCAAGAGCTTGCAGGGGAGATTCAAGATTATAATATGTTAAACAGATAGCCTTGAATGTAGGGTGTGGTAGCTATATAGAGATGAGACGTTTCGCTCGGGGCAGGGAGGCATGGAGATCTGCATCAAACCAGTCAAAAGACTGACGACTCAAACAACAACATGTAGAGCTCACCAAAATAATGTTGTGTAACGGTAAATGTTAGTCAACGAACAGTAATGCATTACTAAAACCCATGACACGATACCTAAGAGCTTTTCTAAAATTATTTTAAAATGCCTTTAACCCTATATTAAACACCCAGTTCACAAGACTCATAACTGCAATGTTAAGGTCGAACAAAACAAAATCTATATTTCAAAACAAACAAGTGGTTTAGTCAATGTATACTGGAAAAAGTTTTATAAACACTCAAGTCCACAAAAATAATTAAATTAGTAACTGTCAGGTTGACCGAGTGGTTATGGTGTTTGACTTAAGTTCAAATTTTCTGTACGAGAAAGCAAGGGTTCGAATACCTTACCTCAACATGACTTGACCACACTGTATTATTGTGTACTCGGTACACAAACCATAGATAGAGTGTATTGTTTAAGGTCACTCTCTTTGCGAACATAGTCAGAGACTGTTGATGGTTAACAATTGCATTAATAGTGGGACATAGGGATAGCAATTAAGAAAAACAGACAATACCCATACACTTTTTTTTATTTATTTAATGTAAGTACTTGTACAATAGTTATATACAAACTACAACTCTCTTTTGTCTATTACTATTTAGTCCTTTTCGATCCACTTGCATAACAAGGCAGATGACTTTGTAGTTCAGCCCCTTAAAACAACAACAACACTACCTCTTGCATAGTCTGTGATGTTGATGACTCTTGAGGCGTGGAAGATGGATACAACATAACTTTTACAACAGGGGTTAAACGTTGCTCAACAATCAATGCACTATTTTGAGTAGCAACATCTTTCTCTTGTACTAACTTATTAGCATTCTGATAATTTTTTGCCAACACCATCAGTGTTTTGTCTGGAGCACTACATTGATGATCACTCACACTTAAAACCACACCATTTCTACTTTTCATATTGCCTCGACATTTTGTTGACCTCTGTTTTGAGCATTGCCAGAATATTATTCCTTTTACATTTTGTCGTCTATAGTTATAAGAGTAGCCTTTATAGAGTACACGTTGTTTACCTCGGTTAGTTGTAGTAAGTTCCATAGTAGTAACTAACCTGTTAGTATGATTTGCACACTACAAAGGTTATCTCTGTTCTGGTAATAGAATTATTTAGCGTTGGCTTTTATATTTAATATGTACAGTTAAAAGTAATAGAAAAGTGGTAGAAAAGTGGTAGCAAAGTGGTAGACAAGTGGTAGACAATTGGTAACATAGTAGTAGAAAAGTGGTAGTAAAGTTGTAGCAAAGTGGTAGAAAAGTGGTAGAAAAGTGGTAGAAAAGTAGTAGAAAAGTGGTAGCAAAGTGGTAGAAAAGTGGTAGCAAAGTGTTAGCAAAGTAGTAGAAAAGTGGTAGCAAACTAGAAAAGTGGTAGAAAAGTGGTAGAAAAGTAGTAGAAAAGTGGTAGCAAAGTGGTAGAAAAGTAGTAGCAAACTAGAAAAGTGGTAGCAAAGTGGTAGAAAATATTACATGTATTGTTAAGAAATAGTTTAAGCGGTTACATGGATTCATTACACTATAATTTTAGCATCACGAAGCTCATTTTCTATATCCAAAAGTTCTTTCTCATATTTAGTATGACCAGCCTGTTTACAGGTATGCAAGTACTGAAGCCGCTGGATTAGCTTATTGGGATTGTTCCAGTAAACAAATTTAACAAATGATTTTTTTGGGTGTAAACCATTATCATCCTCCTCCTCATCATCATCATCATAATCATCATCATCATCATGGTTATCATCATCAATATAATTATCATCAATATAATCATCATCACTATTACTATCTAATCCTTTTTGTTCATCTTGCAATGCAACAACCTTTGGCATAGTTTGTGTTGTCTTTGATAGTGTTAGAGGTTTCTTAGACGTTAACCACTGTCCTAACATGTCTTTTTCAGGAGATAATAAATGCTCTTTAACAAACAAAGCACTATCTTGAGCCACACTATTTTTTTCTTGGTCTTGCTTTTTTACCTTGGTTAGGGTATTTTGTCCATTTAAATGAGTATTATTTTGAGATTTACAATGATGATCGATTGAAATAAGTATGTTGGAGCCTTTTGTTTTAATCATTCCTCGACACTTTTTAGATCGTTGTTTCGAACAGCACCAAATAACAGTTCCATTTTTATTAGTTCGTTTTACAATATATGCATATCCTTTATAGTAAGCACATGGCTTACCATAGCTAGTCGTTGATACTTCCATGTCGACTGTTGAGCATAAACTAACCTCTAGTAAAGTTAACTCGATAATAAAAATGATAGTTTGTAGTATGTGCAGTTTAAAGTAAGAGCAAAAGTGAGAGTCAGATGGTAGAAAAGTGTTAACAAAGTGGTGGAAGAGTGGTAGCAGTTTATAGTAGTCATGATCTTTTTTACCAGAATGTGATTTGAGTAAATGTAATTTCTAAACCTTAGCAGTGAGTAGTCAGTTAGTCTTAGTTCAGACAAGCGTAAACAGTTCTCCAATGAATCAGAGATCAAGATTTGCATTATGAAACAGTTGTGTGTAACCAATTAGGTATCGGTACTTGATAGCTTCACACATGAACAAAAATTCCAACATATCTGACATCAGATTTTCATTATGAAACAGTTGTGTGTAACCAATTAGGTATCGGTACTTGATAGCTTCACACATGAACACAAATTCCAACATATCTGACATGAAATACATGATTTGAAAGTTGACAAAGAATATCCAATCAACCATTGTAGTTGCAATGTCAAACACAAAGACAAAATCAGCATGAACTTTTAAGTTACAGGAAAATTCTATGAAATAGACTATGCATGAAATTTGGAAATACACATTAGAAGTTTGCAACACCATCCTTCTAGCCTATATAAATTATCGACATGGAAAGTGTGCACTGCCCCTAACATTAAACCAATTTATCAATAACGCAAGTCAACAATCAAAACATTTTGTCTTGAGTCTATCATTTAATGCATATATTCTGTCTACATTGAACAGTAACAAAAAACGCCATTCATAATTAATTAAGTTTGCTTTAATTCGTTATGTAATGATAAATACATATTTAAAGTTTTGGCTGACTGTTCAGAGTGAATCGGCTTTGAACACATAAGAGAGGGAATATTTTAAGACTTAACCTCTGCTCACCTAACATAACCTAAATTTACCTAACCTAACCTTATCATATAGGTAAGAAACGGGTCAAGCTATGCTTTCGACTACCGAGTTTCAGTTACTTTTCAAGGTTACTCTCCCGAACATTGCCGGAGACTGCTGATAAACACCTATGTTCCCACGGCGGCGGCGCGCAACGACTTACATGATGCGCTTCCCCCTTTTCATTGATCCCTGTAGATTTGTCCCTTTGGACTGGTCCCTGTTGACTAGCCCCTTTGGAAGGGCCCTTTTCGAATGGAGTCATTCTTGACGGGTCCCTGTGGACAGGTCCTTTTGGCTGATCCCTTTTGGACCGGTCCCTTTGGACTGGTACCTATGGACTGGCCCATGCAATTATCCAAATTATGTCAAAGGGACCGGTCCAAAAGGGATCAGCCAAAAGGACCTGTCCACAGGGACCCGTCAAGAATGACTCCATTCGAAAAGGGCCCTTCCAAAGGGGCTAGTCAACAGGGACCAGTCCAAAGGGACAAATCTACAGGGATCAATGAAAAGGGGGAAGCGCATCATGTAAGTCGTTGCGCGCCGCCGCCGTGGGAACATAGGTGTTTATCAGCAGTCTCCGGCAATGTTCGGGAGAGTAACCTTGAAAAGTAACTGAAACTCGGTAGTCGAAAGCATAGCTTGACCCGTTTCTTACCTATATGATAAGGTTAGGTTAGGTAAATTTAGGTTATGTTAGGTGAGCAGAGGTTAAGTCTTAAAATATTCCCTCTCTTATGTGTTCAAAGCCGATTCACTCTGAACAGTCAGCCAAAACTTTAAATATGTATTTATCATTACATAACGAATTAAAGCAAACTTAATTAATTATGAATGGCGTTTTTTGTTACTGTTCAATGTAGACAGAATATATGCATTAAATGATAGACTCAAGACAAAATGTTTTGATTGTTGACTTGCGTTATTGATAAATTGGTTTAATGTTAGGGGCAGTGCACACTTTCCATGTCGATAATTTATATAGGCTAGAAGGATGGTGTTGCAAACTTCTAATGTGTATTTCCAAATTTCATGCATAGTCTATTTCATAGAATTTTCCTGTAACTTAAAAGTTCATGCTGATTTTGTCTTTGTGTTTGACATTGCAACTACAATGGTTGATTGGATATTCTTTGTCAACTTTCAAATCATGTATTTCATGTCAGATATGTTGGAATTTGTGTTCATGTGTGAAGCTATCAAGTACCGATACCTAATTGGTTACACACAACTGTTTCATAATGAAAATCTGATGTCAGATATGTTGGAATTTTTGTTCATGTGTGAAGCTATCAAGTACCGATACCTAATTGGTTACACACAACTGTTTCATAATGCAAATCTTGATCTCTGATTCATTGGAGAACTGTTTACGCTTGTCTGAACTAAGACTAACTGACTACTCACTGCTAAGGTTTAGAAATTACATTTACTCAAATCACATTCTGGTAAAAAAGATCATGACTACTATAAACTGCTACCACTCTTCCACCACTTTGTTAACACTTTTCTACCATCTGACTCTCACTTTTGCTCTTACTTTAAACTGCACATACTACAAACTATCATTTTTATTATCGAGTTAACTTTACTAGAGGTTAGTTTATGCTCAACAGTCGACATGGAAGTATCAACGACTAGCTATGGTAAGCCATGTGCTTACTATAAAGGATATGCATATATTGTAAAACGAACTAATAAAAATGGAACTGTTATTTGGTGCTGTTCGAAACAACGATCTAAAAAGTGTCGAGGAATGATTAAAACAAAAGGCTCCAACATACTTATTTCAATCGATCATCATTGTAAATCTCAAAATAATACTCATTTAAATGGACAAAATACCCTAACCAAGGTAAAAAAGCAAGACCAAGAAAAAAATAGTGTGGCTCAAGATAGTGCTTTGTTTGTTAAAGAGCATTTATTATCTCCTGAAAAAGACATGTTAGGACAGTGGTTAACGTCTAAGAAACCTCTAACACTATCAAAGACAACACAAACTATGCCAAAGGTTGTTGCATTGCAAGATGAACAAAAAGGATTAGATAGTAATAGTGATGATGATTTTATTGATGATAATTATATTGATGATGATAACCATGATGATGATGATGATTATGATGATGATGATGAGGAGGAGGATGATAATGGTTTACACCCAAAAAAATCATTTGTTAAATTTGTTTACTGGAACAATCCCAATAAGCTAATCCAGCGGCTTCAGTACTTGCATACCTGTAAACAGGCTGGTCATACTAAATATGAGAAAGAACTTTTGGATATAGAAAATGAGCTTCGTGATGCTAAAATTATAGTGTAATGAATCCATGTAACCGCTTAAACTATTTCTTAACAATACATGTAATATTTTCTACCACTTTGCTACCACTTTTCTAGTTTGCTACTACTTTTCTACCACTTTGCTACCACTTTTCTACTACTTTTCTACCACTTTTCTACCACTTTTCTAGTTTGCTACCACTTTTCTACTACTTTGCTAACACTTTGCTACCACTTTTCTACCACTTTGCTACCACTTTTCTACTACTTTTCTACCACTTTTCTACCACTTTTCTACCACTTTGCTACAACTTTACTACCACTTTTCTACTACTATGTTACCAATTGTCTACCACTTGTCTACCACTTTGCTACCACTTTTCTACCACTTTTCTATTACTTTTAACTGTACATATTAAATATAAAAGCCAACGCTAAATAATTCTATTACCAGAACAGAGATAACCTTTGTAGTGTGCAAATCATACTAACAGGTTAGTTACTACTATGGAACTTACTACAACTAACCGAGGTAAACAACGTGTACTCTATAAAGGCTACTCTTATAACTATAGACGACAAAATGTAAAAGGAATAATATTCTGGCAATGCTCAAAACAGAGGTCAACAAAATGTCGAGGCAATATGAAAAGTAGAAATGGTGTGGTTTTAAGTGTGAGTGATCATCAATGTAGTGCTCCAGACAAAACACTGATGGTGTTGGCAAAAAATTATCAGAATGCTAATAAGTTAGTACAAGAGAAAGATGTTGCTACTCAAAATAGTGCATTGATTGTTGAGCAACGTTTAACCCCTGTTGTAAAAGTTATGTTGTATCCATCTTCCACGCCTCAAGAGTCATCAACATCACAGACTATGCAAGAGGTAGTGTTGTTGTTGTTTTAAGGGGCTGAACTACAAAGTCATCTGCCTTGTTATGCAAGTGGATCGAAAAGGACTAAATAGTAATAGACAAAAGAGAGTTGTAGTTTGTATATAACTATTGTACAAGTACTTACATTAAATAAATAAAAAAAAGTGTATGGGTATTGTCTGTTTTTCTTAATTGCTATCCCTATGTCCCACTATTAATGCAATTGTTAACCATCAACAGTCTCTGACTATGTTCGCAAAGAGAGTGACCTTAAACAATACACTCTATCTATGGTTTGTGTACCGAGTACACAATAATACAGTGTGGTCAAGTCATGTTGAGGTAAGGTATTCGAACCCTTGCTTTCTCGTACAGAAAATTTGAACTTAAGTCAAACACCATAACCACTCGGTCAACCTGACAGTTACTAATTTAATTATTTTTGTGGACTTGAGTGTTTATAAAACTTTTTCCAGTATACATTGACTAAACCACTTGTTTGTTTTGAAATATAGATTTTGTTTTGTTCGACCTTAACATTGCAGTTATGAGTCTTGTGAACTGGGTGTTTAATATAGGGTTAAAGGCATTTTAAAATAATTTTAGAAAAGCTCTTAGGTATCGTGTCATGGGTTTTAGTAATGCATTACTGTTCGTTGACTAACATTTACCGTTACACAACATTATTTTGGTGAGCTCTACATGTTGTTGTTTGAGTCGTCAGTCTTTTGACTGGTTTGATGCAGATCTCCATGCCTCCCTGCCCCGAGCGAAACGTCTCATCTCTATATAGCTACCACACCCTACATTCAAGGCTATCTGTTTAACATATTATAATCTTGAATCTCCCCTGCAAGCTCTTGGGTTCAATTCCTAGATTTAACACAAACTTTTAAAAGCGGTATGACAACTAAAACTCAGTCTCGGGTGGTCCAAATAAGTAGAGAGGGTTTGATTCACACCTCAACCATTGAGCACCATGTTCTTTTAAAAAAAATAATGATAGCCATTTGTTCAATTTCACATTTCACGCATTGCAATTTGTCAATTTTCCATTTGCATTTTTTTAAAATGACAGTTTGATGTTTTTCAATTTCATGATATGGAAACATGGATTTTTCCATTTTCATATTTACACATTTGTCAATTTCCCATTTGCATATATTTTCTTAAATGTCCGTTTAAGGTTTTTAAATTTTGTCTATATGGAAACATGGATTTTCCATTTTGCTGTTTACAAATTTTTTATAATTTATTTTGTGTATGTTGAAAAAAATCGATATTTCCAAAACAAGATTTTTTATTTTTCATTTTATGGTTTTGTAAATGATCTTAATGTGAGTGCTTGACCATGGATTTTCCATTTTGCTGTTTACAAATTTTTTATATATTTATTTTGTGTATGTTGAAAAACGATATTTCCAAAACAAGATTTTTTATTTTTCATTTTATGATTTTGTAAATGATCTTAATGTGAGTGCTTGACCATGGCAATAATACAGTCTATCTATGTGTTAGCGGAACCATAGAGTCTTATTACTACTGCAAGTAAGAATGTTTTACAAAATAACGGCTATCTACCACTGCATTTGAAAAACAAAACTATTGAAAAAAAAAATACTATTTACCATTCATTCATATATAAGTGTTAATTCTCCCTCTGCCCACCCTACCTCATCGTATTTTCTCTGGTCAAACAATCAATGCTACCCATACATACACAAGCTTTCTATCTCTCTCTCTATATATATATGTTTTCTCTGCTCCACAAGATAAAAATTATGGTTGCTGGATTGTATCCTGCACTGTTTCTGCGATATACCATTGCCAGTAAATAAAACCGTTAGGTAGTTCTCTACACATAGCGATTTTACCACTGCTCTACTTACGCCTTTTGCTTGTTTGGCTTTCTTACAGGCTAGTATGCGATAGGCGGCATTAACTGTATATCAAACCCAGTCCACCTTTGTATTTGCAATCTAAGTAATAATTTGAAAAGAGACAAGTGTAATCAGTTTTAAACATTATCTCTGCTTTTTTGTTTGTTTGTTTGTTTGTTTGTTTATGACATGTATATTAACCTAAAATCAAACCCTAGTCTACCTTAGTGAAAGGCTAACAGTTTAACCACTGCGTCACCATACCCTTCTTTCTTAGTTTGATTCATTCTAGGCCTTAGAGCTAGAAATCAAGTTACGATCTCCAGTGCAAGAGGCACATGTGCTCACCACTATAGCATGTAATGGTTAGCTGGTAACATTAGACAAACGAAAATGATTGTATTTCTGTTAGCCAAGCATTTCTGTCATTTGCCTACTGTGTGAGCACTACCAGCAAGACAGTTTAGTTTAGAACATGCGTGTGTGTGTGTATAGATTATTAGCCTCAAGTATTTAAAGCTTGTTGTGTGTAGCGACCAACTTGTTCAGTAACCACTGAGTAAGTTTTAACAGTTAACTCATAAAAACAGCATAGGATAGTTGTGTGTGTGTGGTTCATGTACTTAGGAATATGCATTAGCACCATGCGCTAGCTTTACCTTACCCTCTTGCACCGCGTTGTGCTTTTACGTTAGACAAAATAGCAGAGGCGTGAGGAAATACAGTAGAAGTGAAAACAACACCTTAAACAGGATCGCTAAGGAGCGGGGAAAGGATGTCTCTTTCGATGCGTGCTGGGCCCAAGATTCCGGATCGAAAGAAAGATACTTTCCAAAAAAGGAATCGAATGAATTGTTTAAAACAAATCAAAAGCGGAATTGAATTTATCTAATTGATCGATGAACCCAGAAGCGTGAAGGTCGTGACTGCGTTACAGTACGAAGCCAAGACCGACGAAATCGAACGAGAGATGAGGGAACTTAAAATTACAAATGAAAGAGGACGAAACCAAGTGAACTATTTACTATTGTATTTAAAGTAAACTAAAACAGGTGCGCATAAGAGTAAGGATATATCTAAACACAAAATGAAAGGTAAACGTGAAGAGGTATAAAATCGCTTAATAGCAAATAAAATAAAATTAATGACTAAAGATGGTACCTAAGAAAGGGGTACCGGTACACAAAAACAATCTCAAGAGAAAAGTGTATAAATGAACTTAAGCACTAACAAAGATGAAACAAGATTAATTAAAATGTACTTACAATCAATGTGCAACTAAACCGTAAGCGCGACTCGATAACCAAAATTTAAAATACAAAAACAAAACAAAAACGAAAAAGATAGAGAGTATGGATGAGTCGAATAAGAGAACACCTCTACTTACGAGGATGACCAGGACTAGAATGCCCTTGCCAAGAACAGACTTCCAAAAAGCTCATGATGTTGTGAAATCATGGGGTAAGGGGGGGGGGGGGGAGTGGTGGGGATGAGAAGGGTGCGTATGTAGGAAACGGGGGTGGGGGGTGGGAGAGGGGGGATGACACGGAGTTACGTAATATAACGAAGCCAGAGGAAACAACACAAAATTAACACATAAAAATAAAGGAAAATGAGTATTACATTAAATTAATTGACATTACCGGGACAGGAAATGAAAGGAAAAATCGATCAGCTAAGAAATATGCTTTGTAGGAAAATATAGGCTTACGTAGAGGTAGTTATGTCTAAATATAACGACATACGAAGAAACAAAGGAATTAAGGCATGACGAATGGACAGTGACTAACACAAAGACCATCGCTCACACACTTTTCCTAAAACAGAGGGAAGGATCAAATAGGAGGCGAAATGAGACATGGCTCCGTTACTCCAATGATACCTTGACCCAAAAAACAAACTCTGATACGACAATCAAATGAAAGATACCTCGAAAGAGTGCACATCAATTTGTGACGTAATACAGAGCGTTGGTAAGCCTCGCAGAAAAGTAGCATATATTTCAGACCTGAGAGATTTGAGTAAAAATAAAACCGATTACATGAAAGGTAGGGATGACAAATAAACACAGAGGCTTCGCTAAACTAACGTAAACAAAGGCGAAGGGACTTGGGTTCATGGATCGAATTCACATCATCATAAGAAAGGGAAATTGATAAACTGAAATTCAAAAATGATAGCATGCCAGATAAAACCAAGTGATCGAATCGTACTTACGTTTAGTTGCGTTGGGCACGGGCGAAAAGCCCGACACACCTAGGCTGTGACCGTTTCACATGATGGTCAGAAATGGAAGGAAGCCACCTTCTCTAAAAGGAACGCAGTAACGCCGCTCGGGAAAAATAAGTCGTAGAACTCCCCCTCTCCAGAACATAAAGGGGGCCAATGGGAGAAGCAAAGCTTAGTAACAAGTTATGCTTCAACCAATGGTAACACAGTGTCAGTAGGGGTGAAAAGTTTCACCACCTGACGAAACATTTACGCAGAATTACAAAGTTTGAACGCAGTAGGTGAGACAGAGAAACGTATGTCACAATAATGCGACATGAAGGAAATGATGATAATAATAATAATAATAATAATAATATGACAAAAAATAATGAACCTGATAAAAACGGTTCAAAATTCCCCTGCTCTCCCAAAAAAAAAGGAATTTTCCTGGCCATGGAAATTTCTTTTTTCGTACAAAAAGAGAGGAAAAAAATATGTAAAGGGGGAAAAAAATGAATACTAAAAAAATTGGGTACTAAAGACCTCTAGGAGAATACAAAAAAAATGAACAGTTGACTAATCTGACCGTGAAATGAAGGTGGTACCCCCTTCATTGCTCGTCAACACTAGCCACTAACGTCAAAAGTACTGCGTTCAAAAAGAAATACAGTGAGTTCATATATTAAATAGTGATCATTGTTCTTGCTAGTTCATGATGATGCGGATGTCGAAATCTTCAAGATGGACGTTACCTCGGGACTGCAAATCTCTCCAGCCTCTGATGAGAAAAGATAGACAAAGTTAAATCGTGATCACATTTAAAAAAAAATACATTTGGGACACCCTGTATATAGGACCTTTCGTTGCGTCAACGAGGAATATGCAATAGTGTCATAATGTCTTCGAAAGGGAAAGTACTCTCCTTTTCAGCTGCTGAAAAATAAAGCCATGTATAGACCCAGTGAAGGGTGACTGGTCCGTTAACGAGTTCCGAGAAGACCCTCAGCTGTGTTAGCTCAGGTACACAAAGGTTGTTTGTTGTCACTCGCCAACCCTCTGGATGGTTGCTAGACAATACACGATATGCTGAGAACACTTGACAATTTAAAACCTAACAAAATATATGACTTCACAATAAATATCAAAATCAAGATGACACTAAGGTGCATGATATCTCAAAACCATGACACAAAAAGTCAATTACATGAATAAATGTAAAATAAATACCAAATTCCTACAAGGTCAAACAGGAAGTGTTGAAGGGTCCTTGTCTGTCGTCGAACAATAGGAGTTAAGCCGAGGGGCAGTGCAAAAGAGGAGTAGGGGTGGTTTGCAAATAGTGACCGACCAGGTATATACTGACGGCCTCAGGCAAAGATATAGTTTGACAGAGATGTCAAGTATACACGACTCACTCGCGTACGAGAAAAAGGCCACGGGTGTCTCCTGTCTTGTCACAGGAATAAATGAAAAGGAAGCACACGAATTAAGATCAGAATAGGCTCACATGCTAGGTTGGCTATTAAGGAGCTCGGGCATCCAATTAGAATAAAAGGAAAACAAAACACAACATTATAGCGAGGCGAAATTCACAAGATCATTTGACAAATTTTTTCAACTGCGTGACGTGGGCCGAAGTCACTGAATTATCGTGATCATCCACTAACTCGACTGAGACAGGATTTAAAAAGCGTGAAATAGTCTTGGGAGTTGACCAACGTAAGCACAGCTTACTGGAAATTTGTTTGGTAGCGTCACTCAAAGGATGTAAACGACACAAAACTTTGTCCCCAATTTGGAATTTAACATCATGACGGCCTAAGTTGTAGCGCTTCGCTACTCTGGCTTTTGCCTTCTTGAGGTGACCGGTAGCGATGGCCCATTTTTGAGCAACAGAGGTAGTGCGAGAGGGTTCGGAAAGATATTCAATATTCCATTTGAGCAGCAAGGGGTCGACAAGCGATCGGCCTAGGAATAATTCCGCTGGAGTAGTTTGAACGGACGAATGGAAAGAGGTATTGAACCCGAGACTGAAATACTGTAGGTTCGTATCCCAGGAGGTTTGATCGGCATTGTGAAAAGCGGACATACAAGCCTTCAAGTTTTTGTGAAAACGCTCTACGTGATTTCCCTGCGGTCGATACGGTGACAAGAAAATATGTTGGATGCCCCAGTTAAATACCATAGTTTCAAAGGCTTTGGAACGGAATACAGAGGCGTTATCTGACACAAGGTACTTGGGAGGACCAAAAACTCCAAATATATATCTAGACAAGAAATGGATAGTAGTCTGAGAAGTGATATTCTTTACTGGGAATAACCAAACAAACTTCGAAAAACCATCAATGACAGTTAAAATGGCTTGATTGCCAGATTTTGATCTCACGACTGGACCAAAGTAATCAATGAAAAGGCGTTCGCCGGGACGAGTGACGATACCAGCTTGGTGGAAGCCTACACGAGTGTTCTGGGCAGGTTTAGAACGCTGGCAGGTTAAACATCTTCTGACATGAGCAAAAGCATCTACTTTAATTGAGGGCCAATAAAATTCACCGGATATCTTACGGAAAGTGCGCTGCATCCCTGCATGAGTTCCCAGTGCAGAATCATGATAATATGTCAAAAGCATATCACGTACTGCTAATGGAGCAAAAATTCTAAATTTAGAAGAGTTAGGAAGAACATAGCCAATAACATCATTTCGAACACAAAAGTTGCTTACTGCCGGATCTTTGTTTGCAATTTTTGCACGGAGGTCAGTGCAAAATGGATCCTCAGACTGGAATTTCCGGATATCCACAAAAGACCAAGGACAATGTTGCAATAGGAAAAGATTTTCTTGAAGTGGTGTACTGGTAGAAACGCTCTCGATTGGAGTCCTAGGGGTCTCTTCAAACATGCGTGACAGGCAGTCAGCCACCGGGTTCTCGCTCCCTTTTACGTGGATGATATCAAACTTAAAAGATGACAACCTCAAAATCCACCTGTTGATGCGTCCAAGCTTTTTTACGTGAGAAAGGCTCCATTTCAAAGCCTCATTGTCGGTAAAAACAGTAAAGTGACGGTGTTCCAAAAAGGTCCTGAATTTTTCACATCCAAATACCACAGCAAGACTTTCCTTCTCGAAAATTGAGTAACGTCGTTCATGTTGATTTAACATACGACTCGCGAAGGCCACTGGTGCAAATTTTCCATCCACACGCTGGCTCAAAACACTAGAAATGGCCAAATCACTGGCGTCACAATGTAAAAAGAAAGCTGATTCGAAATCAGGCGTGTGCAGTACTGGTGCTGACATAAGGGCTTCTTTCAAAACATTGAAAGCTTTGTCCTGTTCTGGCCCCCACACAAATTTCACATTCTTCTTTTTGAGAGCATTTAGAGGTGCCGAAATGTCAGAGAAGTTTTTGATAAAACGAGAATAGAACGTGAACATACCCATTACTCTTCTCAAGGCCCTAACTGTGGTGGGTACAGGTAACTGCTGAATGCAATCTGCGCGCTCGGGTATGACACGGATACCATCGGCTGACAGAATGTGACCCAGAAATTTAATTTGAGTACAGCCCAAAGAGGTCTTTTTTGGATTGATAGTGAGGCCGGCCTTCCTGAGGCGGGAGAAAACTTCCCTAAGATGAACGACATGCTCCTCAAAAGATCTGCTGTATACGACTAAATCGTCAAGATAATTAAATACAAAATTGAACTTCAGGTCTCCCAAGATGTCGTCTAGCACGCGACTGAGGACTTGTGCACCAACAGCTACACCCATCGGAAGACGTTTGAAATTATATAACCCGAAAGGGGTGTTAAAAGCAGTGAAGTCGCGACTCTCAGCATCCAAAGGAATCTGATAATAGGCACTATTTAGATCAATCATCGAATACACATTGGCCCCGTGGAAATGTTGAAAAGCACTCTCAATAGTAGGCAGTGGGAAATTATCAAAGACTACCTTCTTGTTCAATTTTCGGTAGTCTACGACTAGCCGGTACTCGCCCTCTTCTTTCTTGGGAATTAAGAAAGCAGGAGACCCATAAGCTGATTTGGAAGGAACCACTACTCCCCGATCTTGCAAATCATTGATATACTTTTTCATGGCCAAGAGCTTGGGTGGATTACAAGGAAACGGAGGACTTCGAACAGGTACATTGTCGCTCAAGTCAATGTGGCATTCGTGATTTACAGCAGAACCTAAATCTTCTGTGAGGACATCAGAAAATTCCTCAACTAAACCGTTCAGAGTATCACGTTGCTCGGACATCAAAGTTAATGGAAGATGTACGGAAAATACAGGAGACACATCAACGTAGTTAGAAGTACATTCTTCAAAGGGGAACATTTTATCTGAGCGAAATTTGAAACAAAATGAATCGTTAATAAAATCCAACTGCATACCAGTTTTATGCATAAAGTCAATTCCTAAAATACATTGAGTGGAGAGATTGTTAACCACATGAAAAACATGTTTCCAAGAAAATCCGTGAATTTTAATGCGACATAGAATAGTTTCGGCAACGTCGATAACTGACGATCCCGCAGAGAGGAACTGACATTTATTCTGTACGGGGTGTTTTTGCGAAGATCGAATGCTATCTGCCACTGAACGGTGGATGAAACTTCTGGTGGCGCCTGTATCCAAAATAGCAGGTGCCGAGACATTATCGAAATTTACTGAGACTCCTGGTTGTAACACAACATCGAAATTAGATGCATTGTCAAGTTTGGATGGAGGACTGCTCCGGGAGTCGAACTCAGAACACCTCCCTATGAGTTTTCCTGGTTGGAATTACAATTTGGACAGGAACGAGTCGTGACCTCATTCATCCCACAGCCAAAACAGAATTTTCGGCGTTTTAAAGAACACATTTTAAAATGATGTCCAAGTTCATTACAGTTCCAACAAGTTATGCGACCAGAAGAAACATTGCGTGTGATTGTTGTTGGGGTGTTTGTAGTCCTTTCACGGGAAACAGCAGAAGAATTACGAGCCACAGAAGGGCTTGGGTTAGAATTCCTAGAAAGGGACTCAGCACGGCGAGCAGACGGCTTAAACCGTAAGGTGTCGTCTTTTGTTCGGTCGACAGCTGGGCTAGACAGTGTTGTCTGGGGGGAGTAGGGTAACTCGGGGAAAATCGTATTATCGGCTCTTGGAGGTGGAGTATAGTTCGAACAGGCTCGTGCATTTAATTCATACTCACGGCCTTGCGATATGATGTCCTCGATGGAAAAAATGGATGTACGCCGAATGAAGTATTTATAAGTGGGATTTAAATTCCTGTATATAATTTCCAACAGATCCCTGGGATGAAAGGGTTGGGGGAGGTTCGCTGCTAACAGCCGAACTGAGGTTACATAATCGTCGATCATCTCCCCAGGAGCCTGAGTACGGGAGTATATTTCTTGTTTGAGAGCGAAATCGAAATCTTGTGGCGTGAAACGGTCCTTAATGCACCCAACAAATTCGTCCCATGACTTATAAAAATTCGGAGTAGTGCGATGCCACATCAGCGCTTTTCCAGACAAAAGAATAGGTAAGCAACGTACAATATTGTCGGGATTAATATCGTGACAATAACACAATTCCTCCACACGTTGGATAAAACAAAAAACTGATGAGGTATTGTTTTCTCCGGAAAAAGTCAAACCCCACCTACTCACTACTGATGCAACATTTTCGTTGTGGCGAGCACTATTAACAATGCCTACAGGGGCGATGGAGCAATCTAAAAGGGGAGGGTCTATCATTAGCAGGTCCTGTGTCGTATCTTGCAATAGTGGCGTGGGCATTGTTAAAGATTCAAAGCCCATAAAATTTAACTCCTTTTTGACGGGTGGGAATTCTGATTTAGACATGACAATAGACAAGGAGAAAAGTAAAACACTTTAACTTAGTAAAATAAAGGTCACAATACCGTAATGCGTCCTATTCCAGCGTTGCGAAGTACTCACTAACTTGTTGCACTCTTCACCTCGGAACTAGATTCTTTGGATGTCTTGTTCACTCGAGAAATGCTTTCACACTCCGCACTTTCTTCGGGGATGGGGGAACAATTCAGTACAGGTATCTTAAACTCAGAAAGACAACATTGTAATAATTGCAAAAATAATATAAGTTTGGTAATTTAAAGGGAACGATTTCACGAAAAACCACGCTCTGATATACCATTTGCACCGCGTTGTGCTTTTACGTTAGACAAAATAGCAGAGGCGTGAGGAAATACAGTAGAAGTGAAAACAACACCTTAAACAGGATCGCTAAGGAGCGGGGAAAGGATGTCTCTTTCGATGCGTGCTGGGCCCAAGATTCCGGATCGAAAGAAAGATACTTTCCAAAAAAGGAATCGAATGAATTGTTTAAAACAAATCAAAAGCGGAATTGAATTTATCTAATTGATCGATGAACCCAGAAGCGTGAAGGTCGTGACTGCGTTACAGTACGAAGCCAAGACCGACGAAATCGAACGAGAGATGGGGGAACTTAAAATTACAAATGAAAGAGGACGAAACCAAGTGAACTATTTACTATTGTATTTAAAGTAAACTAAAACAGGTGCGCATAAGAGTAAGGATATATCTAAACACAAAATGAAAGGTAAACGTGAAGAGGTATAAAATCGCTTAATAGCAAATAAAATAAAATTAATGACTAAAGATGGTACCTAAGAAAGGGGTACCGGTACACAAAAACAATCTCAAGAGAAAAGTGTATAAATGAACTTAAGCACTAACAAAGATGAAACAAGATTAATTAAAATGTACTTACAATCAATGTGCAACTAAACCGTAAGCGCGACTCGATAACCAAAATTTAAAATACAAAAACAAAACAAAAACGAAAAAGATAGAGAGTATGGATGAGTCGAATAAGAGAACACCTCTACTTACGAGGATGACCAGGACTAGAATGCCCTTGCCAAGAACAGACTTCCAAAAAGCTCATGATGTTGTGAAATCATGGGGTAAGGGGGGGGGGGGGGGAGTGGTGGGGATGAGAAGGGTGCGTATGTAGGAAACGGGGGTGGGGGGTGGGAGAGGGGGGATGACACGGAGTTACGTAATATAACGAAGCCAGAGGAAACAACACAAAATTAACACATAAAAATAAAGGAAAATGAGTATTACATTAAATTAATTGACATTACCGGGACAGGAAATGAAAGGAAAAATCGATCAGCTAAGAAATATGCTTTGTAGGAAAATATAGGCTTACGTAGAGGTAGTTATGTCTAAATATAACGACATACGAAGAAACAAAGGAATTAAGGCATGACGAATGGACAGTGACTAACACAAAGACCATCGCTCACACACTTTTCCTAAAACAGAGGGAAGGATCAAATAGGAGGCGAAATGAGACATGGCTCCGTTACTCCAATGATACCTTGACCCAAAAAACAAACTCTGATACGACAATCAAATGAAAGATACCTCGAAAGAGTGCACATCAATTTGTGACGTAATACAGAGCGTTGGTAAGCCTCGCAGAAAAGTAGCATATATTTCAGACCTGAGAGATTTGAGTAAAAATAAAACCGATTACATGAAAGGTAGGGATGACAAATAAACACAGAGGCTTCGCTAAACTAACGTAAACAAAGGCGAAGGGACTTGGGTTCATGGATCGAATTCACATCATCATAAGAAAGGGAAATTGATAAACTGAAATTCAAAAATGATAGCATGCCAGATAAAACCAAGTGATCGAATCGTACTTACGTTTAGTTGCGTTGGGCACGGGCGAAAAGCCCGACACACCTAGGCTGTGACCGTTTCACATGATGGTCAGAAATGGAAGGAAGCCACCTTCTCTAAAAGGAACGCAGTAACGCCGCTCGGGAAAAATAAGTCGTAGAACTCCCCCTCTCCAGAACATAAAGGGGGCCAATGGGAGAAGCAAAGCTTAGTAACAAGTTATGCTTCAACCAATGGTAACACAGTGTCAGTAGGGGTGAAAAGTTTCACCACCTGACGAAACATTTACGCAGAATTACAAAGTTTGAACGCAGTAGGTGAGACAGAGAAACGTATGTCACAATAATGCGACATGAAGGAAATGATGATAATAATAATAATAATAATAATAATATGACAAAAAATAATGAACCTGATAAAAACGGTTCACTCTAGAGGTAGAGCGTTATCCCTTCCTTTGGACATTGCCAATGACTGCATTCCCCCACAAGTTTTACACTTAAGCCCTTGGCTTGTTCTTGATTAGGTTTGGTTTGCTTTAGGCTTGGTTTGGTTCAGTTGGGTTTGATTCGACTTGGTTCAGTTTAGTTTAATGTAGTCACCATTTTTTAATTTTTAGCTACACTCTTTAACCAATTAAATAATGATAGTCTACTCTTAATTCTTGAATCGATAAATTGAATTTTGTGTGCACTGTTTGTCAATCCATGCCTACAACCTATACTCCCTATGTACTACAGTCAAATCGGAAAACAAGTTCCAATGGTCAAAGACGTGTCAGTCACCATACATATATCCTACAATAATTCTTTCTTGACCTAGCTAGATTTCGTCACTCACAGTAAACATCTTACATTATGGGTTTGCAATATATTAAGAAAAGCAAAAGTCCATGATCTTGTGGTTTTGGGTCTTTTTTGGGGAAATTCATAAGCCATAAAAAGAATGACATCATGTCAAGTTCTGAGTGGATCTTGTATGTCAAAATCCCATTATCGGTTTGTAAAATCTCAAGGCCATGCCCTAGAAGTTTTGGATTATTTTAATCAATGAGTCCACCATAGGAAACATCGAAAAAATAAATACCCTTAAAACAAGTCGTCCCATGACCCTCTCCGAACAATGCTTCGCAAAATATAAATTCATCCATTGAACATTGAACATGATCGGCAACATCATCCTAGCTTCCCCCTCCCACCATGGTTGCCATATCGTTTGACCTTCAAGTGTCCTCAGCATCTCTGTGCTTTTTTTCATTGTCCTGTCAAGTCAATGCATTCCAATAAGATCAAATAACATTCACATCCTGTCAGTCTGCCCCAGCAAGTTTGTTTTCTATACTCACTTCAAGCAATATATAACCAAGTTCTGTTTGTTCTATCTAAAGCCAACTTCATCGGATCAAGGAATTATCATTTGTCATGTCACTCATAATCGTTTACACGTTAAAGACCCCCTTCAGGGGGTTTAGGAATTAGGAATTCCATCATAGGAAAAGTCAGAAAACGAACCCTCGACCCGCCGTCTCATCGAAATAGCGAATACTGTATTGGTATATCACCACCGTGGCCAGTAATAGCTTCGTTGAAACACGTGCCCAGTGGTATCGTCTCTTTCTATCTACAACCACTCGTCATGAACATTTTAGACAGATTTAAGAAAAGTTTTAAAAACTGAAATGTTTTCAACATAAGTGTCGTTAGGCCCTTTCGCATTTTTTTAAACATAAATACTATATTCGAAAAGAGAGAGGAAAGGGGCGTCACCCCGAGTCCTACGACCCCTCGTATACGTCTCTGGCGTTATTGGTTTGTGAAATATAACAGAAAGTCTAAAATCACGGTTTTACAACAAAAAATTCTGTTTCCCTCATTCTCAAAAACTTTAACCTATTACCAAAATAAAAAGGGTTTCGAGACAAGCCATTTGACACGTCATAGGACCAAATCCGACCATGCATTCGTGAGATATCGGAAAAGTCTAAAATCATGGTTTTACCCCCAAAAAGCCTGTTTCCCTCATTCTCAAAACTCTAACCTATTAATAACATATAAAGGGCTTCGAGACAAGCGATTTGACACGTCACACGTTCAAATCCGACCTTGCGTTCGAGAGATATCGGCAAACTTCGTAGGAAAGTAGGCGACTATCTGGCTCTCTCCTCACCACCAAAACCCCTTCTTATCAATCATTTTTTTCAAAGAGCTCGCCCTCTTACAAAAATCCCCAGTGCGCATGCGTACAAAACAAAAACAAAAATGTTCATCCATAGCGGCAGCCAGAAAAACGCATGCGCTATATGAGCAACAACGTTTAAGTTCATTTTAGCAGCGCACCTTATACATGTCGTATTTGAAAAGAGACTTTCACTAAAATTACAATTTCACCCCCTAGTAGGGGTAGGTTTTATTTAGGGGTTGAAATGAGTGGTCCATAGCAAAGCCCCCGTCAGCCCGAGTCCAACGACACCTCATTTATTAAAATCCGACCATCGGTTTGCGAGATATTGGCTTGGACTCACGCGGCGGCCATGACACTATTTGGAAACCGCCTTACCCCCCTACTTAGAATAAAATGTTATAGTGGTTCTGGGCACTTATAGCTAAACTGTAATAGATATGATTTTTTTTTGTTTCTTTATAGGCTACTACAATAAATATTCTCAATACTATGGGGGGCAGAACTGTTGATTAGAGAGAAAAGAGCTCACTGAATTACTATTGCATACTCTTTTCCGTATCATTAACATTCAAAAAGTGGACACAATGTATGGTGAACGTGTATCAGGTGTTAGTGAAAATTTTCAGACATTCCTTTCTACACGTTTTAATGATATGTCAGAAAGTGTTCTCGAGGATCTAAATCCTAGTGGACATTCTCTATATCTAATTTATAAGGGCATAAACACAATAAATGTATTGTATATTCTGACTTTGAAGTTAGGTCAGGTTAGGTTAGGTAAGGTGTGATCTGGTTAGGTTAGGTAAGGTTAGGTTAGGTTAGGTTAGGTTAGGTGAAGTTGGGTTAGGCAGAATGGCTGCGGTATGAATCAAAAAACAGCTCCAGTCAGTTTTGCCTCACAAGGTTGAGTGTACCCCATTCCAACCCTCAGCCTAGAATTAAATTTCTTGACAGAGCCAGGACTCGAACCCGAGCCTCCACAGTAACAGCCAAGAATGCTAGCCACTACACCAAAAAGTGGACAATATAAGGCTGGTCTTGATTGTACATGATCAATGCAAGATTACCTAATAATAATAATAATAATAAATAATAATAATAATAAATATTCCATTTAGCAACTGCATAGCCGACCTCTCCCTGCGTTCTTTTACATGCCAACATCGTATGACATGCGTGTCTTAATTTTTGCCGCCTTTCAGAAATCACTTACAACGATCAAGAGCGAACCTGCAAGCTTGGGGTTAGTAGTCCGACACAATAACCACTCATTCACCGTGGCAAACTATCAATCAATAAACCTAATAAAATTATTAATAATAATAATTATAATAACAATAATAATTATAATAATAATAAATATTCCATTTAGCGACTACACGGTCGAACTCTCCCTGTGACATTATTCATGGTCTCAGGGCTTGTCAGCCATCTTGCGCATTAGCCCTTGCGTCAGCTCTGAATGACCTCTCCATAAGAATAACATAGGACTAATTGCCCGCGGCGGCCATGTTACGCATTAGCCCCTGCGCCAGAACCGCCTTATATTTCCTACTCACACCATCTCATTTTTAGCCTCGCTACGCTCGCTTCATAGTCGTGTCATATTGGTATTCCATGAAATGCAGGTTTAACCCCGTTAACACCCCTTTAGAACCTGAATATCCAAAAATCCCTCCTTAGTAGACGTTTTCGACACACAACAAACATATCCCCAAAATATCATTCTGCTAACATGTAATAGTTTGGGTTGGTCGATGAGAGTGAACATCCAAAAATCCCTCCTTAGTGGTCGTTTTTCTTCCAGAATTTCACCCCTCCCCATTGGCCCCTTAAATTGGATTTATGAAAAAACGGTCGGACACCTATTTATTTTATTTATTTATTTATTTATTTTTAAGCTGATTGATTTCCTCCGAGTTTCAAACTCCTCGCCTATGTCGTTTAAGAGATACACGCTCCGTTAAGAATCTTTCAACCCCCACTTTTCATCCCTTTCACCTCATAATATACACTACATCGAAAAACCATTAGACATGTGTCATCTTATTTTTTATGATTAGTATATATACCAAGTATCACATCCCCAAAAGTAACCACTCGTGAGATATTGTTATTCAATGAAATGCACGTTTACCCCCCCCCCCTTAACACCTATTTAGAACCTGAATATTCAAAACTCTTTCCTTAGTGGACGTTTTCGACATACAACGAACATATCCCCAAAATTTCATGTTTCTAACTTCAATAATTTTGGCTTGGCAATGATGAGTGAGTGAGTGAGTCAGGACATTTCCTTTCATTTATTTTTGATAATTTCACCCCTCCCCATGAACCCCTTAAATTGGATTTATGAAACAAAGGGTCGAACACCTATTTACTTATTTAAAGCTGTTTTCGCCCTGAGTTTGATGAGTGAGTAAGTGAGTCAGTTAGGACACTTCCTTTCCGGTTTTTTATTCCTCCAGAATTTCAACCCTCTCTAAGGGCCCCTTAAATTGGATTTATGAAAAAAAAACGGTCGATCACCTATTTAATTGTATTTTAAGCTGTTTTTTCCGCCGAATTTCAAACTTCTCGCCTATGTCGTTTAAGAGATACACGCTCCGTTAAGAATCCCTCAACCCCCAATTTTCACCCCTTTCACCTCATAATATACACCACATCGGTAAACCCTTAGATATATGTCTGATTATTTTTAATGATTAGTTTATATACCGAATATCACATCCCCAAAGAAACAACTCATGAGATATCGTTATTCAATGAAATGCACGTTTACCCCCTTAACATCTCTTTAAAACCCGAATAAACAAAAAACATTCCTTAGTTGACGTTATCGACATACAGAGAACATATTCCAAAAATATCATTTTTCCAACTTTAATAGTTTTCGCGGGGCGTGATGAGTGAGTGAGTCAGACAGGACATTTTCTTTCAATTATTTTCACCAGAATTTCACCCCTCCCCATGGGCCCCTTAAATTGGATTCATGAAAAAACTCTTGAACACCTATTACCTTATTTTTAAGCTGTCTTTCTCCTCCGAGTTTGATGAGTGAGTTAGTCAGTCGGTTAGGACACTTTCTCTCCTTTTTCCCCCCAGAATTTAACCCCACACCATTGGCCTCTTAAATTAATTTATGAAAATAAAAACCGCGAACACCGATTTACTTATTTATTTAGCTGATTTTTTTCGCTGAGTTTCAAATTTCTCGCCTATGTCGTTTAAGAGATAGGCCTACACGCTCCGTTAGGAATCCTTCAACCCCCACTATTCACCCCTTTCACCTCATAATAATACACCACATCGAAAAACCCTTAGACACATGTCTGCTTATTTTTAATGATTAGTTTATATGCCGAGGATCACATCCACAAATAAAACCACTCGTGAGATATTGTTATTCAATGAAATGCAGGTTTAACCCCCTTAAGACCCCTTTAGAGCCTGAATATCCAAAAATCCTCCCTAAGTGCACGGTTTTGACATACAACGAACATATCCCCAAAATGCCATGTTTCCAACTTCAATATTTTTGGCTGGGCGATGATGAGTGAGTGAATGAGTCGGGACATTTTCTTTCATTTGTTTTTCTTCAGAATTTCACCCCTCCCGATGAACCCCTTCAATTTGATTGATCAAAAAAAACTGTCGAATAGCTATTTACTTACTTTAAAGCAGTATTTCCCCCTGAGTTTGATGAGTGAGTCAGTCAGTCAATCAGTTAGGCACTTTCTTTCCTGTTCTCCCCCCCCCCCCCCCCGAATATCACCCCTCCCCATGGGCCCTTTAAATTGGATTTATGAAAAAACGGTCAAACATATATTTACTTATTAGCCTATTTTCAATTTTGAAAAAATAGGCTTATGAGATCACCTTTTGTCCGTGTGTATGTGCGTATGTGTGTGTGTATGTGTGTGTGAGGTGAGTGTGTGCCCCCCCCCCTAATAAAATCTAAGCGGCTGGAGCGATTTCAATGAAACTCGGTAAGTTCATAGCGCTATTCCCGGCGACCTCGACCGTGCCCTTCAAATTTTGTTACGTCACACCAATCCAACATGGCGGCTGTGCGAAATATTTCACTAGCATTCAATATCTCCGAAACTATTACCGATATCGCCCAAAAATTGTGTACGGTGATAAAGGGCACTACTAGAAGTTCACCTATGAGACTTTCAAAAACCTGGTGACTACAAAACCAACATGGCGGACAAGCGAAGTTGAGACATTTAAATAGACTTTTCTCGCGATTTAACTATCCAAACGTAATGAAACTTGGTACAGCAATTGTTTATACACATTGTAATGCACTAGAGTCTAATTCAGTCCAATTGTTTACATAACCTCAAAATGGCGGCTGTGCGAAATATTTCACTGACATTCTATATCTCCGAAACTATTACAGATATCAGCCTGCAATTTTGTACGGTGATAAAGGGTACTGATACAAGTTTACCTATGTATATTTCATAAACCTGTAAAGTACAAAACGAACATGGCGACCAAGCGAATTTGAAATATTTTAATAGACTTTTCTCGTGATTTAACTCTCTGAGCGCAGTGAAATGTGGCACAATAAATGATTTTGCAGATTTTAATGCACTGCCATCTAATTTCATTCAATTGTTTACATAACCTCAAGATGGCGGCTGTGCGAAATTTTAAAATTAAGTTTTTATTTCTTGTGTCGTAATCATGCGATCAAAGTGAAAGTTTGAATAATGAACTTAGGCAATAATTTTCCTTGAATGGTACATAAGTCTATGGCCTATACATATAACAATCCTAAATGGCGAGCTTCCGAAATATTTAGACGGTTCTCAATATCTATGAATCTTTTACAGCAACCAAACTGATTTTTTTATGTTCATAGAGACTATGAACATATGTTCACCTATAGGACTTTCAGTAACCTGGTGAGCACAAATCCAACATGGCGGTGACGCGAAGTATAAATATTTAAATAAACGTTTCTCGCGAATTAACTATCTGAGTGCCGTGAAACGTTGCACGTTAAATGCTTATACAAATGTTGATCCACTGGCATCTAATTTATTTCAATTGTTCACATAATCACAAGATGGCTACTGTGCGTAATTATAAAATCTCGTTTTTACTTATTGTGTTCTAATCATGCGATTGAAGTTTGAATACCACACGTACACAATAATCTTAATGTAATAGTACAAAAATAAAAATCCAACCTGGCGACCATCTGAAATATTTAGACGGTTCTCAATATCTACGAATCCGTTACAGCAATTAAACTGAAATTTTGTATGTTGATAGAGGCAATTAACTTGAGCAGGATATATGAAAATAGGCTGTATAGTTCTTCACGGAACTACTTGTTTTCTATGCTGATTTTATCCGCTGAGTTTCAAATTCCTCGCCTATGTTCTTTAAGAGATACACGCTCCATTAAGAATCTTTCAATCCATACTTTTCACCCCTTTCACCTCATAATATACACCACATCGAAAAACCCTCAGAAACGTGTCTTCTTACTTTTTAATGATGAGTTTATATGCCGTGTATTACATCCCCCAATGAAACCAATCGGGAGATATTGTTATTCAATGAAATGCAGGTCTACCCCCTTAACACCCCTTTAGAACCTGAATATCCAAAAATCCTCTCTTATTGGGCATTTGCGGCCCTTGAGGAAGCTGCATACCAAATTTCATTCCAATCCGTTCGGTGGTTTCTGAGATTTCGTGATGAATGAATGAGTGAGTGAGGGAGTGAGTGGTATTAGACAAATATATAGTAGAAGATAGTGTCAAGTCTTTGTTATGCTAAACTCGGTTGACAGTGCTGTGTGAGTAGGTGAGTAACTAACGGGATTTCAAGTAAAGATGCTCATTTTCTATACCGGTAGTGCAGAGCGCAACTGGCATCCAGACGGCCGTGTCTCGACTTGAGCTATGTTGCCATGGAAACTATCTATCTTGCCATTCCTTCATGAGTATATTTTATGATTTGATTAGCCTGTGCTTGAGTGCAAAAGGGCCGAAATCAGAAGAATGAGAAATACTATCGAAAATTCATGTAGCCAGCGGTTCCTTCTGGGTCCTAAACTATGTGTATGCAAAATTTGGTTGAGATTGGTGGAACGGTGTAGATTTGTATGCGAAACCAACCCTCCCACCCACCCACTTACATACATACATACGGACTTTCACTTTTATATATAAGATTGGTGTATTGACTCATGTTTGCCATACCTAATTTTACGATGCACCACGCATCCGAACACGATTTATAGGCGTACATAAAGATACACAGAAAGACAGACAGACAATTCTATTGTCGACAACATATCACCCAGATATCCAAATATGGGTATATCTACTAAACAGTATCAAACAATATCACCCTTACGATGAACCCCTCGGTCGACAAAAAAAAAAAAAAAAGATTATTTAAAATTTGCTCTCAAACTAAATTCCCCTAACGTGTACTTCTTGACGTGAAATAGAACTGAAAGCCTTGCAGACGAAACGCAATACACCTCACATAAAAAATGACCCTCAACGTTGTGTTAGGTCCCCATTCACAGGAAGACCTCTTTCATAAATTATAAAGGCTTGTGGTGCATGAAAATTCAGGTTCTTTAGTCTCAAATGGCCCAAATCCCTAAAAGCCGCAAAAAATGCTGATTCAATTCAGGAATTTTTGAAAATAATGTTGCTGTTTGGAGATATAAAGGAAGATTGTAGTTTTACGTGACCATTAATCGCGAGATCATAAGCCACGGGACCTCCATTTTACGTGGAATCTGAACCACAGGGCATGGCATTTCACTTTGAAAATGTTTGGAGATATAATAGACCTTCTGTACTATATGTCACACGTGAAAATTGCATGAAAAAAATCTAGGTTACCCCTTGACCCCCTTAATTGCATAGATGAATTATACAGTCTACGTTGGTTCCGTGATCACCGTATAGCCATTTGCAAACTTTCACAGCAATGTAATAAATGGAGGGACATTACTTCTTACAGAAATAGATGGAAAGTTGGATGCCACCCCTTGAGATAATGTTGTCATGGTTACCGATTTCCATTCCTTCATTAGTTTGTTAAATTAAATTAAATTAGTTTTCTGGGAATATTTCAGATACTTTTGGTTTTAGGGCCTTATAATGTAGTTTTCGAGGACCCTTTAAGGCCCCCAAGTTTTGTTTCTGGCACCGAGGGGCTTTGTCTCCTCGTTGTAAGCCATAATATAATAAAAATAATATAATATATGGATAGGAATATAATAGACCTGCCGTACCACACCCGGAGGTGTAAATCGCGTGAAAAAATTCTAGTGTACCCCTTGACCCCCTTAAGCGCATTATACGTATTGATGAATTTTACAGCTTAATTTGGTTCCGTGATAACTTTCTAGCCGTTTGCAAACTTTCACACCAATGTATTTAATGGAATTGCATTGCGTCTTATAGCAATAGATGGACCTCTGAGAATCTGTTGCCATGGATACCGGCTTGTATTCGTTCATTAGTTTATTAAAGGAAATTAGTTTTCCGGGAATATCTCAAAAACGGTTGGTTTTAGGGCCTTAAAATGTGGATTTCGGGGACCCTTCAGGGCCCCCGAGTTTTGTCTCTCACATCGAGGGGCTGAAAATGATCTTTGTCTCGTCCTTCTACTCCTATTTCAGCATGCATTTTAAGGGGGTAGGCCCCCTTTTATGAGAGGTACGAAGAAGGGTTACATCAATGATTAGAGTCGTGCCTCTGATAGATAACTGTACCAAATTTTACGTTGATACACCCATCCGTTCTCGAGTTATAAGGGAACAAAGTTGTCCACAGACAAACAAACAAACGAACAGACAGACAGACAGACAGACAGACCAAAACATTATTTTCGCGCGCATCTATCATAAAACAGTCTGAAACGT
This sequence comes from Meconema thalassinum, assembly GCA_946902985.2. Lineage (NCBI taxonomy): Eukaryota > Metazoa > Arthropoda > Insecta > Orthoptera > Tettigoniidae > Meconema > Meconema thalassinum. The sequence continues at coordinate 76,440,354 of OX336400.1, read as the reverse complement.
GTAAATAACTCAAATTTCCGTAGAAATTCAGAAAAAAACAGACAAATTTTCTTTTTAGGTAGATTTCATTAGAAAGCTAACTATTGCAATGGGTACCAGGTTTCGACTTCCGGAAAATTTCGACATATCTTCGCGTTTCACATCCCCCAGACCCCAAAACCACCGTCAGTTCAAAAGTTTATATATAATTTATGTATATATATATATATATATCAGTTTCTTGTGGACACGATAACTGCCGTAATTTTGCACCAATCACTTTGAATTTTTTACATAATATGTATCCCTATAAAATCTCGGTCGAGTTCGTTAATGGGCAAAATCGGTCGAAGGGGGTGAAAATGGGGGGCTTTTTTCGAAAAAGTGAAATTTCGCTATAACTCTCTTAATACGTGAAATATCGAATCCCTTCAAAGTTCATAATATGTGTCGGATAAGTGCCAAACATTTATGTCAAATAAGTTTTTTTATAGCACCAACCATTGACCAAAGGGGTGGAAAAAAGTGGGTTTTTCGGGAAACATTAATCATATCTCTCTTAATAGGCACAATATCAAAACCGTACAAAATGGAAAATATTCCCCTAATAATTACCTAAAACTTTTGTCTGAAAGAATTTTTGATATGACCCACCATTACGCCAAGGGATGAGAAAAATGATTTCGGAATTTTAAAAAATGCCAAGTGCCATCAGAGGTTACCATAACAACGCTTTTAAATTGATAAGGGATGATCTATCAGAGGTTGCCAAGACAACGCCATTGACGACATCACATTCATTTTTAGCCTACTTTTCACATTTTGCAAAAATGAGGAAAAAGTAGACTTATGAGATCGATCCGGGAAAATGTCTGTCTGTCTGTCTGTCCTGTCTGTCTGGCTGTGTGTGTGTCCCCCCCTATCAACTCCTAAACGGCTGCAGCAATCAAAACCAAATTTAGTATGAGTAAAGATGTGCACCGGAATAGCTCACGTCCATATTTGAAAATGATGTCAGTGCTACCAACTGCTGAAAAAACGCACTAGAAATTTGAGCTCCATGTTGGATATCCTGCAAGGTATGCATAGGAGCTATTCCAAAATTGGCACACATGTAGATAATACTATTTCAGTTTAATTTCCAGGAGACCAACCATGACAGTGTTGCCAAAATAATTTTAAGCCTTCTGATAGGTCCTATGTTTAAATGCATATAACTTCTACACTATCAACTGGATTTCAACCAAATTTTGTATGTAATATATGTACATAAACAGATATGACTGAGCGTATTCTTAAGAGCCACCAGGGCTGCCAACTGTCAATAATTGCTCTCTCTATTTTTTAATCCAAATACCAATATATCAGAAAGTATGCAAGCCAACAGCTTTAAACTATGCACACGTATATTCTGACATTTTTGATTAATTTGGAGTAACTTATATACGTCAGTTCTACCAACATGATTATAAGCCTGCTGATAGGACCAATTTTAAATACATGTAACTTCTATACTATCAGTTGGATTTCAACCAAATTTCGTATGTGATATATGTACCATAACAGATATGACTATAAGTATTGTTAAGAGCAATCAGGGCTGCCAACTGTTAATAAATGCTGTCTATATTCTTTTTACCGTAATATCAATATATCAGATAGTATGCAAGCCAACAGCTCTATACTTTGCACACGTATAGCACCTGACATTCTAGATTAATTTGGAGTAATTAATACAAGGCAGTGCTGCCAACATGATTCTATGCCTGCTGATATGTCCAATTTTAAAATACATGTAACTTCTATATTAACAAATGGATTTCATCCAAAATTGGCACAACAAGATATCATAATAATTCAGATTATTTCTGACCAGCACACGCATGGTATTGTTGGCAACATGCTTTTACGCGTGCTGATAGATCCAGTGTCTAACTGCATGTAACGTCCATTGGACTTCAACCAAATTTTGTATTCTGTACCTTAAGAGGTGGAACTAAGAATATATTCAGTCACCAGATCTGCCAACTGTAGTGCTCTATTAGGCTACATTATACCAGGTATATTTTGAACTAAATAGATATTTCGATATTACCAACTTAATTTCGTCATTACTCTAGATAGGTTCATATACTGTAGAATAATCATTGGCATGAAAAGTAGGCTGTATAGTTCTTCACGGAACTTCTTGTTAGCCTACTTTTCACACTTTTCAAAAATGAGGAAAAAGTAGACTTATGAGATATATCCGGGAAAATGTGTCTGTCCTTCTGTCTGTCTGTCTGTCTGCCAAAATAATTTTAAGCCTTCTGATAAGTCCAATTTTTAAATGCATTAAACTTCTACACTATCAATTGGACTTCAACCAAATTTTGTGTGTAATATGTGTACATAAACATATATGCCTGAGTGTAGTCTTAAGAGCCACCAGGGCTGCCAACTGTTAATAATTGCTCTCTATTTTGTATCCAAATATATCAGAAAGTATGCAAGCCGACAGCTTTAAACTATGCACACGTAAATTACCCGACATTTTACATTAATTTGGAGTAACTTATATACGTCAGTTTTACCAACATGATTCTAAGCCTGCTGATAAGACCAATTTTTAAATACATGTAACTTCTCTTCGATATTACCAAAATTGGCACAAAAAAATATAATATTTCAGATTATTTCTGACCAGCACTCGCATGACATTGTTGCCAACATGCTTTTACGTGTACTAATAGATCCAATGTCTAAATCCATGTAACGTCGTTTGGACTTCAACCACATTTTGTATTCTGTACCTTAGGAGATGGAAGTAAGAATATATTCAGTCACCAGAGCTGCCAACTGTATTGCTCTATTAGGCTACATTATGCCTAGTATATCTTATTTCGAACTAATTAAGACATTTCGATATTACCCACTTAATTTCGTCATTATTCTAGATAGGTTCATATACTGTAGATTAATCTATGACATGAATCTTAATTTTAAGAAAAGTAGGCTCTTTAGTTCGTCACGGAACTTCTTGTTCCATCTGACTATGAGGAAAGCGGCTAACTGGTAGCATGCTGAACTTCTATGCCCAAGGTGCTGGTTCAAAGCCGGCCAAAGTCGCCGGATTTTCTAAGAGCGCTAAAAATCCGTCAGCATGCTTTCCTTCGGAGGGGAAGTTACAACGTTCGTTGCAAGTTGCTGGTTTCGGTGGCATCTAGCAGCCAAGTTCACAGCTAGGGGTCGTTGACGTTAGTATTTGGTACAAAATTAGGTACTACTACTTAAAATTGACCGTCTGCAGACCTTACCTGAATTACAGACTAATACAGTCATCACAAATAACACCGTTTATCAGACAGATTCTACACACACCCAATGTACACGGGGTTACATGACCACGTTGTCGCAGCCCCTAAACTGAGGAACCGACCAACATCTCTGCGGGAGATAAAATTTTGCATGAAGAAGTAACAGACTGTTAGATAGTTACACATTAGTTCCAAACCTTGCATAAGGACAGTGTGATCACAAGTATAACAAGAAGTTCGGTGAAGAACTATACAGCCTACTTTTCATGCCAATGATTATTCTACAGTATATGAACCTATCTAGAATAATGACGAAATTAAGTTGGTGATATCGAAATATCTAATTAATTCAAAATATACCTGGTATAATGTAGCCTAATAGAGCACTAGAGTTGGCAGCCCTGGTGACTGAATATATTCTTAGTTCCATCTCTTAAGGTACAGAATACAAAATTTGGTTGAAGTCCAATGGACGTTACATGCAGTTAGACACTGGATCTATCAGCACGCGTAAATGCATGTTGCCAACAATACCATGCGTGTGCTGGTCAGAAATAATCTGAAATATTATGATATCTTGTTGTGCCAATTTTGGATGAAATCCATTTGTTAGTATAGAAGTTACATGTATTTTAAAATTGGACATATCAGCAGGCATAGAATCATGTTGTCAGCACTGCCTTGTATTAATTACTCCAAATTAATCTAGAATGTCAGGTGCTATACGTGTGCAAAGTATAGAGCTGTTGGCTTGCATACTTTCTGATATATTGATATTAGGGTAAAAAATGTTGACAGCATTTATTAACAGTTGGCAGCCCTGATTGCACTGAAGAATACTTATAGTCATATCTGATATGTTACACATAGCACATGCGAAATTTGGATGAAATCCTACTGATAGTATAGAAGTTACATGTATTTAAAAATTGGCCCCATCAGCAGGCTTAGAATCATGTTGGTAGAACTGACGTATATAAGTTACTCCAAAATTAATCAAACATGTCAGGTACTGTACGTGTGCATAGTTTAAAGCTGTCGGCTTGTACACATTCTGATATATTGGTAGTTGGATAAAAAAATAGAGAGAGCAATTATTAACAGTTGGCAGCCCTGGTGGCTCTTAAGAATACGCTCAGTCATATCTGTTTATGTACAGATATTACATACAAAATTTGGTTGAAATCCAGTTGATAGTGTAGAAGTTATATGCATTTAAACATAGGACCTATCAGAAGGCTTAAAATTATTTTGGCAACACTGTCATGGTTGTCCTCCTGGAAATTAAACTGAAATAGTATTATCTACATGTGTGCCAATTTTGGAATAGCTCCTATGCATACCATGCAGGATATCCAACATGGAGCTCAAATTTCTAGTGCGTTTTTTCAGCAGTTGGTAGCACTGACATCATTTTCAAATATGGACGTGAGCTATTCCGGTGCACATCTTTACTCATACTAAATTTGGTTTTGATTGCTGCAGCCGTTTCGGAGTTGATAGGGGGGGACACACACACAGCCAGACAGACAGACAGAAGGACAGACAGACAGACAGACAGACGGACAGACAGACAGACAGACAGACAGACACACATTTGCCCGATCTCATAAGACTACTTTTTCCTCATTTTTGCAAAATGTGAAAAGTAGGCTAAAAATTAACCCCAAATGACAAGAAGGTTACCATCCCCATAAGACAGTAAAATGTTAAAAGTATGCATAGAAAGACGAACAAGAAGTTCCGTTAAGAACTATACAGCCTACTTTTCATGCCAATGATTATTCTACAGAATATGAACCTATCTAGAATAATGACGAAATTAAGTTGGTAATATCGAAATATCTAATTAGTTCAAAATATACCTGGTATAATGTAGCCTAATAGAGCACTACAGTTGGCAGCCCTGGTGACTGAATATATTCTTACTTAGTTCCATCTCTTAAGGTACAGAATACAAAATTTGTTTGAAGTCCAATGGACGTTACATGCAGTTAGACACTGGATCTATCAGCAGGCGTAAAAGCATGTTGCCAACAATACCATGCGTGTGCTGGTCAGAAATAATCTGAAATATTATGATATCTTGTTGTGCCAATTTTGGATGAAATCCATTTGTTAGTATAGAAGTTACATGTATTTTAAAATTGGACATATCAGCAGGCATAGAATCATGTTGTCAGCACTGCCTTGTATTAAATACTCCAAATTAATCTAGAATGTCAGGTGCTATACGTGTGCAAAGTATAGAGCTGTTGGCTTGCATACTTTCTGATATATTGATATTAGGGTAAAAAAAAATATAGACAGCATTTATTAACAGTTGGCAGCCCTGATTGCACTGAAGAATACTTATAGTCATATCTGATATGTTACACATAGCACATGCGAAATTTGGATGAAATCCTACTGATAGTATAGAAGTTACATGTATTTAAAAATTGGCCCTATCAGCAGGCTTAGAATCATGTTGGTAGAACTGACGTATATAAGTTACTCCAAAATTAATCAAACATGTCAGGTACTATACGTGTGCATAGTTTAAAGCTGTCGGCTTGCACACATTCTGATATATTGGTATTTGGATAAAAAAATAGAGAGAGCAATTATTAACAGTTGGCAGCCCTGGTGGCTCCTAAGAATACGCTCAGTCATATCTGTTTATGTACAGATATTACATACAAAATTTGGTTGAAATCCAGTTGATAGTGTAGAAGTTATATGCATTTAAACATTGGACCTATCAGAAGGCTTAAAATTATTTTGGCAACACTGTCATGGTTAGCCTCCTGGAAATTAAACTGAAATAGTATTATCTACATGTGTGCCAATTTTGGAATAGCTCCTATGCATACCTTGCAGGATATCCTACATGGAGCTCAAATTTCTAGTGCGTTTTTTCAGCAGTTGGTAGCACTGACATCATTTTCAAATATGGACGTGAGCTATTCCGGTGCACATCTTTACTCATACTAAATTTGGTTTTGATTGCTGCAGCCGTTTAGGAGTTGATAGGGGGGGACACACACACAGCCAGACAGACAGAAGGACAGACAGACAGACAGACAGACACACATTTGCCCGATCTCATAAGACTACTTTTTCCTCATTTTTGCAAAATGTGAAAAGTAGGCTAAAAAATGTTAACTAACCTCCAATTGTAAAATACTTTCTCGCAATAAATGAGGTCTGATCCTCCTTCGAAAACCTGCATATTTTGCCTATTATAGCCTATACCCTAGTTTGCCCGGTGAAATCTACCTCCGCCTTCCGGCGTGCCGAGAGGAATTTTTAGCCTACTTTTCACATTTTGCAAAAATGAGGAAAAAGTAGTCTTATGAGATCGGGCAAATGTGTGTCTGTCTGTCTGTCTGTCTGTCCTTCTGTCTGTCTGTCTGTCTGGCTGTGTGTGTGTCCCCCCCTATCAACTCCTAAACGGCTGCAGCAATCAAAACCAAATTTAGTATGAGTAAAGATGTGCACCGGAATAGCTCACGTCCATATTTGAAAATGATGTCATTGCTACCAACTGCTGAAAAAACGCACTAGAAATTTGAGCTCCATGTTGGATATCGTGCAAGGTATGCATAGGAGCTATTCCAAAATTGGCACACATGTAGATAATACTATTTCAGTTAAATTCCAGGAGGCCAACCATGACAGTGTTGCCAAAATAATTTTAAGCCTTCTGATAGGTCCAATGTTTAAATGCATATAACTTCTACACTATCAACTGGATATCAACCAAATTTTGTATGTAATATCTGTACATAAACAGATATGACTGAGCGTATTCTTAGGAACCACCAGGGCTGCCAACTGTTAATAATTGCTCTCTCTATTTTTTTTATCCAAATACCAATATATCAGAATGTGTGCAAGCCAACAGCTTTAAACTATGCACACGTATAGTACCTGACATGTTTGATTAATTTTGGAGTAACTTATATACGTCAGTTCTACCAACATGATTCTAAGCCTGCTGATAAGGCCAATTTTAAATACATGTAACTTCTATACTATCAGTAGGATTTCATCCAAATTTCACATGTGCTATGTGTAACATATCAGATATGACTATAAGTATTCTTCAGTGCAATCAGGGCTGCCAACTGTTAATAAATGCTGTCTATATTTTTCACCCTAATATCAATATATCAGAAAGTATGCAAGCCAACAGCTCTATACTTTGCACACGTATAGCACCTGACATTCTAGATTAATTTGGAGTAATTAATACAAGGCAGTGCTGCCAACATGATTCTATGCCTGCTGATATGTCCAATTTTAAAATACATGTAACTTCTATACTAACAAATGGATTTCATCCAAAATTGGCACAACAAGATAACATAATATTTCAGATTATTTCTGACCAGCACACGCATGGTATTGTTGGCAACATGCTTTTACGCCTGCTGATAGATCAAGTGTCTAACTGCATGTAACGTCCATTGGACTTCAACCAAATTTTGTATTCTGTACCTTAAGAGATGGAACTAAGAATATATTCAGTCACCAGGGCTGCCAACTGTAGTGCTCTATTAGGCTACATTATACCAGGTATATTTTGAACTAATTAGATATTTCGATATTACCAACTTAATTTCGTCATTATTCTAGATAGGTTCATATTCTGTAGAATAATCATTGGCATGAAAAGTAGGCTGTATAGTTCTTAACGGAACTTCTTGTTATATATGTAGAGATATACTGCACCGCTCGGTGTTGACAGTGTTTTATTGCGCAAATTTAGGTTTTACTCGCTAACCGTCGGAGATACACGAAAAGTGATAAGGACCTTTTGGATAGAAAATTAAATGCTAAAGCTCGTGTATACCATCAAAAGTTTGCTATTTCTTAGCGTTCTCTTTTTATTTGAAATGGAAATATGAAATTTTGAAACCAAAGGGTGTAGTGACGTCACAAAAGTAGGTTTTACTCGCTAACCGTTGGAGATACACGAAAAGTGATAAGGACCCCTCGGATAGGAAATTAAATTTCCTAGCTCATATGTGCCATCAAAAGTTTGCTATTTTTACCGTTCTCTTTTTATTTGATATGGAAATATGAAATTTTGAAACCAAAGGGTGTAGTGACGTCACAAAAATGGTCGTCATTTCTTAATAGTGCATAATATCGAAATTAAAAGTATCCTATATGTAAACCTGGTATTTCAGCTACTGTCTGTCTGTTAGGTACTCAGCCCGAAGGCTGGTTGGATCCTCAAAAGCACCGCCGTTACGTTATGTGAGTAGATACCCACAAAACCCCAAGGCAGTGCTATATTGAGGCGTTCTTAATAGTGCAAAATATCGAAATTAATAGTATCCTATATGTAAATCTGGTATTTCAGCTACATCCATGCAAAATTTCATTTAAATCGGACCAGTGGTTCTTGAGTTATTAGGTAACACACAGACAGACAGACAGACAGAAAGAAAGACAGACACACACCATCTCATTTTTAGCCTATTTTCAATTTTGAAAAAATAGGCTTATGAGATCACCTTTTGTCCGTGTGTGTGTGCGTGTGTATGTGTGTGTGTGTGTGTGAGGTGTGTGTGTGTGTCCCCCTAATAAAATCTAAACGCCTGGAGCGATTTCAATGAAACTCGGTAAGTTCATAGCGCTATTCCCGGCGACCTCGACCGTGCCCTCCAAATTTTGTTACGTCTCACCAATCCAACATGGGGGCTGTGCGAAATATTTCACTAGCATTCAATATCTCTGAAACTATTACCGATATCGCCCTGTATTTGTGTACGGTGATAAAGGGCACTACTGAAAGTTCACCTATGAGACTTTCAAAAACCTGGTGACTACAAAACCAACATGGCGGCCAAGCAAATTTGAGATTTTAAATAGACTTTTCTCGCGATTTAACTATCCAAACGTAATGAAACTTGGTACAGCAATTGTTTATACACATTGTAATGCACTGGAGTCTAATTTAGTTCAATTGTTTTCATAACCTCAAAATGGCGGCGGAGCGAAATATTTCACTGCATTCTATATCTCCGAAACTATTACAGATATCAGCCTGCAATTTTGTACGGTGATAAAGGGTACTGATACAAGTTTACCTATGTATATTTCATAAACCTGTGAAGTACAAAACGAACATGGCGACCAAGCGAATTTGAAATAATTGAATAGACTTTTTTCGTGATTTAACTCTCTGAGCGCAGTGAAATGTGATACAGTAAATGATTTTGCAGATTGTAATGCACTGCCATCTATTTTAATTCAATTATTTACATAACCTCAAGATGGCGGCTGTGCGAAATTTTAAAATTAGGTTTTTATTTCTTGTGTCGTAATCATGCGATCGAAGTGGAAGTTTGAATAATGAACCTAGGCAATAATTGTCCTTGAATGGCACATAACTCTATGGCCTATACATATAACAATCCTAAATGGCGAGCTTCCGAAATATTTAGACGGTTCTCAATATCTATGAATCTTTTACAGCAACCAAACTGAAATTTTTTATGTTCTTAGAGAGTATGAACATATGTTCACCTATAGGACTTTCAGTAACCGGGTGAGCACAAATCCAACATGGCGGCGACGCGAAGTATAAATATTTAAATGGACGTTTCTCGCGAATTAACTATCCGAGTGCCGTGAAACGTTGCACGTTAAATGCTTATACAAATGTTGATCCACTGGCATCTAATTTATTTCAATTGTTTGCATAATCACAAGATGACTGCCGTGCGTAATTATAAAATCTCGTTTTTACTTCTTGTGTTCTAATCATGCGATTGAAGTTTGAATACCACACGTACACAATAATCTTAATGTAATTGTACAAAAATAAAAATCCAACCTGGCGACCATCTGAAATATTTAGACGGTTCTAAATATCTACGAATCTGTTACAGCAATTAAACTGAAATTTTGTATGTTGATAGAGGCAATTAACATGAGCAGGATATATGAAAATAGGCTATATAGTTCTTCACGGAACTACTTGTTATATATTAGTATGATGATTGAGTTATTCATTTATTTTCATTCATCTTGAAACTTTCATTCTTAGACATATATTATGGATCCGCGGAGAAGAGGATAACGTAATCGTAGTACTATATACCTAAAATCAATAGTCACTTCTGTTCCAAGGTTGGTTGGTTCATCAGTTTAGGGGCTGCGACAACGCGGTCATGTAGCCCCGTGTACTTTGGGTGTGTGTAGAATCTGTCTGATAACCGGTGTTAATTGTGATGGCTGTATTAGTTTGTGTTATCTGTTTTTAATTCAAGTAAGGACTGCAGTCATTCAGTTTTCAAGTAGTTGCTACTTTTGGTACCAAATGCCTCCGTCGACGACAATTAGTTCTGAACATAGTTACTAGATGCCACCGCAATCGGCTCCTGGCGACCAACGTTGGAACCCAAGAGCGTTAGCGAAATCTAACCTATAATTTAGCTTTACACAAGTGTAATTAGTGGAAGGTTCTTTTACATGCCATAAATCTATGAAATGGACCCGCCGGCTTGACTTCCCCTCTGAAGGAAGGCATACTGAGGAATTGTTAACGCCAAAATAGGTTATATCGTTAAATAATTAAAGTTTAGGCCACATAATGTAGGAAATCTCCAAGATTTACACTTTCATTCATCTTAAAACTTTCTTTAATAATAAGGATATGCGTCATGTTGCTTTAGCATACAAAGAGCGATAAAATCCTTCAGTATGCCTTCCTTCGGGGGAGAAGTAAAGCCGGCGGTTGCATGTCATAGATTCATGGCATGAAAAAGAACCTTCCACTAATTAAACTTGTGTGAAGCTAAATTTGCAGGTTAGATTTCGTTGAAAGGCTCTATCAAAGTTCCGAAGAATGGCATACTGTGGTAATTTTAACGCTCTTAAAAAATCTGACTTCGGCCAGGTTTGAACCAGCTGTTGGCCTCTCACCAAGGTGGACTGGGTTCGGTTCCCGGTCAAAATATGTGAGATTTTCGAAGTGAAATGCCACGTGCCGTTGAAAATGTTTTAGCTTCCCCACACCCACATACAATTTATTATTAACCACATGCCATATAGGGTACAAGTTTACTGTTGATATCGACAGCATGTTCTTGTCTCTTGGAGGTACCGTACAGAATTTATCTGTTTTAAAACCACAGAATTTACACACTAAACGTATTGTCAAAGCCCAACCAAACCGTTGATTTTCATAGTTAATCACACTCATAGATAGGAAGTACAGTGGAAGAACTAGGACACGCTAATGCAGGCAGTCTGACTCTAATAGGCCTATTACATAGAAATACTAATTAGAAAAGTTACTATCACATGTGTCAGCGCCAGGGCCGTCACGAGGGTGCGCGGGGCCTAGTAGACAAGAGTTCGCGGGGGATAGTAAATGCAAATTTTAAACTGTAAGTGGCTGTGTTGTGCGGAGAGTGATGTTTTAAAAGAAATTACAATTTTAGGCTGTTTCAAACTCAATTTATTACATTTCTAGTTTCTAAACAAACCTCAACAAGTAGGAAAAGCATAAAATTGGTTACAGGAAGCTCTTGATCAGATAAAAGCAACAAGCAATATCAATGGAAACCTGGAGCTAACACAGGTGAATTTTTTGGCACAAATAATATATTATGGAAAACGAAGCATGTGCTGGATGTACTTTCTTACCCAAACGCACATAAATAATAATAATACGCAATCACGTTTACATATTTCAACATTTCTACTGCTATACAATTTTTCATAAACTGAACTACTAAAAGAGCTCTAAGTCCACATTCACCGATAAATATGAGCGGAACGGTTTGTTCGAGAAATAGCATGGTTTACAAGGCAGGCCTTTTTTTCTAGAAATAATCATTTCTGTTGTTTTGTTTGTTTGTTTGTTTGTTTGTTTGTTTAGAATTTAGAGCTTTTTATTTATGTAAAAGGTGCTTTGCGGACCTTTGCTAGGGCAAAAGTACTGATTAAATCGTTCATTTCTAATATTTTGGCCGTTTCACATTCGATTGACAGAGTAGCCAAACCGTTCAGACGCTCCTGCGCCATATTTGATCGCAAATAGTTTTTGATTAGTTTCAAAATGGAAAAACTCCTTTCCCCCGACGCAACCGTTATAGGCATTGTAATCATAATTCGATAGGCCGTCGTTAAATTAGGATAGGGCTCCTTTATTGGGGCTAAGTACTGTAGTGCACCTAAAGCACTTTTTACAGGTGACAGAACAGCGAACCTAAATCATTGTAGCTCCAGAAGAAGATCTTCTGCATCCAAGGGGCGGAACTACGAGGTCATCTGCCCCTTTTCTGCATCCAAATCTTCAAGCTCCCCGTGTTTTAGAAAATTAGAGAGTGTTTGACTATGGTATTTCAATTGCTTTTCCTCCAAATTGGAAAGCTTGGAAGGATCGAAAGAAATCTAAAGTATTCTGGAAAAAAAATAGAACTTTGTTAAATATATTTCCTACGCAGCTCAGTGCAGTATCTACGACAGACTAAATGTAATTTATCCGAAATTTATTTTCAGCTTCGTTTTGAAGTTCCTCTTCCGTTTTTTCCACCTGTTGATCATTTTGCAGATGTATTTCATCAAAAAACCTTTTGTGGTTGCCTTGACAGCGAATAGAAAATTTCTTTGCCTAGCCCAAATTTTCCATTATTTCTCTAGCGGAGGACATTGCACTGTTAAAGCCAGTGTTGCGATAATTTTGAGAAAAATTACTTTAGGCCCTGATGTTCGGTTAGAGCCGGATCTAACGAAGTCTCCTCAGATTGGAGAGTTTTACTTATTGAGTTCACAGAAAATAAAATATCGTACCAGATAACGAGGCTCAAAACAAATGCATACGAACTTGTGTGAAGCAACAAAGATTGGGCCTCTGACCGGGTAACAGGATCTTTGGTAGTTTCTGCCACTTTTTCTAGAGCTTCGTTTACTTTGCCTGACTGGTACTGATGGGCTTGTACATTCCCATCTCGTGCTAGACAAAGATTTTAGTGTGAGGAGGCCAGGACATAAAACCCCTGGCACCACAGTCCATGAAGGGCCTAGGTCTACCAAGCGACCGCCGCCCAGCCAATTTGCCTGCTGATATTGGGGTGACACGTAATCAGCGCCTTGGGTCCCTTAGGTCGTTAATCTTGGTTTTCGTGATCGGGGCGCTGCCTCACTGTCGGAGAGCTACTCAATTGTCCTCACGAGGCTGAGTGCACCCCGTCCCAGCCCTCTCGTCAGTTTCTAAAATCCCTGACGGAGCCGGGAATCGATCCCGGGGCCTCCGGGTGAAAGGCAGGTGCGTTACTCCAACACCTTGGGGCCGGCTGAGGCCAGGACATAGTTCGCTCAAAATGTCCCACCTTTCCGTGGAAGCTAAACACAAAGTGTACAAACGCTGAACTATAACAAACAAGATGTTCAGCAAAGAACATATAGCCTACTTTCTCCTAAATGTATGGGTATATTTATAACTCTTTGTCCTCATCCCTAAAACCACCTCTACCACCATGTAGTGTTTGTATTCTTTTATATTGATAATTAGCCAGTAAGTGTCAAAATCAATATTATATACTTTATGATGATTGAATAACAAATCTACTAACTTATTGTAATGCTTTCACGTCCGTTAATCTCTATATTAAGCCAGCCTGCAAAGTTAAAAATCTTTCGTTTTGTGTACCTTCCCCTTTAAAAATCCGCGCCGATCACAGTAGGTTGGTGTTGCGACCTAGCAGTGAATTAATATTTATCTTGTACGCCTCTGTGTGTTCAACGAGCAGGCAGTTTAAAGTAGCCAGGAGGGAGGCGATTCAGCTGGCAGTGTTTAAAGGTAATCGGAGCGCGATCGTGGCTAATAGTTGAACTACCAGTATTACAAAATTGCCATACTTCAGGAGGCCAGGTATTTACACAGCGGTATGTTTGGAACAATATTACCCACATAACCCACAAGAGGACAGCACCGTACAGAGACATTAAGAAGGCTGTGGTTGATAACAACGTGTATCTAGTTCTATTCTCCTTTTCCTAATGTCTTCTGTTTATGTGCAATGCTGGGACTGTGATTTTATTAATAAACGAGTGTATACATTAGCCTCCCCTTTGAGCTAAATGACATTTAATTCAGTATCTGTGGAAAGAGCTTGTGCACATCATTTGTAAAAGAATTCAAGAAAAAAAAGTTATCTGTAGCAGTATTCGATCCCCAGTCAAATGCGTGACAGACTAACACGCTAGCCCAGAGCTAACCACATCCTTAACATCATGGCGATTTTAACTGATATATTAGATACAACCTGTTGGCAAATAATGACTTGAAATAAACTGTTTCTTCACTGCAGTACATCTTCATTAAAATCATTTCATACTAAGTTTATATTATTGTATCAGTAGGGTATATCACATACAACATACTAAAACTACTGAAATATAAGACAGGCTCATGAGGACAGCTGCCATCTTGTCGTGTGGCAGATACGGCTCAGCTCTTTTAAGCCACTCATACAGAATAATATTATAGTATTAAATTATAATAAATAACGGATCACGACCTTCAGGATAGCTTAAACCACCCTAGGCTTGATAATCTGAATTGGTGGGTCTTAAGCCATTGATTATAATGGTTGCATAATTCACACGGCTGCCATCCTGAAATGGCAAGGCCGATGACGTTGAAGTTTGGGTGAAAGACGCGTCCTATATAAAGGTATGTTGTCACCAAATTTAGTAGAGATCGGATGATTAGTTTAGCCGTAATTTGAGTTTACGTTTTGAACGTTTGAGTGGCCGCCATTCAGTTTTGGTACAGATGGCGGCGATATAAAGTATGACACTGAGGTGCCCTATGCTAGAGCTACCTCTGTACCAAATTTCGTTCAATTCGCTTTCACCGTGTTCGAATTGATAGGGGGGGGGGACAGACATTCAGAGTACACACACTCTCTCACACACACACACACACACACACACAAATACACACACACAGACAGACACACGATTTTTCGCCCTGTGTTGATCTCATAAGTCTACTTTCATTTTTTGCAAAAATCGAAAGTAGGCTAAAAATGTCATAGCGTCCTTATTGCATTAACCATGTCACCCAAAAGTAAGTTAAGATTATGTGCAGCACATGCCATGGACATTGCTCGTTTATTAACATTGATGTGTAACATCTCTCCATTCGGTTGCTGGATATGTTTGTGGGAGTGATTTTGTAAAATTGGACGGAAGTGGATCGGACGGAAGTGTGTAAGACGCACTGCTAGCTGGATCGCACTGCTAGCAGTGGTAAGAGGAAACAATGAGCGCGCAGTGTTGGAGATTGGTACCATGACGCACTGCCGGCCATGTGGAATGTATATCACATATGGATTACTTCACAGTTTGAAGGCGCCATTAAGAATATTCCTACAGTAAATCATCTTCAAGTTTTCGTTCTTTGGTGTAAAAATATTCATTACCGTGGATCATATTTGCTGAAAACAATTATGATTTATTTAGAGCCTCTTTTCCAATCTCTGGATAAAAGTGCTGGTTACTCCCCGATTAACTTTGGATCAACACTTTCATACTGAACGGTAAACGCTCAAGCGAACTCTGATGTCAACTGTTTGAAACGCAAACCACATGCTCAAAATCTTCGTATCAGTATTTAAATATGATATGCTTTAATAATGAAACATTGTAACTAGTCGGCAAAGCCGGTATTATGTTTCTGCACAATGGCTATTCAGATAGTAACCCACATAGCGGTAATGCAGTGATCAATATTATATATATAGATTTATATACGGGAACTGGGCTAGCCATTCATAGGAATTCCCTTTACTGTCAAGTAGGCGTATTCATAACTAATTTAAAACTCAATTCCACGCAGGACAATTATCGAAAAAAGAAGCTAAATATTAATGGAGCATAAAAAATTACTTCCATATTATTACCGGCACGTGAAAATAAGTAACTGTCTTGTACTCTAAATTTCTGTGGTTGTAATAGCTGTGTGACTAGCACCTTGGTGTGCAAATCGTGAGGTCTCGGGTTCGAACCTCAGCCCCGGTAAATATTTTTGCTACCAGATTATCGATTTAAATGATATCTATCATAATATTATGCGTCATTTTAACAGAATCTATATGAAATTACGATTTATCTAATTTTAATTACAATAGTTTGCTCCAAGCAGGAGTTGGGAAATTTCATTGTAATGAACATTATTTCCCGTAGTCTATAGATAGGCTAGAGACTGTGGTTTCATTCCACCTCTTAATTTTCAATATAATATGTGATGTTTGTTCAAACAAGTGTGACAGTAGCACATCTCCAATTCAATCTATACATTCATCATAGTACCAGTATGAGAACGGAGCGTAAATTAACATGTTAAGGATGTCCAAGCTGTGTAGTATACGAGTAGAATAACATGTCAGATGACTTCACATACATTTCATCTCAATTTCATAGTAGGATAACATGTTACACAACATATGCAACTACTGTAAGGCTCGTATATTTTTTTTTACATAATTTTAAATGATCTTGTCGACTTCGTCGTTACGCTGGGGTTACGGTGACGGGACGAAATGTACCCAGATGCACTGAGGTGTGTGACGCCATAGTACCGCTTGGTGCATGTGTTCCCCGATAATCTCTACTTCGTTAGTATAAGACAAAAATCCCCGATTCTTGGATGTCACGGGTAATCTCGAGAACCACTGGATGGATTTTGATGCGGTTTTCACCATTCTGTAAAGGATATCTCGAGGAAAGTTTCTGTACAAAATAATTTATGTATGATCAAAGGAAGCCAAGCAGTAACGATTTCAGTGAAAAAGTCGAGAACAAACTTGGCGTCCGTGCGCTTCTTAAGCTTACGCTGGGCAAACCGTTAAAAATTTCAATATACAATGAGCGTAAGATTTGGTCAGCTTGAAAAGTTCTACAAAAATATCCGCGAGAGCATACCTCTATCTCAATACATCGCCCACTATAAGTGTTTTTAGACTGGATGGAAGGGGCACGTCCCCTCGCGCTCTGGTGAGCGTGACGGCATCCCGCGCGCTTCACCTTGCTTTGCCCTTGGGTTGCACTTGCCGTTCGCGAGTAATTTGAAACAAAGTATTATAAAGCAAGATAAGTATTATGCAGATAATTTTCTAACATGTCAAGAGTCTTTGGCTTCGAGCGAATCGAAGCCTTTCTGGCATTTTTCAGCATTTGTAGCATTTAAAATGATACAAAGTCTAGTCTTTCAGACTGACTGTCACATTTTTTCACTCGCGTCTGCACTCCGTTATACTTGGCCTTCATATTAACACCGTTGGCATACCTTTGTCCCCTACAGTCCATGATATCAAGATCATTATCCTCCAATACTCCCTCTAAAACCTCAGCTAACCCCTTTCCCGTAGTGTCGTGTACGTCCAAGAACTCGATGAACGATTCGACGATACTTGGAGTTTCTGCCATCATATCAACATAGAGGAGGACCAAGTTCATTTGCTCCTTGTGGCTCACATCGAGCGTACAGTCGAGGATAACCGCGTAATATTTGGCGACACGAACAGCATTCAGTAGTTTTTCCATCGTAGCAGCGCCTTAAGAAAAGGTAATAATGCTATTGGTTTTACGTGCCTTTTAACTACCCTGGCTTTTAGAGACGCCGGGGTGCCGGAATTTTGCCCCGAAGGGGATCTTTAACGTGCCAGTAAATGTACTGACACGGCTCCCTCGCATTTGCGCACCCTCAAATGTCAGCTGACTGCGCCAGGTTTCGATCCTGCAACCTTGGGCTCAGCAAGCGAGAACGTTACCCCTGAGCCACGCAGCCAGACTTAAGAAAAGGGAAAAAAAAGAAAATTATTATCATTTTCACTAATTCCATTTAAAGAAATAACCTAATGTTTAACTTTAACTTACCTAACAACGAAATTATATCGTTTTGTATTTCGGGACCGAGATAATGCACGTGGGTTTCGTCATCACGCACCCGCCGAAGATGTTCATTCATCGGCCCGTCAAAAAGAAGCGAGCATTTCCATCAAATTTAGAAAATTCCCTGACAAGAGACCAAGGATATACATGTTTACATTATTACCCATATAGCCTACTCTTCAGTGGTAGGTTTACAATTCAGTGCTTTGTGATAAATAAATTTGTGTTTTCACTTACCGGTAACTGTCCACAATATGGAACATCAAGCACTAGTTTTGTGGAGATATTCGGCTTTTAATTTCGTTATGTTTGTCTACCAAATTATGGATTAGTAAAGCTGAACATAGTCTTATGACTTGTTGGTGAGTACTGATATTTAGCCTACTTTCGATTTTTGCAAAAAATGAAAGTAGACTTATGAGATCACTACATGGCGAAAAAAAGTGTGTCTGTCTGTGTGTGTGTGTAAGTGTGTGAGTCTGTGTGTGTGTGTGTGTGTGTGTGTGAGCGTGTGTGCTCTTAACGTCTGTCCCCCCCTATCAATTCGAACACGGTGAGCGCAAATTGAACGAAATTTGGTATAAAGGTAGCACTAGCAAAGGGCACCTCAGTGTCATGTTTTATATCGCCGCCATCTTGACGGAAACGTAATGGGGGCCACACAAATATTCAAAGCTTAAATCAAATTACGATTAACCTAATCATCCGATCTCTACCATATTTTGCATCAACATACCATTATGGAGGGAGCATCCTTTGACCAAACTAATAGGTCATTAGCCTAATATTATGCGGATGGCGGCCATCTTTGTGTGAAAATCGATTTCCCCTATTAATTCGAACGCGGTGAAACCGAATGGAACGAAATTTGGTACAGAGGTAGCACTAGAAAAGGCCAACTCAGTGTCATGTTTTATATCACCGCCATCTTGACGGGAACGTAATCGCGGCCACCCAAATGTTAAAGGCTAAAATGTAATTAGGACCAACCTAATAATCTAGTCTCTACCAAATTTTGCAACAACAAATCTTTATGTGGGAAGCATATTCTGACCAAACTGCTAGATCATCAGCCCAATAGTTTGCAGATGGTGGCCAAGTATGTGTGCTAATCGATTCCCCTATCAATTCAAACACGGTGAAACCGAATTGAACGAAATTTGGTACAGAGGTAGCACTAGCTATAAGGTACTTGAGCCAAATAAGGCCCGGTTTCTAATAAGGCCCATCTGTGATTTTATTAGCAGAATGTACATAATTCTACAAGATTCTTAGTGTTTATGATAGCTATTAGCCTTTATCGGCTAGACTAGAAACTACAACTGTTGAAGCGAACGATTCCTCGGTGTATGCTTCAGTCGAGTAGTAAACGACGTACGGAGCTCTTTTTGTTACTATATCTAGATATTTTAATAAACCTTCTTCATGTTTTTGAAATGTAACATACATGAACCTGGTTATTTAATTTAAAAGAATGTGATTTGTAGATTAATATACTGTATTGCTATTTCCCGCTTTATGTGCATTTATTTATCTCTTTTCATTTACATATGGGCTTTATTTGGAACAAGTAGTGGGCCTTATTTAAAACGGGTGTTCCTAATAAGGCCCGTTACTCACATTTTAAATATTTTATTATTACTGAAATATTTTCCAGTGATTCTAATTATCAACCCGTGTTTTCATTACTGCTTTCCTTCTAGCTAAGTTCAGGGCAATGTTCATATTCTTCCCTCTTCTAGTAAAACTACAAAAAATCTTTAAACATTAAGTGGGCCTTATTTGGCTCATTTACCTTATGGCGTCAAAACCTAGACATTATTTAAATAATCCACAGTTTAGTAAATGGCTGTAAATCATTAAATGCAGTTTACCACAATTATATTTTGAGTATATAAGTATAGTATATAGAATAGTATAGATGGGTTGATGGACAGTGGCGAATGAGAGCAAATGAGGTCTTGTACAACAAAATAGCCCCTATCACAGCATCAATTAAGAAGAAACGGCCACAATTTTACGGTCACCTCTTGAGGATGACTGATGATCGATTAACTAAAAGAATATGGAGTATCATTTAGTCTAAGGCAACCCGGCCGAGATGGTTCGAGGAATGCGAAAAATATCTCGGGCTAATTGGTATTCCAGACCGAGAAATTCCTGACAGGAACGCATTTAGAAGATTAGTGAACAACTACCAAGTTTTTAAAATGGTATCAACTTCCGGAATACGGAGAGGACCCTTGTCCGAAGAACATAAACTGGCATTCGTCGCTGAGGTCAGAAGATACTGGCAGGAAGTCAAAGCCAGAACAAGAACAAGATCTAGACTGTATAGTGAAGTTGGTTGTTACCACGCAGTCCATAGAGGCTTAACTCGATGTATATTAAACAAGTATAGTATATAGTATAAAATATTGTTCATGCATTAAAACATTAAAAACGAGTATACTTATCATGTACTAGTGTTACTAAGCGACATATGGCAACGTTGCAAAGCGGCGGTAGCGCGATGCAAACAGTGTGACAAACAGTTTGCTCTGATCTTGTGTAATAACTAATAACATAACCTCTTATTACTCTCTAGAGCCTTCGCGCTTAGGTTTTAGGAGTAGCGGGAAGACGGTACGTTTCCGGACCCAATTTCCTGTGCTAAACTCAACCGTCTGGTCCCCACGGCAAGCCCTCAAAGTGTGTAATGGGAATTTGGAAACACCCTGTACATTGGGTTAGTGTATTTTACTTCAAATTACTTACCGAGAAAGTCTAACTGAGGTAGAAACTTTCCAACTTTGAATTTTTTGGCTGCCCTTGAAGAGAATCAGCTTCCCATTTCCATAGCAACTCGGCAAATGCACTCAATATGGCTTTATCTTGTCCTATTTGAGGTTTTGACTCTGAACATTTGTGCCCAAACTAAACAGTATGGCGTTGTCGAGGAATTCTTGCAAGTCCTGTGAACAAATAAAATGTTGACGGTTACTAACGGACACAGTGCCTGAGTTGTTGCTAATTCATGTGGACTAGGGGATTTGCGACATTGTGGACGGTTACTAACAAACACAGTGCCTGAGTTGTTGTTAATTCATGTAGACTAGGGGATTTGCGATATTGTGGACGGTTACTAACAGACACAGTGCCTGAGTTGTTGCTACTTCATGTAGACTAGGGGATTTGCGACATTGTGGACGGTTACTAACAGACACAGTGCCTGAGTTGTTGTTAATTCATGTAGACTAGGGGATTTGCGACATTGTGGACGGTTACTAACAGACACAGTGCCTGAGTTGTTGCTAATTCATGAAGACTAGGGGATTTGCGATATTGTGGACGGTTACTAACAGACACAGTGCCTGAGTTGTTGTTAATTCATGTAGACTAGGGGATTTGCGACATTGTGGACGGTTAATAACGGACACAGTGCCTGAGTTGTTGTTAATTCATGTAGACTAGGGGATTTGCGACACTGTGGACGGTTACTAACGGACACAGAGCCTGAGTTGTTGTTAATTCATGTGGACTAGGGGCTTTGTGACATTGTGGACGGTTACTAACGGACACAGTGCCTGAGATGTTGTTAATTCATGTAGACTAGGGGCTTTGCGACATTGTGGACGGTTACTAACGGACACAGTGCCTGAGTTGTTGTTAATTCATGTAGACTAGAGGCTTTGCGACATTGTGGTCGGTTACTAACAGACACAGTACCTGAGTTGTTGTTAATTCATGTAGACTAGGGGCTTTGCGACACTGTGGACGGTTACTATCGGACACAGTGCCTGAGTTGTTGTTAATTCATGTAGACTAGGGGCTTTGCGACATTGTGGACGGTTACTAACGGATACAGTGCCTGAGTTGTTGCTAATTCATGTAGACTAGGGGCTTTGTGACATTGTGGACGGTTACTAACGGACACAGTGCCTGAGTTGTTGTTAATTCATGTAGACTAGGGGCTTTGCGACACTGTGGACGGTTACTAACGGACACAGTGCCTGAGTTGTTGCTAATTCATGTAGACTAGGGGCTTTGCGACACTGTGGACGGTTACTAACGGACACAGTGCCTGAGTTGTTGTTAATTCATGTAGACTAGGGGATTTGCGACACTGTGGACGGTTACTAACGGACACAGTGCCTGAGTTGTTGTTAATTCATGTGGACTAGGGGATTTGCGATATTGTGGACGGTTACTAACGGACACAGTGCCTGCGTTGTTGCTAATTCATGTGGACTAGGTGATTTGCGACATTGTGGACGGTTACTAACGGACACAGTGCCTGAGTTGTTGCTAATTCATGTGGACTAGGGGATTTGCGATATTGTGGACGGTTACTAACAGACACAGTGCCTGAGTTGTTGCTAATTCATGTGGACTAGGGGATTTGTGACATTGTGGACGGTTACTAACGGACACAGTGCCTGAGTTGTTGTTAATTCATGTAGACTAGGGGCTTTGCGACACTGTGGACGGTTACTAACGGACACAGTGCCCGAGTTGTTGTTAATTCATGTAGACTAGGGGCTTTGCGACATTGAGGACGGTTACTAACGGACACAGTGCCTGAGTTGTTGCTAATTCATGTGGACTAGGGGATTTGCGATATTGTGGACGGTTACTAATGGACACAGAGCCTGAGTTGTTGCTAATTCATGTAGACTAGGGGATTTGCGATATTGTGGACGCTTACTAACGGACACAGTGCCTGAGTTGTTGCTAATTCATGTGGACTAGGGGATTTGCGATATTGTGGACGGTTACTAACGGACACAGATCCTGAGTTGTTGCTAATTCATGTAGACTAGGGGCTTTGCGACATTGTGGACGGTTACTAACGGACACAGTGCGTGAGTTGTTGTTAATTCATGTAGACTAGGGGCTTTGCGACATTGTGGACGGTTACTAACGGACACAGTGCGTGAGTTGTTGCTAATTCATGTAGACCAGGGGCTTTGCGACATTGTGGACGGTTACTAACGGACACAGTGCCTGAGTTGTTGCTAATTCATGTGGACTAGGGGATTTGCGATATTGTGGACGGTTACTAACAGACACAGTGCTGAGTTGTTGCTAATTCATGTGGACTAGGGGATTTGTGACATTGTGGACGGTTACTAACGGACACAGTGCCTGAGTTGTTGCTAATTCATGTAGACTAGGGGCTTTGCGACATTGTGGACGGTTACTAACGGACACAGTGCCTGAGTTGTTGCTAATTCATGTAGACTAGGGGCTTTGCGACATTGTGGACGGTTACTAACGGACACAGTGCCTGAGTTGTTGCTAATTCATGTAGACTAGGGGCTTTGCGACATTGTGGACGGTTACTAACGGACACAGAGCCTGAGTTGTTGCTAATTCATGTAGACTAGGGGCTTTGCGACATTGTGGACGGTTACTAACGAACACAGTGCCTGAGTTGTTGCTAATTCATGTAGACTAGGGGATTTGCGACATTGTGGACGGTTACTAACGAACACAGTGCCTGAGTTGTTGCTAATTCATGTAGACTAGGGGATTTGCGATATTGTGGACGGTTACTAACGAACACATTGCCTGAGTTGTTGCTAATTCATGTAGACTAGGGGATTTGCGATATTGTGGACGGTTACTAACGGACACAGTGCCTGAGTTGTTGCTAATTCATGTAGACTAGGGGATTTGCGATATTGTGGACGGTTACTAACGGACACAGTGCCTGAGTTGTTGCTAATTCATGTAGACTAGGGGATTTGCGATATTGTGGACGGTTACTAACGGACACAGAGCCTGAGTTGTTGCTAATTCATGTAAACTAGGGGCTTTGCGACATTGTGGACGGTTACTAACAGACACAGTGCCTGAGTTGTTGCTAATTCATGTGGACTAGGGGATTTGCGATATTGTGGACGGTTACTAACGGATACAGTGCCTGAGTTGTTGTTAATTCGTGTAGACTAGGGGCTTTGCGACATTGTGGACGGTTACTAACGGACACAGTGCCTGAGTTGTTGTTAATTCATGTAGACTAGGGGCTTTGCGACATTGTGGACGGTTACTAACGAACACAGTGCCTGAGTTGTTGCTAATTCGTGTAGAGTAGGGGCTTTGCGACATTGTGGACGGTTACTAACGAACACAGTGCCTGAGTTGTTGCTAATTCATGTAGACTAGGGGATTTTCGTATTTGTGAAAATTTAGAGATTGACTGATTGTTTAGTTTAGGACTTCGCCCGGTGTCTTTAACGGTTTACCCAGCGTAAGCGTAAAAGGCGCACGGGCGGCAGGTCCCAGGCGAAATTCACAAAAGCCGAGGTGAACAGCGAAACTCCAAACACATATACTCTTCTTTGAAGTCTTAACTCGACTCTTAAATCTTAACTCGACATGACTCGGCCGAAGCTGCGGTGATAGGCTCGCTCGTTAGTTCGTAAACTCGCTCTGGAGGTAGTCATTTACATTTCCACTGAATGGAGATTGTTGGAAGAAATTAAAACGTAAAAACATTTATAGTAGGCAATTTATTAAAGATAGAGATATGCTGTCGCGGAAGTTTTTGTAGAACTCGTCATGCTGAACAATTCTTACACGCATAGTAGCCTATATAGATATTTTTAACGGTTTACCCAGCGTAAGTTTAAAAGGCGCACGAATGGCAGGTTTCTCTTCGACTTGATTCACTCAAATCGTTACTGTTCGGCTTCCTTCGTTGATAAATGAATGTTTTTCTACAAAACCCTTCCTCGAGTAATCCTTTACAGAATGGTGTAAACCGCATCACAATCCATCCTGTGGTTCTCGAGATTACCCGCTACATCCAAGAATCGGGGACTTGGTTGTATACGATGCAGAGATTGTATGTATAGGGCTAAGAAGCCCAATGTGTCGCATTCATCCGCTCTTTTACGTTTAATAGCATTGAAGATACCATTTATGTACCGACAGCGGTAGCTACGCTCGCTAATGTGCGGCGCTAGGCCATGGGGACAAGCACTCTGCGGACTCGGTAGACATGCGTTCGAGCCCCACCGTTGGCTGTCCTTGAAATGGTTTTCCATGCTTTCCCCATTTTCAACTCCACGGGCGGTACCTTTTTAGGCCACGGCCGCTACCTTCCACATCGTTGCGCAGTTTCATTCATCATTATTCATTCCATCTCTCATTAACTCCTCTCACGAGGTTAGCGTCAGGAAGGGCATTCGGCCTTAAAACTGCCCACCACAGACTTTCATCGTGTCTCATCCCCGACCCCATTGGAAACGGGACCAATAAGGTTGTTGATGGTGATGATGATAATAGTAGTTAGTTATTGCTGCTTTAAGGGGCGGAACTTCGAGGTCATCTGCCCCTCTTAACACAGATTAAAGTATACAAATTTGGAATGGAATTTGTAATTTAGAGGTGGACACCTAAATTGGAAAAGACCGAAATATAATTAAACAAAAAAATAAATAAAACTAATACTTATAAAAATAAACAAAAATTACGGAAAATCAAACAAGTAGTTCCGTGAAGAACTATACCGCCTATTTTCATATATCCTACTCATGTTAATTGCCGCTTTCCACGTACAATATTTCTGTTTGATTGTTGTGATAGATTCGTAGATATTGAGAACCGTCAAAATATATCAGATGCTCTCCATTTTGGATTGTAATATATAGAGGCCGTAGAGTTATGTACAATTAAAGGAAAATTATTGTGTAGCTTCATTATTCAAACTTTCACTCCGATCGCATGATTACGACACAAGAAACAAAAAATTATTTTTAAAATTGGCACAGCCGCCATATTTAGGTTATGTAAACAATTGATGAAATGAGATGCCAGTGCATTACAATTTGAATAATCATTTACCTTACCACATTTCACTGCGCTCAGACGGTTAAATCACGAGAAAATTCTCTTAAAGTATTTCAAGTTCGCTTGGCCGCCATGTTCCGTTTGTACTTTACAGGTTTTTGAAAGTTACATAGATAAACTTGTAGCAGTGCTCCTTATCACCGTACAAAATTTCAGGGTGATATCATAAATAGTTTCGGAGATACTGAATGCCAGTGAAATATTTCGCACAGCCGCCATTTTGAGGTTATGTAAACAATTGAACTAAATTAGACCCCAGTGTATTACAATGTGTATAAACATTTGTTGTACCATGTGTCATTACGTTTGGATGGTTAAATCGCGAGAAAAGTCTTTTTAAAAGTCTCAACTTCGCTTGGCAGCCATGTTGGTTTTGTAGTTACCAGGTTTTTGAAAGTCTCATATGTGAACTTCTAGTAGTTCCCTTTATCATCGTACAAAATTTCAGCGTGATGTCGGTAATAGTTTCGGAGATACTGAATGCTGGTGAAATATTTCGCACAGCCGCCATGTTGGATTGGTGAGACACAATAAAATTTGAAGGTCGGCCAGAATGTTGCTATGATCTTACCGAGTTTCATTGAAATCGCTCCAGCCGTTTAGAATTTATTAGGGGGACACACACACACACCTCACTCACACACACACGGACGAAAGGTGATCTCATAAGCCTATTTTTTCAAAATTGAAGATAGGCTAAAAATCATCATACAAATACGAACAAGTCGTTGAGTCAATGTACACTGGAAAATTTAGAATGCAAGCCCCAACCCACTCTCATTTAGTCTATAAAGCAGATGGCGAGATCAGCAGCCACCGCGTCATCGGCTAATACAAGTTCGAGTGTCATCTGCAAACCAAGGTTTCTTCGTAAGTCGGCAAGATCCACACACTCGGTTAAAATGTGGGCCACGGCGAAAACGGCTCAACAGGTACAAATTGGGGTGGTGTTCCTTCCTCATTAGGTACGAGTGGGTGGATCTTATATGACCTATCCTTAGCCTACACAAAATGACGGACTCCCTCCGTGACCGGAAAGAGCTCCGCCACACGCCTTGATCGCTCTCATTAAGTCAGCTTAACACTCCCAAAATGCCAACTCCCAAACTCACCAGCCATGAGCCCCTGAGGGTGTAGCACTATCCAGGGTGCACCAGAAGCAGTGGGGCTACATACACTGACCTCGAAGAATGAGGGATCAGGAAAGATGAGACAAGGGCCAATTAAGGAGGGAAAGTGAAAGACTCCCTATGCCTCGGAGACCCTAATACCGTCGGAAGAGAGGTCGACAGGAGAGAAGACGGAGAGGAGACCGGCACAAGTAAGTGGAAGCAATGCCGGACTACGCTGGGGTCCCGTGGTCGCCAAGCCACGTCCCACTGCATGGGCAAATAAGGGGTATATTAAGGGGTAGACATACATACACAGAGATCATTCATGTGATAACCTGTATAATTTTGATGTCTATAATAGTATGTTTATTTGTAATTGGAACCAGAATGGGAAAGGAGGCGGCCGTGGCATTAAGCTAAGAACCATCCCGGCATTTGCGTGTAGTAGAAGTGTGAAATCCACTTCCAAGATAGTTGAGGTGAAAGTCGAACCCACGTCTTCCCAATTTTGCCTCACGCGGCAGAGTAAACCGCGTTCCAGCCGTCAGGCGAGAGTTAAATTTCATAGCAGAGTTGGGAATCGAACCCGGACCTCCGGGTCGCTACACCACGAGGTGGTCATCATCTTGTCTCATTAACTCTTATGAAATTCCTCCAGGAGCTCACTATAGTGGGTGACCATGGGACCCGAGTTGAGTCCAGCATTGCTTTCTCTTAGTTGCTCCGGGCTCCTCTCTTTCCTATTTACCTTCCTTGATCAACTCATGAGCTTACCACGGTGGGTGAGTGGTTATCGTGTCGGACTGCCAACCCCCAAGCTTGTAGGTTCGCTCCTGGCCAGGCAAGTGATTTTTAAAAGACGATAAGTATCACGATACGATGTTGGCGTGTTAAAGAAGCCATTTGAATTCAGTAGGCCGTGTTCATAATGGCAAAATTAATCTCGGGATTTTCCGCCAACACAAAGTTCCTCATGTCTCTACTAGAAAGCGCTATAGTGTCAAGGAGCTTAGATATCTAACCTCCTTGACTTGCATAGCGCTTCAAGGAGCGATAAAATTCGACAAGCAAGTTGCCCTCTGGGAGTCAATTAACACAGCTTGCATCCTAGAAGAATTGCTGAGTTTTAATTCACCGGCCGTGAAAGCCAATATACCATCTTTTTGGAAGCCTTCATAGGGAGGTTAAGGCTGCTTGAGCTTTTAGTTCTCGCAGTCAATTGGTGCAGTGGCACCTAATATAAAGGGAGGTGGCGCGCAGTTCGTCACTCCTGTGGGGGTCCGGGCGGGGACACCAAGAGCCCGCCGATGAGCCTAGCTTGGTGTCCTAGGCGAAACCCCACACAAGACACGGCACAAACCTAGAAGAATTGCTGAGTTTTAATTCACCGGCCGTGAAAGCCAATATACCATCTTTTTGGAAGCCTTCATAGGGAGGTTAAGGCTGCTTGAGCTTTTAGTTCTCGCAGTCAAGTGGTGCAGTTGCACCTTATATAAAGGGAGGTGGCGCGCAGTTCGTCACTCCTGTGGGGGTCCGGGCAGGGACACCAAGAGCCCGCCGATGAGCCTAGCTTGGTGTCCTAGGCGAAACCCCACACAAGACACCGCACAAACCTAGAAGAATTGCTGAGTTTTAATTCACCGGCCGTGAAAGCCAATATACCATCTTTTTGGAAGCCTTCATAGGGAGGTTAAGGCTGCTTGAGCTTTTAGTTCTCGCAGTCAATTGGTGCAGTGGCACCTAATATAAAGGGAGGTGGCGCGCAGTTCGTCACTCCTGTGGGGGTCCGGGCGGGGACACCAAGAGCCCTCCGATGAGCCAGCTTGGTGTCCTAGGCGAAACCCCACACAAGACACGGCACAAACCTAGAAGAATTGCTGAGTTTTAATTCACCGGCCGTGAAAGCCAATATACCATCTTTTTGGAAGCCTTCATAGGGAGGTTAAGGCTGCTTGAGCTTTTAGTTCTCGCAGTCAATTGGTGCAGTGGCACCTAATATAAAGGGAGGTGGCGCGCAGTTCGTCACTCCTGTGGGGGTCCGGGCGGTGACACCAAGAGCCCGCCGATGAGCCAGCTTGGTGTCCTAGGCGAAACCCCACACAAGACACCGCACAAACCTAGAAGAATTGCTGAGTTTTAATTCACCGGCCGTGAAAGCCAATATACCATCTTTTTGGAAGCCTTCATAGGGAGGTTAAGGCTGCTTGAGCTTTTAGTTCTCGCAGTCAATTGGTGCAGTGGCACCTAATATAAAGGGAGGTGGCGCGCAGTTCGTCACTCCTGTGGGGGTCCGGGCGGGGACACCAAGAGCCCGCCGATGAGCCAGCTTGGTGTCCTAGGCGAAACCCCACACAAGACACGGCACAAACCTAGAAGAATTACTGAGTTTTAAAACATAATGTATTGACCATAAGGAAAGCCTTTCGAGCAGCACAGAGACATGTTATTCCAAAACGTCGGCGACAGGTTTCAAACCAAGGGCGAGTGATTCCCGTCCCCAACCGAGCCGGATTTTTACCTGCATTATTTGCCGGTCTATCTGCTCTGGGTTCACTTTTGGGTGGTGCCAGTGCAGTGGCGAAAACCATTAAAGCCGAGCAGCAGAGCAAGCAACAACTCAAAGAAAGTCAGCGACACAATGAAACGATGGATGCGATTGCCATGGGGGCTAGAAATGCCAATTTAAAGCCAGCCTTTTATCAACAAAGATTTGGGATTTCACCATTTCGAAGTATTAAAAATTTTTTTTTTAACCTTCGGGCGGGCGCGCCTTTTGCAATCACACCATTTGGCGCGCTCCGGCATTTTGGCCGCTCTCATTCTCGTTCACTTCTCAAAGCCAGAAGTGTTTGTTTACATGAATTTCATTGGGATTTCAATTGTTACACTAAAGACACATTACGTGAGCAAATAACTTTTATTTTAGAACGAATTTTATCACATCTGCAAACTGAAAAGGAATAACTCAACAAACATCTCAATGAAAACAGTACTGTAAAGGAATAATATTCCAAATATATCACTTGTGTAAAGATGTTATCACATCAAGGTTACAGTGTTATCACACTTCCGTTTGGAATTATACGTCTTCATCCTCTACTTCAGGCTGTGCACATGAGTTGCATGTGATTTCTTGGACTGAATGTTTTCTAATACATATTTTGCACATTTCTTGCAGGACATCCGGGTCCGATTGTTCTTAGATCTTCCACAATAAAAACAAATTTGTCTTTTTGTGGAAGGTGTTACTTCAACCTGATCGGGTTCTTCTTTATACTTTTCTAGAAAACAACGTAGTTCTCGTGGAAGAGTTGTTATTGTGGCCCGGTATTCTAGATTTTCTTCCATGAGGGCAATATTTGCGACAGGTTGATACGCCCACAAAGTTTCTCCATCCTTACTGAAAAAAAAAAAAAAAAACGTAGGCTCTCGCTATTTTCAGCGTCTTCTTCACCTTAATTATCAATTTCCACTTCAGACTCACTGTCGTGGTCGTCCACATGTATTTCTTCAGTCTCGAAATCTGGATCGTTCTCTTCGTCTTCCGTCAGATATTCTAGCTGGTCCATTCGTTCGTCTTCCTCCAACTCTTGAAGAATTGTAGAAATATCCTCAGGTCTGAGGTAATTTTCCCTGAAACCCAAAAGTAAAGATTTAGTAAATCATAGGTACAGTATTCATAAATTCCAAGAGAGTAAAACCGAGGGAACGAGTGAGATGAAGGACAGTGAAATAGAGGTGTAAAGCATAAATATTTGAAAAATATATCACACTGAAATATATGATATTTGAGCAAGTCATCATATAATATTATAAATCAAGTAAAAAGTAAATAAATAAATACTTACATTGTGTGTGGTGGACGGTAAACGTTTAGCACTGTTAGGCGCGCGACGGCAATGTGGCCGGTCGAACCTCCTACCGTGACATAGGTAACTTGAGTAATGAATTGCGCAATCCCTCTACAAGTCTGAGGTGGGGTTGGGCTGCCATCTGACGTCTTAGATAGTAGTTAGAGAATACTTCGGGGCGTGCTTGTCCTTCAAGGGAGTATAACAATGTAGCGCGTCTTTTTTTAAAAACCCGGCCAATTTGCCGCGTGCGCGCCCGCCCGAAGGTTAACCTCAGCCATAGCAAGACATGCTCTGACGCATCAACAAGTGGAAAGCTATGCTAAACAACTAAAGCTTTCTCATTTTCGAGGTGTGTTTATGTGAAACCAATTACCCCCACGACCCTGGAAACAGGAATGTGCTGTTGTCAATTTGGATGATCACCGAGGACCAGAAACGCATTATGTAGCTTATGTCAAAGGGGGATCCAACGTATGGTACTTTGACGGTTTTGGGAATTTGCCCCCGCCCATGGAAGTAGTGACCTATTTTGGAAACAGGATCAAGATATATTATAATGTGAAACGTGAGCAAACGTTTAACAGCCAACAGTGTGGACGTTTGTGTTTAATTTTTTTATATAAGACGCAGCATAAGCAAAAACGCCACCAGTATGTCGGCAGAAAGTAAAACGTTTACACTGCATGGACGTGGACCTGAAGTCAGCCTTGATTTTTACCCGCCTATCGAATTGAGTGAAAAACCCTATGGTTTAGGACTTGTTTCTCTTGAAACGTACAATCGAATATACAACATACGTGAAAATGTGAACAACAAGTTTTACTATGATGATTCTGTGCTCACCCTGAACTCTGGTGGATACACGATCGATGATATTTATGAACACATTTATGTGGTGTTGATCAATCAATATGGTTTAAGTCATTTCTCGATGGAACGCGCAAGTTTGAACTTGTAGGAAATACCAACACTCATTGCTGCAGTATTTTCTCCACATTCAACATTGACTTTAAAACACACTCCGATTCCATTGGCCCATTACTAGGATTTAAACCACGTGTGTTGGAGCCCAACAAAAACATGAATCAGACCATGAAGTGAAATTCATTGAGGACCATCATGTGTCGGTGACGTGTAATATTATTAGCCAAGTGTACACCAATCAAGAACCATCGCATTCGCTTTATGACTTTATTGTGACATCGCCCAATGGGTATATTATTCGTGAAAACCCTCCAGTGGTGCTTTTCCATTCTGTGGCTGTCGATAGTATTAGTAATAGACTATAACATTAAGACTGATCAATAGAGAGCAACAACTCATTGATCTAGATTCTACCACACCAGTGACTTACAAGTTGGTGCTAAAGCCACTATGAAGTTTGTGTATAAAGCAACAACACCGTCTAGGAATGGTGTTAGTTGTTTGCCACGTGAATACACGTTAACATCTCAAGGCAAGCAGATTTTACAGCATTTGGGTTACCACGTCAACCCTCATAATGAATTCTATCCTAGAGATAGCAAACCGCATCGAGGAGCAACCAGGAGTGGTAAGAATTGATCTCCATTCCTATCAAGCTCAAACACCTGGACTCAATAACAATGATGAAATTCAATTTGTTATCAACAACCAAGATATTTACACCCTACCGCATGAAAGTGTCATTCAGAATGAAGGTCGGCTCACCAAAGCCGATGGCTCTACACCCACCACATCCAAGTTGGCCAACCATGGTTTGGCCTTTCTGTTTTCTGAAGTGCGGTATGTCATTAACGATATCGTGGTGGATAGCACTCGAAATGTGGGCATTTCCAGTGTCATGAAACTATACCCCTCTTATAGTGAGGAAGAAGGTAAAACACTTTGCATGGCAGGTTGGTGTCCTGACTCGACCAATGACTGGATGGTACACACCGATGGGACCTTTACTGGATATTTACCTCTTAAACTGATTTTAGGCTTTTCCGAAGATCACCAACGCATTTTGGTCAACGCAAGGCAAGTGCTTTACCTAGTGAGAGACAGGAGTGATAATAATGCACTCAAGGGAGCCGACAATGCCCCCATCGATTCAAAAATTCAACTACAACGCTTGCTATGGAAAGTGCCCCATGTGACCCTTGAAGATAGCAAAAAACTGGACATACTCAAAATGGTAAAGAGAGATATGCCTCTACCCATGGAATTTAGAAGCTGGGCACTCCATGAGTATCCTCTACTCCACCACCAACACACACAGTTGGTCTGTAAAAACAGCTCGCTATACAGAGAGACCTCTCTACCTGATCGTGGGTTTTCAAACGAATCGCAAGTATCAACAAACCAAAGATGCCACGCAATTTGATCACCTGCAATTGAGAAATGCACGTCTTTTCCTCAACGGAGCTGTGTTTCCCTATGAAGGACTGGATTTGGATTTTTCAAAAAATAAGTTTGGCACCCTGTACGACTTGTTTTCTAAATTTCGATGGTCGTATTATCAAAAAGAGAACGGCCCCATGCTACTATCCCAAGCGTTTAAGGCAAGAGCGCCACTGATTGTCTTTGACTGTTTTTACCTGGGAGAGTCTGTCAAGCCATCCAATATTGACATTCGACTAGATTTTGAAACGCATGGCAATGTACCAGCCAATACGACGGCCTACTGTTTGATTATTCATCACAAACAAGTCAACAATTATCCACTATCCAACCAAGTGACGAGTGTATAAATAACAGCTCAACCCACGTCAAGCGGCTCAGTCATGTCTTGCTTTAAAGCCTCAAGAGACGTTACATCCATGAATTTAAACTCTGAGGAACAACGTTTCAAGACTTTTGCCACGTGGCCGGTGCCTTTCATAAACCCTCAAGCCTTGGAGGCCGCTGGATTCTACTATTTAAAAACAAATGATGAAGTGAAATGTGCCTTTTGTCCCATCATCATAGACCAATGACAGGAGGGCGATGAACCCATGCAGGAATATCAGCGCTGGTCACCCACCTGCCCCTACCTGTGCAGAATGGAAGTGGGAAATATACCATGTCATTCAAGCTATCCCTCACTTGTGTCCCTGGGTAATGGAAAAAAAAAAACAAGTTACGATACGTGTGGATGGTATGGCATCCATGGTGCTTCAGTGAGCAGCTCACCATCAAAAACGCCTTGTTTAGAGACATTGGGACATCATCGGTGTTATGGACGTTACAAACACAAGGGAATATATATTGTTGTATCAGTTGGTATCGTCCTTATCCCAAAATGACAAAAGCCTGTTATGATAATAAAATGATGTAATTCTTAAATTCTTATTTTTGCATGTCCCTCTGTCCTACCCTAAACTCAATTTAAAACTAGCATGGCAGGTAAGTCCATGCCATGATCACACCTGATCGTCAGTCAGTCGTCAGTTGAACTTGGTCCAGGCAAGCGTCAACATGTTGCGCACACTCATTGTGGATTGCCAAGGGTTTAAAATTGGTGACAACAAATTTATATTTAAACAAGTGGCCATGATCGATTGTACCACGTTTTGGATATCGCAAGCTACGCATTTGCTATTTAAACCACCCCATGCTTTTGATTTGTTGTGTGAAAAAGACCGTAAACAAACCCAGTGGATTGAAAATCATAGGCAACTAGACTGGAATCAGGGAACCATTTCCTATAAATATTTGGACGTGGTCATGAAAGCACACTTGTCCTCGGCCAATGTGGCATTTGTGAAAGGTAATAAAAAACGTCAATGGTTGCAACCATTTTTGGCGTCTTACTGCCAATGTATCGACCTCATGGAGTTGGGCTGCCCCTCCCTGCAAACGCTCATGAATACTTATTCCTGTGGCAACATTACCCGTACAGCCCTATCGCATGCGTGGCATCTCTTTCATTGGTTAACCACCCATGCCTGCTGGGAGTTGTTGAACAAAATTGTAACTCAAGATTTACCTGTGAATGACGTCTGTGAGATTTCTACAAGCGACGTGTAAACATCTACAGCACGTGATACCATGGAGAAAGGCAATGCTACGGACAAAGCCATCGGCAAGTTCTTTGTGTGCAAAAATAAACTAGACAGTTTTACCAAACAGGAACTCTTGGCGCTGCCCAAGTCGTTCATTTATTATGTGGCCGCCAACGCTGTAAAAGAAATCTGGCAACATGTACCAAAATCATGGACTCAAGACCCTGTGTTGAGTGAATTGCAACCCTGTACAGATTACGATCACCATAAGCAAGTGGCCATGGCAAAAATACCGTCTATGCGTCGGTGTGCAACTTTCCAGCTAGTGAAACTGTATCATGGTCACAAAAGTCCGTGTAAAGACTTTGTTGAATCATTCCACGGGTGTCATGGCGAGAAAAAGCAACAACAACAACAACAACAAACACAAACATCGTCCACAGAGGAGGAGGAAGACCATACCTTTTTACCATCGATGGAAAAGGATATGCCAGACCTGTACTGGCAATGGCGTTGTTGACAAAGTGATTCAATACTTACCTTTCGAAATCCATCTTCCAGGTTATCGTTTTTGCGGTCCTGGAACTCGTCTTGAAAAACGTTTACAACGTGGTGATGTACCCATTAATCTTTTCGCCATAGTCATCCTGGTTTAAGACATGTGGCAGATAAATTGTTATTGAAGAAAGCTAAACAACGTTTCACATCCAGTGATGCTTCAGTGGGTGAAAGAATGGCAGCCCTGATTGTCATGAGTGCTATGAAAGGAAAGTTGATGATGCATGGACATAAACATTGAGGAGTGAGGAATTGGGATTTGTTTGTATTCTATGTTTCTTTTGTAAATTCACTATGACTATGAAATAAAAACTAAGGTTTACCAGAGCACGAAGTTGTGTTATTTTAAATTTTTTGAAATCATGATGTTGATGGCTGATTTTTCATTTTACACATTTCACACATGATGAATTCACACACTGCCATTTGTCATTTTACAATTTAGAGATTTTAAAAACCTTCGTTTCAAGTTTTGTGTTTTTGATGATATGGATTTTTCCAGTTTGTTGATGACTCATTTTAAACAATGTCAGTTTGAAGTTTTTGAATTTTTCAAATTTCACACATGGCCATTTTCAGTTTTTAAAAATGTCCGTTTTAAGTTTTGCGTTTTTTTTGTGATATGGAAACATGGATTTTCCATTTTGCTGTTTTCACATTTTTCCATTTGGTGTATGTCGAAATTTGAGATTTGACAATGATGTTGATGCAAGTGCTTGACCATGGCATTGTTACAGTGTGTTTATGGGTGTTTGGAGAAACGTCGAGGTCTACGACTACTGCAGGTAAGACTGTTTTTACAAAAATAATGTCTACTGTCTGCCACATTTCAAAGAAAACAAAACTATTGAAAACAAATTGAGTATATAAGTGACCATTTACCCCCTCCCCACCCACTCACCCTACCTCACCGTGTTTGCTCTGGTCAACCATACACACCAGCTTTCTCTCTCCACTCATACATTCACACCTGTTTTTGGGAAGAAACACAACCACTTTATTTATTCCCAAAAGCACATTCTCGACATGCACACTCATTCCAAAAGAACTTTTCTTAGTTTATATTTTACATTATAAAAAATAATATAAAGTTACTAAAAATCTTACTTATTTCATATTTACAAAAAAAACTCAACTTTGTACAGCGTTAAAAGAATCACACTATTTACCAATCAAAAATAAAATAAAAAAATAAGGTTGCATAGAACTTTTCAAAGAGCAAAAGGTCCAAGTGGATTGCCACTATTTACAAAATCTACTGTTTACAATGGCAGAAACCAATATTTACAAAATACTAAATCTACAAGTCACATAAAGCTATGTCCCATAAACGATTAAACAGTGAAATCACACCTCCTCCTCCTTGCGATCATAACCCCAGGGCAGGCTGGTGAGCAGTTCATCAGCCCAAACACGCTTGTTATCCTTGGAGGCAAGGGTGCGTTTTCTCTGTTCCACAAGATACAGATGATGGTTGCTGGATTGTATCCTGCACTGTGTATGAGACATAGCTTTGCCCGTGCGTAAAACCGCTAAGTAATCGTCTACACGTAGCGATTTTACCACTGCCCTACCTACACCTTTTGCTCTTTTGGCTTCCTTACAGTCGAGTGTGCGATAAGCATACATTTTTGAAGCCAAACCTACGAATTCCGTGATAATGGAATCACCGCATTCATCTTTTAAAACGCCCATTTCCTTCTTGTTTTTTATGGGCAGCTGAAACACGTTGTCAGCGCTATAACAAGAGGTGTCGAACCAGTCACTATGCTGCCTCATGACGTCATAGGGGTTGCAGTGGCGAATGTGGTAAATGAATGAATCCGTATCCATATACAAAAGAGAGACGTTCTCAAAATGGCGTTTGGCAAACTCATAGTGAAATCGATACATGACCGATTTAGAAAAGTCTAAAATGACTTGACCCATGTAAATGGGTTTGTCCATGGTCACGCTGGTCTTACTCATTTCAATAGTAGCCAAATCCTCATCGATAATTTTGATCGATTTGAAATTTGGTTTGGCAATGTACCACCGGGCACCCACCACCCCTCCCAGACATTCACCAATTTAATGTCACGGTATTTGCGAACATTCTCCATAGACTTGCCATAGATGCAGTTGTTCATTAATTTTAAAAAAATAATTTCAAACTGCTGTGTTGCCATTTGTCGGTGCTCTGTGTTGAGTCGCATGTATGGCTCAAGCCATGCTTTTTGAGCAAAAGAAATACCCCTGTGGATTTTCTTCAACACCAAGCCTTGGGCGAGACATTGCACCAACATTTGGATATGTAGCACATACCGATTTTTGTTGTAAAGTGTGCCCATGAGTTTTTCAATTTTAACTTTACTGTCAGGGGGAACCATTTGCTCAAGGCAGAATGGGAAATCGGCATGTTCATCAT
The DNA here is from genome assembly GCA_946902985.2 of Meconema thalassinum. NCBI lineage: Eukaryota > Metazoa > Arthropoda > Insecta > Orthoptera > Tettigoniidae > Meconema > Meconema thalassinum. The sequence continues at coordinate 76,402,452 of OX336400.1, read as the reverse complement.
ACAAGGATGAGGGATATTCAATATCCACTTCTAGCACATATCCACGGCCTGTTTCTTGGCTAGCCATGTTCACATTAAATTATGTCACTTGTTTGTCTGTCAGCCAAGCAAACTTCCCATAGGGCAAAGGCTGACTCATGGCGTAACCGTACAAATTATTCACGTCATAGTACATTAAGTACGATTCTGGTTTGTCTGGTGAATAATCAGGCATGTAGACATTGTTCGCTTCGGCATGGCGCTGGTTAAGCGACACAAAGCCGCCACGAATGCCCTTTTCAAAAAATAGAACCATGTCTACATCAGTGAGTAAATCCTTTTCCACTTGAGTGTATTTCAAAGCGGCATCAAAGGAGAGCCCAGGACTCGTATAATAGTGAGCCGGGTCAAGACCGTAAATGTGTTGGCACAAGTTACGGAATTTTTCAAACACATCGGTGAGCAGCAATACATCCAGTTTTAGGTAATGCAAAGCATATTCACTTAGCGTCTTCATGCCAAACACTCGCCAAACTTGACATGCATGTGCATAGTCTTCATCGGAAACGGTACTGCGTGTTAGTTTCGAGTAAAATTTCTCTTGTGGTGGGAGTTTTCTTTACTTTAACACGTCCCAGCTGTTGCAGAAATCATACGGGAATATACCTTTCCGAATGCACAATTGAAATTGCTCAGGATCATTAAAATGCATTCTAGTATTTTTTAATTCCTCCTGATTCAAGCCATTCACAAGGCTGTCTAGCGAGGATGCCATAAACTTAAAGGAATCCAAAAATCGAATGCTCAAGTCGCCCAACCTCCATGTCAGGGCTGTAAAACGCTCATGGTTTTGAGGAATAATGGTAAACGAGCCCTTGTTGATATGGCCCAATTCACGAATCAAAAACTGAATGTCATAATTTGCCAGATTGTGGAAAAAGACACTGATGAAACGAGGAGCTGGAAAGTTCAAGTTGCATTTACTATGCGCAGCTTCACGAAACTCCCCTGTAAAATGCGAGTGGTTTCTGACTTTTTCCTCTCCACTTAAAATAGGCTTTTCGCAAATATGGCATGTCGTGGCATGCTCTTACTGCTGCTGCTGTTCTGGAGATAGACTCATGGGTACTGGGTGGCCCAGTAATTCCTGTACATCATGAGCCAACTTGACAAGTTCATCCAAGAACCATTTGGCACAATCTGACCCCTCGCGGTATTTGTAAACGGATTGTGTGGGGTCATAGGCACACACCACATTAAATCCTATGGCAAAGGGTTCATGTTTTTGAATGGGTGTGGTTGAGCTGATGGTGGGATCTGGTTCACATCCCGCCATGGGTGTGGTGAGTGCTTCGAAATCTGCATATACCACATAGGGAACAGTGTCACGCTTGTGAATGTCCTTAAACTTTAACACAGCCTCGTCCCCTTGTGGCAATACCAATCTCACCGCTTCCTGAGAAACGCAATCTACCCTATGACGTTCCAAAAGCGAGGGGATTTTAAAATATTCCAAGCAACGATCACAAATATGTTTTGGACGCTTGTCCTTTGACATTTGACTGCTTAGCAATCTACTCAGGCTTTTAATCAGGCAATAGTGATTCACCTCTCCTACAGATAAATATAAAAGATGAATGTGGTGTCGTTTCGGTTCTTTTGTGGCATAAAGAGGACCCACAATCTCATCACCATCAAGGCCATAGACCATGAACGAAAAGTCCTGGTTATCTTGTTCAAACCTATGGATCTCGGTTAAGTCCATAGGGAAGGATACTCGAGTTAAATTTAAAGTATGTTTCAATTCGACAAACTTGGCCTTGTACATTCCTGGTCGACAACCATTATGTTGTGCTGGCTGCAAATACGCAGCCACAGACCACAGGAAGCAATCATTGTCACGATTCTTTATATTGACCACAGCATTATTCGAAGCTATTGCTGGTGGTGTTTTAACGGGTTGAATTGACAAATGTTGATTTGTAAATGGTGAATTTTGTCTAAGGCTAGACCACTCGGTCCTTGTTGCAGTTTATCAAATTTTGATAGCAAGGCATTCGCCACGTGGGTTTCATACCACTGTTCCAAATTATGGGCTATGAATAACTCTTGCATTTTACTGCAAATATAAAATGTCTCTTTATGCTCTACGTCCTTCGTTTTATATATGAAATCGCACACCAGTTCTGTATTCACCTTTAAAGCCGTATGCAACCTTTGTGCTGTACAAATTTCAATTTTAAAAATTTCAAAACAAGATTGTAAAAATTCTTTGCAAATCAAACTTTTTCTAACATTGATCACACGACCAGAGCACACTCGCGATTTAAAACAACTGTTTAGGGGTTCCCATGTTAGGCTATCGGTAGCAGTGGCAAAAGACATTATTTTGAAAGAACACTCTCACCTGAGTTTAGAAATCTAGACTGTCTGACAATGGTCGCACACTAGATTTTTCCAAATATCTAAAAAGCAATAAAATAAACCAACATAAGTATATCCATTCCATATAGTTTATGCATTTCATAAAGAAAACAAAATCAAACAGGTTATATATAAAAAACAAATCTCACCTTGACGTGTAATGAATGCTTTGCTATATTCCCGTCTCGTGGGCTAGTGTGGAAATGGTTTCCTTTTCTAGCTGCCTGTCTTTCTCTTTCTTTAATATATTTCCCACAGACACACGACAGGTAGGCTATACACGTTAACTGCAAACAAATAAATAAATAAAATCATTAATTACCTAATCAATAAATAATTGCATGTATTTATATAAAAATCAATATATATATATATATATATATATATATATATATATATATATATATATATATATACCTACCTCACAACAAGGTTAAGTATTTTCCACCAACACCAAAACTGTTAAACAAGACCAAGTGTTTCACGCAACGCAGTGTGTTCAAAGGTAGTCACCTAAGTGAGTGTGGAAATAATAACGTGTCTTTATATATGTTACGTTGCGTGTGTAATCTTTTTTTCCCACGCTTTAAAGATTCTGTTATCAGGCACGTGGACAGCTAACGTCCCAGGCGAACACCTGTGGTAGATCAAATTTCACATGAACTTGCATTTTGTCACGTACGAAGTAAGACAGAATGTCACTGGTTTAGCCTACATGTGGTTTCACACATGTTCACATGCCTTTCGCTCTTCCCTGCCACCACAATGGTCAGATTATTTCACCTTCAAGCGTCACCTCTTGTCAAGTCAGATCAACGCCTTCCAATAAGCTTAAATGACATTCACCTCCTGCTCCTCGGCAAGTTTGTTTTCTGTACTCTCTTCGACCAATATAGAACCAAGTTCTCATCACCGTTTACACGTTAAAGGTAAAATATCAGAAAAACCCACGCTCGCTCTGTCATACACCGACCCGCCGAAATAGCGATTGTTCTATTAAGCATGGTCCTTGTGGTTAGCGACAGGTTCGTTGAAACACACACACCCAGCCGTATCGTCTCTCTCAACCACCACGCTTCATGAACATTATAAACAGGTAAAGAAAAAGTTTTTTCAACATGTATGGCGTTAGGCCCTTTGTGAATTATTTTTTGGAAAAAATATCTGCCACATTTGAAAGGGGGCGTTAGCCCGAGTCCTAGGACACCTCGTACATGTCTCTAGCGTTATTGGTTCGTGAAATATCGGCAAAATCACAAAAAAACGTGTTTACCCCCAAAATCGAGTTTCCGTTTTTTTAATTACAACGGGTGGTCCATAGCAAAGAGGACGTCACCCCGAGTCCTTGGACCTGTCGTACACGCCTCTAGCGTTATTGGTTCGTGAGATATCGGCAAAATCACAAAAAACACGTGTTTACCCCAAAATCGAGTTTCCAAATTTCCTTTTAAATTACAACGAGTGGTCCATAGCAAAGAGGACGTCACCCCGAGTCCTTGGACCCGTCGTACACGCCTCTAGCATGATTGGTTCGCGAAATATAGCAAAAAGTTTAAAATCAGGTTTCCCCCCCCCAAAAAACGTGTTTCCAGATTTTAACCTTTTCGACACCTACATTTCCGTAAAGAGCGCAACGAGACGAAAACATCGAATCCAAGCACGCCTTCCTAGCATGACTCCTTCCATTCCAAGGTCGCAGGGGCTCACCACTTTCTTTTGGAATCAGCACCCCCACTACCACATTACTACAGTTTTTCATCCTAGATACTTGAAATTTATTTTGGGGGTAGAGGGGGTAGGGACATTTCATTTATGTCAAACAAACTGTTTTGTAAACTTCCTAGTTTCCAAAATATAGAATTTTCAAAATTCGAGTGTCTTCATAAAAACATAAAAAATAAAAAAGTTTTATTACAAAAAATAAACGTCATAAAGACCATTCGTTTAAGCCATAGCATAACGTTATATCATGTTTGGTTTTCAAACTATCGCCTATTTTAGAAAACGAAAACAATCAAAAATATTTCAAAAATATAACGAGTGGTCCATAGCAAAGAGGACGTCAGCCCGAGTCCAACGACACCTCATTTGTCAAAATCGGACCATGCGTTCGAGAAATATTTAACATGGCTGAGGCTTAGTAGTGGGTCGAGGAGGGTTCTGGAGTGAGTTGGAAACCGCCTTACCGACCTACGAATACAGCCATCACAATTAACACCGGTTATCAGACAGATTCTACACACAGCCACAGTACACGGGGCTACATGACCGCGTTGTCGCAGCCCCTAAACTGAAGAACCAACCGACCAACCTACCTTTCTTCAGTTGTACAAAAAATATAAGAACACTTTTCTTACATTTACGACTGTTTTATGGACTAAAATAATGTGTGAGGTTTTTCTGTTTTACTTGTATAGCGTTTGCGCGTAGCACGATCACGAAGACGTTTTACCAACATCAGTTCTCACTTCCAGGCGTTTGCCGTGACGGTACCTTTGATAGACTGAGGCCGAATTACTTCCAATTCCTATCCTTAACCACCCTTGGCGGAAAAGACATTCAAGAAGAGTCGACCCGGTAAAATAAATAGGCTACTGTACAGTAAAAAGATGATTTTATTATTTTCGATCCGGATTAATGAGGGCCGAATAAACGAGGTTCTTGTGCATGAAACATGGCTTCTATCATTTCGATATTGTTTAATTGTACGGAGGTTTTACTTACCGTCAATACTTGGTAGAAAATTTGCATGCCAAATATGCGCCGTTTTGAAATTAAAATTAAAATAAAATTATGCATCGGTATCGAATGATTTAACCACGCCGAACTTTTTCTTATGTATGTATGTATGTAGCCTATGGATGTATGTATGTATGTATGTATGTAGCCTATGTATGTATGTAAGTATGTATATATGTACGTATTCAATCTCCAAATTGAGTCGACTTCTTCTTCTTCCGGCCGATAACCTAGATGTTAGGCCCCTTAAAACAACAACAACAACAACTCTTCTTCTTCCCCTTCCTGCTCCGTCTCGACCTCGAGTATTGACAATAAATTACACACCTCATATCTTCTTTGGTAGACTTCCCGTGCTTGAGATTACTGGATCAGAGCTTAGCAATAGTCTATGGAACAAGTCAAAATTATTGGAAATTCTTGAGGATTTCCTGATATGGTCTTCTCTATATTTTCTTACGTCTTGGTTTCTAGACTCTAAGACCTCTTCTGAAAGTTCTCAAATCGGCAAAATAGCTGCTTCTATAATGAAAGATCCATGGATAAGTATTTTTGGAGTGTTAGAGGCATGTAACACCACGGATATAGCCGTACATATAAGCTTGCTGTTTCGCACCAGTAGGAATTGAACTCTGAACTATTAATTTCATGACCAGAGGAAATTGCTTTTAAAATTATTCCAAAACGAGTTATTAACTCACAGTCTACCTCTGTTATTTCGGATGCTACTTGAGGTTGATCAAAAAACCTTCGGGCAGTGTTGCCATCACTGGTTGTTCAATATCCAGGCTTCGGAATATCAACTAGAAGACCTAATCTCGTTCTGAATGAGTCTTGCACAATTTTTTCTTTCTTTTGAATAAGTCTCGATTACCAGCCTTCACGCTCACTTTCCACTTTTTAAAACCCAGGCGGTACGAAATATGCAGGAGACATTCAAAAAATCGAAAGTGGGCGTGTGGAACTGAAATTCCAAACTCAAGTTGTAAATTGTCAACGAGCTCTTGTGCCACTTATTTAGATTTTTCATTTCTGAAAATTTCGCACCATTCGTTTGCCCCTTGTTGGTGTAGTCGTGGTAGCTTCTTTTTAGCTTGGCTGATGAATCGTCTCCCTCTGCCCTTAAATTCATAACGGTCGCATAGGCAAACTCTGATGAAGTGGCACTCTCCCTTAGGTCTTTAATTTTCCTTATTTTGCTTCTCTCCGTTAGCTCTTGAAATTCTTTTGAAGGACGACCTCGATCTACTGATTTTGCGGAGCCAGGAATGCTCGGAATTGATATCACAATTTCTGTTTTCAACCAGTCTGAATATTTCTCAAAAAAAAGCATGTTCTAAAAAGTTACACTTTCTCCACCGGTCAACATACGGCAAAAAGAAAAGGTTCTTATATTATTATACACTGTTTTCTCTACACTGTCGTCAACATTTAATTGGAATTTGTTAAGGAGATATGTTACCACAAACTTTCCTTGACGCGCGCGAGACTGATTTTTGTTCTCTCGAATCTTGTTATGAAAGCCGGATCTAAAGATCCTATAGGCTTTCATATAGCCGTGGTATGTGGGAAAAAGTCTGTCTGTATGTATGTGCGTGACGCTTTTGCGTTTAGCAAAGTACAGGTCGCAATTTTCAAGATATCGAGCTGAAATTTGGTACGGTGAAAGAGTTAGGGCCTGTGACGAACCATATTGTTGGGCTTTAAAATCGGTGCAGGGCCGGACCTTTTTTTGGGGCCTTGAATTTCATCCTATTTTTTTGAATCGATATATCTCGGAAATGGTTGGTCGCATCGAAAAATGTTAAATGTATAGGTGTAAGATCTCCGCGGTATGCAACTTTTTTACTCAAAACGATTTTTTGATATCTCTCACCGTTTTAATTTTTTGGGGCCCTGAAAATGTCAATTTTGTGAGACATTTTTGCGTTTAGCTAAGTACTGGTCGCAATTTTCAAGATATTAAACTCAAAATTGGTACGAAGAAAGAGTTAGTGACTGTGACGAATCCTATTGTTGGGCGTTAAGATCGGTGCAGGGCCGGATCACTTTTGGGGGCCCTGAATTTCAAACTTTTTTTTGGAATCGATATATCTCGGAAACGGTTGGTCGTATCGAAGAATGTTAAAGGAACCGGTGTAAGATCTTCGCGGTATGCAACTTTTTTAATCAAAACGATTTTTTGATATCTCTCACCGTTTTCTTTTTTTGGGGCCCTGAAATGTCCATTGTGCGTGACATTTTTGTGTTTGGCTAAGTACTGGTCGCAATTTTCAAGATATTAAACTGAAATTTGGTACGATGAAATAGTTAGTGACTTTGACGAATCCTATTGTTGGGCGTTAAAATCGGTGTAGGGCCGGATCTTTTTTGGGGGCCCTGAATTTCAAATTTTTTTTTGAATCGATATATCTCGGAAACGGTTGATCGTATCGAAAATGTTAAATGTATAGGTGTAAGATCTCCGCGGTATGCAACTTTTTTATTCACAACGATTTTTTGATATCACTCACCGTTTTCCTTTTTTGGGGCCCTGAAAATGTCCATTGTGCGTAACATTTTCGTGTTTGGCTAAGTACTGGTCGCAATTTTCAAGATATTAAACTGAAATTTGGTACGATGAAAGAGTTAGTGACTGTGACGAATCCTATTGTTGGGCGTTAAAATCGGTGTAGAGCCGGATCTTTTTTGGGGCCCTGAATTTTTTTTTTGGAATCGATATATCTCGGAAACGGTTGATCGTATCGAAAAATGTTAAAGGTATAGGATTAAGATCTCCGCAGTATGCAACTTTTCTACTCACAACGACTTTTGATATCTCTCACCGTTTTCTTTTTTTGGGGCCCTGAAAATGTCCATTGTGTGTGACATTTTTGCGTTTAGCTAAGTACTGGTCGCAATTTTCAAGATATTAAGCTGAAATTTGGTACGGTGAAAGAGTTACTGACTGTGACGAAGCCTATTGTTGGGCGTTAAGATCGGTGCAGGGCCGGATCCTTGTTTGGGGGCCCTGAATTTCAAACTTTTTTTGGAATCTATATATCTCGGAAACGGTTGATCGTATCGAAAAATGTTAAATGTATAGGTGTAAGATCTTCGCGGTATGCAACATTTTTACTCAAAACGATTTTTTGATATCTCTCACCATTTTCCTTTTTTGGGGCCGTGTATTTCATTCTTTTTTTCAAATCGTTATACCTCGGAATGCGTCGATCCAATCGAAAAAAGTTAAATCTACAGGTGTAAGATCTCAGTGATTTGCACCTTTTCTACCCCTTATCTTATTTTGATATCTCTCACAGTTTTAATGTTCTTAAATGTTTTGGTTTTTGAAAAAAAATGGGGCCCAAATGTATATAACAACTGGTAAAAATTCAACTTATGGTCTAATTGAATTCTACGGAAAATTATCTATAATTTATTACTCGTTTTAACCTTTCCAATAAGTTGAATCATGTATTTACAGCAGCAAGATTTTTCCACTTCCAAGGACGTCCGGCTTTCATAACCATGTGATGGTGTCAGCATTGCCTAGAATAACATTCTATAATTTTCCTACATTTCCTTGCAATCGGGTCGAAGGTCGGAAATGCAATTCCGCAGGCCTTGCCGCCAACGAAGTTGTTGTTTGAGATTATAACCCCTCCTGCTGGCCCCTTGCTGCTGCGCCACCGTCTCATCAAAAGCAGGTCGTGCTGCGTGGACTCCTACTTGTTAATAAGATCACTGCGACTAACAACGAAAATTCATTTTTCACTCTTCACAACACACACAACTACTACTAATCAATTACTTCTCGTGATTGAAGATTATTTTGGTTTCATGGCCTCGAGATATCCCTTGCGTAGCATAAACAAATGTCTCAACAGGCCCTTATCTCGCGCGAGTGTTTATCCTCAGAGCGCGCAGTAATGTTCTCTCCCTTCTCAATCACGCATCTGGCGGGTTCTGGCGATGAAACCTTTAAGCATATATTCTCCAGTCTTCATTTTAAAACTTGCACAAGTTTCATGGTATACATATGTATACATTTTTTTGTAGGTCAAGCAAAATTTATTTTTCTTGAAGAAAATAAAGCACTATAAAAATAAGTATAACAGTCCTTATAAGTGATCTGAAATCGAAAATCATGCTATATTCAAATATATCAGATCACAAACTACATACAGATACAGTATTATAGACCCCGAGTTTCGTTTTGAAGTTAGAATGATATTTCAAAATTTACTTAATGGAGTTGTATCACTTTTGTAGTATTATATCTGAGAAACACAGAAGCAATTTCCAAAGAAAAAGGGAAATTAATGTACACTGATTAACATACTTCACTTGGGAGTTGGTTTGGCCTTTCTAATGTAAAGTTGAAAAATCTATTTTTGTCCACTTTTTTACGGATCCGGACCACTGTGCGGCGGTCCCATGTCATAGATGTATGGCATGATAAAGAACCTTCCACTAATTACACTTGTGCGAGGCTAACTTATAGGTTATATTTAACTAACGCTATTAGGTTCCAACGTTCGTCGCCAGGAGCCGACTGCGGTGGCATCTAGTAAGAAAGTTCAGAGCTAGTTGGTCGTTGACGGAGGTGTTTGGTAGCAATAGTTGGAACTATTTGAAATCGAATGTCTGCAGTCCTTACTTGAATTAAAAACAGATAACACACACTGATACAGCCATCACAATTAACAGCGGTTATCAGGCAGATTATACACACACCCAAAGTACACGGGGCTACATGACCGCGTTGTCGCAGCCCCTAAACTATGGAACCAACCAACCTTTATATGGATCGCTATCTTTTTTATTATTATTTTTTTTATTTTTTTTATGGGTATGGATTTTAGTGCCGGGATTGTCCGAGGACATGTTCGGCTCGTTAGAGATTGTAGCTACTTCTATGCGGACACCCATAGGGAGAGCTACAAGTACCGTCGCGTGTGGAATGTTGTCTGGGGAGTAAGGTAGCGGCTGTGGCCTATAGTTAGGGACCAACTTATACCAAATTATACAGGATCGACTCCAGGTCAGAACATTAATCAACAACCATAATTCCTCTGAATGCCTATTAACCATCTCTTGATGAATGAAGTACATTTGCTTTTGTCTGTTGGCACAGGCTGGAGTACAACGTGGCTTTTCATCGATGTATCAGTCTCATTCATGGCTGTGATTATATGGAAGCTACTGAGGTATGGGTGGTGCTGAGTAATGGCCTTCAGAGCACAACTGGCTGTGGATGTTGTGAAAAGTTCTACCCATCGGGTTAGTACAGCTGTTCTGACTCAGTGAGGAAAGAAATGGCAAACCACGTCACTCATCACCTTGCCTAGTACGCATCATTAGAGTGCTGCCTCGGTTTTGTGGGTTTCTACCACATAACCTATGGTGGTGCTTTTTGAGGATCCAACCAGCCTCCAGGCTGACAACCCAGCAGACAGAATTTCTCTGAGTAAATTACTAACAGGACCAAGAAATCATGGACGGAAGAACGGGGTAAGATTTTTAGTGCCCAGATGAGATTTTGGGAGAAAGTAAAACATCACTAGCAAAATATATTCTATCGCACTCCACAGATGGACATAACGACGTACAATAATAATAATAATAATAATAATAATAATAATAACAATAATAATCAATGGCCATTTAACAGGAATGAGCTCCGGAAGATTGTCCAATTGAATCTTTGCCTACTTTGAGGGAAATAAAACCGAAGGGATCTGGTTTACAGAGCTGGAAAAGACCTACGAGAACTGGGGATAATACATGAGGATATCTTGAAACGTGACTCTTTGAAGAAGAAACTTTGGCTAATACAGAGTTACAGTCAAAACAATTATTGAAACCGGCAAGAAGTGGACCGAAGAACGAAAGGAAGCTCACCGAAGAAGAATGTGCGAACACTGGGCCAATGTGAAAGAACGAGGGAAAATACAGAGGAAATAACCTGGTCCATAGAAGACCGAAACGATTATAAAAATAATAATAATAATAATAAGCCGGTTTCCGGAAAGGGCGATCATGCGTCGAACAGATTATATACCTCAAATCTACCCTATCCTATTTGAAGATCAGGAATAAGGAATTTGTGGTGACCTTCGTAGACTTTAAGAATTGAATTGAATTGAATTTATTCATAAATAACTGCCACTGAGGCTAAAGAGCCCCTTTATGTAGCGTATACAATGTTCTGGCTTGAAGTTATGTAATAAAAACAATAAAAATACAAAATAACCTAGCTTAACAACTAAGAAAAACTAAATATAAAATATACCTATAACTAAACGAGCCAATTACCAGACACTTCATACAAAATGAATTATACAAATTAGAATATAGAATAATTAAATAAAGAACCTACCTAATAATGTATTATATCTATTAAAAGAAAACAAATTATAGTACAGTAACAAAGGGTACAATTTTGTTGTAAGTATAATATGATCTATTATTAAAACAATTACATGAGTGACATGATTACTAGAACTACTATCAATTCCACGAAAGTTGTATCTTGGATACTAAAAATATTATAGAAAGCTGTATGGCACGGATATATTTCAAAAATTTTGTATGGAATATTTATATTTTTGATTCGTATTCCTTCAGGAATCTTGATATTAGGTATTTCTTGAGTTGTGTAGTGTTAAGAGAGTTTGTAAATGAGTGAAGGTGGAATGTATTAAAGAGCCGTGAAGCTGTGCAAAGGAATGATTTATTGTATTTAGTTGTACGGTGGACAGGAATCTGTAGAGTGGAATCAGTAAATCTATTTTCTCTGTGGTGGACGGAGTTCATTGGTTTAAACACATTATAGAGATAACCAGGAGTTTTTGTACACAATATTTTCTGGGTGAGGATCGCAATTGACAGCTGCCTACGTTCACGAAGTTTCAACCACTGCATTTGCACATAATAAGGTGTAATGTGTACATCACGCCTGACGTCTAAAATGTAACAAACGCATGCATTTTGAACTCTCTGTAATTTTATGTTAAGTGTTTCTGATAAGTCGTTATACACTACTGATCCATATTCGATGATAGGAAGTATCAAAGTTTGGATTAGAAGCTTGCGCATTTTTGACGGCGTGTAAGGGATATTCCGCTTCAAGATATGCATTGATGATATAGCTTTCTTTATTACAGCAGCGGTATGCTCTCCCCAAGATAAGGTTCTATCAAAAATTACTCCTAGGTTGTTCACAGAGTTGCTGTAGGGGATATCATTGTCTAGTAATTTTATTGGTGGTAGTGAGTTAAGATCAACAGAGTTAAGAAGTTTAGTATAGCCAATGCATATAAGTTGAGTCTTAGAAATATTTAACTGGAGGTTATGGTTTAGGGTCCACTGATGGAGGTGAGCGATATCTTCGTTGAAAAGTTCTATATTGTGAGGCGCATCAGAGGGACTGAAATGGAAGTAGGCCTGTACGTCATCAGCGTACATATGACAGAGACTGTTTTTGAATACACTGGACATATCATTTATATAAAGCGAGAAGCACAGTGGCCCAAGAACTGACCCTTGGGGTACACCACTTTTTACTGATTGCCAATTCGATGAGGAGCCATCAAAGAAGACCACCCTCTGTTGCCGACCTGCTAGATACGATTCAAACCAAGACAATGCATTCCGCGATAAGCCAATGGAGTGTAGCTTTGCAAGGAGCAACTCATGGCTTACGCAATCGAAGGCCTTACTGAGATCAAAGAAGGCCTATGATTCTATTGATCGCAACACCCTGATCCGAATCCTAAAAGAATTTGGCCTGGACAACAAAACCTGAGCGATCATCCAACAATCGCTGACCAACATCACCTCGAAGGTGAAGTTTAGGGGCGAAATATCAGACACCTTTGAAATCAAGACAGGAGTAAGGCAAGGAGATGGTCTCTCACCAATACTCTTCAACTGTCTCCTCGAGAAGGTTACCCGTGAGTGGCGTAAAGAACTCAGTAAACAAGGAGTTGCAAGCGGAGTCAGACTGGGATACAGAAGCCGGAACATCACAATTGACTGTCTAGCCTTTGCCGATGATCTTGCAATCATTTCTGATTCATTAGAGATAGCCACGGAACAGATTAATCAGCTTGGTGCACAAGCAGCGAAGGCAGGACTCCAGATCTCCTTTGAGAAGACTGTGATCATAACTAATATCGTACCGGCACCCAAACACCTTGCTGTGGAACAAGGAAAAATTAAGCGAGTTGCAAAGTTTAAGTAGCCTACCTGGGAAAAATTATAACACTTAATGTATCAAAGAAAGAAAGCATTCACATCACGCATGAGCAAAATGGAAATGGCTTACCATTTAACTAAGTACATCTATAAGAAAAGGTCAATATCCTTCAACGCAAAACTAAAACATTACTGCAGTGTCATCCGTCTGGAGGTCTTGTAGGCCTATGCTTCTGAATGCCTCACGATGAACAAAAAGGCTTGGTCGAAAAACTGGAGGCCAAAGAAAGGAACATTTTTAGAAAGATATTGGGTCCCATGAAAGACAATGGGGAATACAGAAGACGGCATAACCATGAACTATATACTCATGTGGAGAAGATAAGTGACGTCATCCGGAAGAGAGGGATACCATTTTATGGACATGTGAAACGAATGAGCCCAGCGGGACTGACCAACCGCAACATAACTTACTTTCAGGAGAGGAAAACAAAATGGGTCTGGTCACGGCGTTCTTAAGTTACAGGCGGGAACACTGCCGGCGGGGCTGTGACGTCATGGGTCTTACTCCCCACAGCAAACAGATGCTCAGTCTTGTTGGGCGCTGTGATGTGGTCATTGTTTCATGTTTCGAGGGTGACAATATTCACAATATATTGCTTTTCCTGTTGTCCAGTAACAAGCGATAAATATACCCGTGCCACACGTGATATATTTTTAATGCATATACAATGCCACGAAGGTGCTGTGCACCAGGATGTAGGAGTAATTTTCAGGTTCTTGGAGTTGAAACCGCCTACGTAAACTGTTTCTCTTTTCCCAAGGAAGTAAACTTGAGAAATAAATGGCTGAGAAGCATCCCAAGGAAAGACTGGACACCTTCGGTAAACAGTGTTGTGTGCATTAAACATTTTCAACCGGACTGCATTATTTTACAGAATGAATACTGTGATTCTAATGGACAGAAACAAGTGTATACATACGATCATCCCAAGCTAGTTAAAGGTTCTTGTCCTACTATTTTTGAAGGTTTGCCGAAATACTTGACAAATGGAAGTGAAATTAAGCGGAAACATCCAGAAGAGAGGAGAAGAGAAATCGAAGTGAGGAAGAAACATGCTCAAGAAAGTGCTGTTGCTGCAGCAGAATGTGACGATGTTATAATCAGTTTCGAGAGTTTATGCAATTCTCTGGAGAAACGATTAGCAGATAATAGCACTAAAGTAAAAGGGCTCTCAGCTATTAATTTCAATATTTTTGACGATAGAGTGGTTATATATAGAATCAATTTTGAGTCTATGACTTTTGATTTTTATATTAATGTAGATAATCATTTACTTGTTTCGGCTTTCTATAACAATTTGCAATTGTCTTCTACAGAACTTTCTTCAGTGTTGGGAAGTGAAACAGCTGTGAAGAGTTGGAGAACACTGTTCAGTTTGTTACAATATCTTACTGAGAAGAGATTCCAAACCAACTTGGAAAATTACGTGGCCAATGTCTTAAAATTGCTGGATGTCATTCAAGAAACTTTATTGGATAGTGGAGAAGAGGGAATTTCTCAGCAAGTTAATTTTTTATCCGAGCAATTCTCTCTCATATTTAAGAACAAAAAAAGGTATTCTCCCAACATGATACTTTGCTCTTACATATTGTACATGCAATCCGCGAAGTGTTATGATACTATCAGGCAGAACAAATTTCTATCCCTTCCTCATTCTAAACATTTACAAAGATTGACTTCTTCCCTAAATGTAGCTCCGGGTAATTTTAACGAAAACGTTCATTTCTTGAAAAAAGCCGCTGAAAAGTGTGATGATAAGTGGGTAATTTTGCATCTTGATGAAATATATGTTAAAGAAGAAATTTCCTACAGGTCGGGAAACATAACTGGATTTGCTGAAAACCAAGAACAGTTAAGTGAAGCATAAACTGTGCAAGTGTTCATGATAACTGGAGCTTTTTCGTCTTTAGAACATGTAATTTCCTTGAATCCGGTGAAACATCTCTCTGGACAGGAACTCGCGGGTATGACAAAAGAGTATATTGCTTTGCTAGAGGAGTGTGGTTTCAAAGTCCTCTGTGTAATTTCAGACAACAATAGACTGAACCAGAATATGTTTTCAATTCTAAGTAGGGACTCAGAAGATAGTTCTCTTCTTTCATTGCCAGATATTGATCACCCCGTGTACTATATGTATGATACCGTACATCTGTTTAAAAATATTAGAAATAACTGGCTTAATCAGAAAGACAGCTCCAACACCTTCATATTTCCACCATTTGACGTACAGGATAGCAATGAAGAGAAATCACCTCTGAGAGCACAATTTAGTGACCTGCGCTCCGTGTACAGAGAAGAATCAAACTACATTCTGAAGAAGGCCTTTAAACTAAATTACAGAACTTTATATCCTACCAACTTGGAAAGGCAGAATGTTATGTTGGTCGTAAACGTTTTCCAAGAAAGTACACGCGCAGCACTTGCTGCTAAAGGGTTTAATGATACTGCAGCTTTCATTAAAATAATTTGGAAATGGTGGGAAATCGTAAATACAAAGAGTAAAATAAGTGGCGTTTGTAGAAATAATATGATGGGGGTGCCTTTTACGTCACTAAATGACCAAAGATTCGTGTTCTTAGAGAGATTTGTTTTATGACACAGGAAAAGCATTGATCCATACAACAAAGACACTAATCTCAATCATAAGATTCGCGTTGCTGCATCTCTCAGTGGAATATGTCCTACCAGGGAAACTTCAAACCGATAGACTTGAAAAACGCTTCAGTGTATACCGTCAAATGAGCGGTGGAAACTACTCCGTTAGTGTCAGGGAAATAATGGACTCGGAAAGAAAGATCAGAGCAAAAAGTGTTTTAGGAATCGGATCTGCTCGTTACGGCCAAATTGCTCTCAATGTGGACAATTTAAAAGTGTGTGATGAAGAAATTAAAACCGAAGACGAACTGGATTGTATTCTTCGTGACGACATACCATCGATAATTCAGGAATGTATGGTAAACAGTGATGTTGACGCTTCTGCTCTGCTATTTGTGTGTGGCTACGCAAGTTATAAGACAGCGGCCAAAATAGAATGCAAAATCTGGAGAGATCTCATAATTGGTGAAAATAGGGAGGATACTTACTTTGAGGAGATAAACAGGGGTGGTTTGACTGTACCATCAAGTACAGTAATCAGCATAGGAAAATATGCATTTCGTTCGATGCAAGTTATGGTATCGAGCAAATACGAAACGAAGTTTTTAAAGCGATGTAAAAGGCATTATTCAATTTTATGTTCTTTAATCAAACTTGTTGTCAACGAAGACGTGGACCTGAGACAAATGTTGGAGCGTACATGTGTGTGTGGTACTCCGATTATGAAAATTACTGATCGTATTATTTGTATACTTTGTAACATTATCCTGTCTAATTACAAGAAAGTAAGATGTGATAAAGTTTCCTTAGAAAAGAGCCCGAAAATAAAAAGAAAATTGAACACTTTAAAGTGATTAAAACACAAAGTAGACATAAAATGAATATTCTGTGCAGATTTATTAGATAAACATTATTATTTTCGCGCGGGCGTGTGTGTGTGTGTGGAGCCATATTCTGAAATTTACTTTCTTTCGATTAGTACGTTTCCTCCAGTGTAATCAAGAACACTAAGAAGGAGAGTGATGAGTCGAGTTTTCTTCAAGCAGGCATTTTTAATAACGAAAATGTCAAACATTTTGTATTGTAAGAAAATAAAAACAGCTAGTCTTTAATAATTCGCTCTCATCATCACTATAATCATCTCCAGCTCCAGTTTCCCGGGTTTCTTCCTGCCAGAATATAGTTAGGAAGTACCGTATGTGAAGAGAATCTTTTAGTACACGTAAGCAGATTCCTTATACTTTGTTATCGGTGACGCCAAGCTGTTTGAGGATATCATTGTTCTGCTTGAAAGCTTCAGGAAGGGATGCAAATTCCTTTCCCCATACTGTTACCTGTATGCTGTCAAGTGACATTCATTAGTGGTTGGACAAAACCGATGAGTAATAAAATATCTGCTTGTTTGTTAAAGTACATGAACAGATATGATATGCTTACTTAAATATATTCAACTAATTATTGTGTTCTGTAGAAGATACAAAAACCGCCTA
The DNA here is from genome assembly GCA_946902985.2 of Meconema thalassinum. Classification (NCBI taxonomy): domain Eukaryota; kingdom Metazoa; phylum Arthropoda; class Insecta; order Orthoptera; family Tettigoniidae; genus Meconema; species Meconema thalassinum. The sequence continues at coordinate 76,384,977 of OX336400.1, read as the reverse complement.
CTTGTAATGCAATCAAACAGTTACCAGCATGCTCCTTTTGTATACCGCTCTGGGCTGACTTGTATCGCAGTCATTTACTTTAATCGCCCGTAGTGACAGCGGAAAACGTCTCAAACAAATCATCGATCACTAAGGTAGGACTGTGGTGAAATTCGGAAGTCCATCCCAAATTCTTCCGTAAACAAAACCGATTTAATTACATGAATGCACCTCTCTGCCCTATGCCTAGCGCGCTGTCGGCCGCCCAGCTGAGACCCCTGACGTCACTCACCGGTGGCAGAGTGGGGGTACCGCTCCCGCCTGTTAACTTAAGAACGCCGTGGTCTGGTTCATTGATCTGGATAAAGATGTGAAAGAAGTGGGGATTACACCAACAGACATTCAGGAGCGCGCCCCACTCAAAAGGAAACTTCAAGCTTGCAAAGGTTTCCAAGAAAAACCGAAGCTGAAAACGGGAAAGATTTGGACCCAGGAACGGAAGGAAGTCCACCGAGAACGAATGCGGGCCTACTGGGCAAACATCAAAGCCTGTAGGAGACAATCGGAATGACGCGGTCCATAGATGGCCTGTACGAAATGAATGAATGAATGAATGAATGAATATTAGGAAGAAGAACGACAACAATAACAATAGAAAGCAAGGGCTTGTCATTCCTTTTCTTATCTCTTTCTCTTCAGAAATGCTGAAATAGCTAGGGATCCACCGCTCACCAGTCATATTGCAACTGAAGATAAGATACTGTACATTTACGTGTGGACAGTCGAGTTAGCATTTTTCATGTTACTCATACCGGGTGAGTTTGCCGTGGTCGTTACGGCGTGGCTGCTGGCAGTCGCTCACATCCGGGAGGCGAGGAGGTTCGAATCCCCCCGCCGGTAACCTTGAAGATGGTCTTCCGTGGTTTCCCATCTTCCTTCCAGGCAAATGCTGGGGTTGGTCCTTAACTATAGGCCACAGCCGCTACCTTCCAACTCCTCGTCCTTACATTCAAACTTTCCTCCCCAGACAACACTCCACACGCGACGGTACTTGTAGCTTACCCGATGGGTGTCCGCATAGAAGCAGCTACGAACTGGCGAGCCGAAGATGTCCTCGGACACTCCCGGCACTAAAAGCCATACGCAATATATATATTTAAAAAAACAAATAGTTCCGTGAAGAACTCTACAGCCTATTTTCATATATCCTACTTAGGCCTATGTTAATTGCCCCTATCAACATACAAAATTTCAGTTTGATTGCTTTAATAGATTCGTAGATGTTGAGAACCGACTAAATAATGCAGATGGTTGCCATGTGGGATTTTTATATAGGTAGGTCTTAGAGTTATGTACTGTTACATGAAGATTATTGTGTGCGTGAAGTATTCAAACTTCAATCGCATGATTAGGACACAAAAAGTAAAAACGAGATTTTAAATTTCACACAGCTACCATCTTGTGGTTATGGAAAAAATGAAATGTCAGTGGATTAACATTTTTATAAGGATTTACTGTACCAAGTGTCACTGCACTCGGATGGTTAAACTGCGAGAAACGATCATGTGAATATTTATACTTCGCGTCGCCGCCTTGTTGGATTTGTGATCACCAGGTTATTGAAAGTCCTATAGGTGAACTTATGTTCATAGCCCCTATGAACATTAAAAAAATCAGTTTGATTGCTGTAATAGAAGCGTAGATATTGAGATCCATCTAAAGATTTCGGATGGTCGCCTTGTGTGATTTTTATACCTTTAGGCCATAGAGTCATGTACTATTAAAGGAAAATTATTGCGTAGGTTCATTATTCAAACTTTCACTTCGATCGCATGATTACGACACAAGAAATAAAAACGTAATTTTAAAGTTCGCAGAGCCGCCATCTTGAGGTTATGTAAACAATTGAACTAAATTAGGCGCCAGTGCATTAAAATGTGTATAAACATTTCCTGTACCAAGTTTCATTGCGTTTGGATCATTAAATCGCGAGAAAGATCTATTTAAAATTTTCAACTTCGCTTGTCCGCCATATTCGTTTTGTAGTTAACCGGTTTTTGAAAGTCCTATAGATGAACTTCCAGTAGTGCCCTTTATCTCCGTACAAAATTTCAGGGTGAAACCTCTAATAGTTTCAGAGATATAGAATGCCGGTGGAACATTTCGCACAGCCGCCATCTTGCGGTTATGTAAACAATTGTATGAAGTTCGAAGTCGGTGTATTACAATGTGTATAATCATAGACTGTACCAAGTTTTATTGCGTTTGGTTGGTTAAATCAAGAGAAACGTCTATTTAAACGTCGCAAATTCGCTTGGCCACCATATTGGATTTGTAGTTACCAGGTTTTCAAAAGTCACATAGGTGAACTTCTAGTAGCTTCCTTTATCACCGTAAAATATTCCACGGTGATATCGGTAATAGTTTCGGAAATATTGAATGCTGGTGATATATTTCGCACAGCCGCCATATTGGATTGGTGAGACATAACATGATTTTAAGGGCACGGTTGGGATCGTCCGGAATAGTGCTATGAACTTAGCGAGATTAATTGAAATCGCTCTAGCCGTTTAGAAGTTATTATGGGGGACACACACCATCACACAAACTCACACACAGTCAGATACACGGACAAAAGGTGATCTCATAAGCCTATTTTTTTTTCATAAATGAAAATAGGCTAAAGATATAATTGTAATGTCAGCAAATTTGGAAAACACACGTGCGGATACGGATACAAGTCGCGCGGTTGCGGGGCGGACGTGGATAACGTTTTGTTTATACGTGCAGGGCTCTACCTATCGGGGACAATGAGAACCTCTACAAGACACACCACAGCCACAGGACATAATCAGACTACATATTCAAAATACATTTCAAGCAAATAATATGTAGGTATACATAAGAAGATTACTATTCTTTGCTGTACAAAAATATTGTATGTCGGAAAAATATATCCGTTGATCTCATTTTGCAAAATTCTGGTTTTTATTGACATTGGAAATTGAATCACTGATACGTGTGAAATATCTCACGTACTATATATATTTATGACATTGCACCTTTGTTTGCCTAGACAAATTTACGTTCGGAAATATACGGCTGTGAATACGACTGCAGAATCTCCGGACAACAATAGAGCATTGTTGCCAAGAGCGACATTTTATTTTTAGTGTTGACCAAAAAAACCACTAAAATTTATTAATTTTTATTCGACATCATATACTTAAATCACATTATTAGACGATTACCAACTTCAATTTTGAGTGAATTACAAGTACTAAGACGCTACAAAATCACTACTTCATATAGACTTCAGAAAAGTAAAACAAATATCTATAGACTACAGACGACCGTCCTGATGCCGGGACATACCGGCTCTAGGGGGAGCTCCATTACTTCCCCTAGCCGAAAGAGACGCAATAGAAAGAAGAGGACCCGAGACCGAGAGCGAAAGGGAGAGCCTATGGAGGGTGTGCCAACCGAGCCATCCGAAGAAGAGGACATCCGCTCTGCTGGAGCGTCCGATTCCGAGGATGACTCGAACCACAGCAACAGCTCTTCCCGCCGCAGCCGTCCCAGAAGGAAGACCACCGCACCGACACTCACCTCATCGTTTGACATCGTGTGCGGTAATTATCCGACGACATCAGTGCTCCCAAACCCACCTCCAGTTGACTCCGTCTCTTACCCCCCTCTCACCTCCTGCACGGTCACTCTTTCCGCAGACCCCAGCCCTACTACCACATATGCCACCATTGCTGCCCCCACCCAGCCCATCTCCACTATTCCCTTCACCTCTTATCAATCACCCATAATGTCCACCCCCAACTTCCCTACCTCACAGGCTTCTGTTTCTCCTTCCTCCTTTCCTCCTTTCCAATTTAATCTCCCATCAAATATCCCCAACTACTTCCAACCCGCAAGACAATCCAGACCCCAACCCATGCCATCTTCATTTGCTCTCCCACAATCCACTCCTCCCTCTCTTCCACCTCTTCTGAGCCAAACCATCCCGCCTCCAACCACCCCCACCACTCAACATCAAGACTCCACCTGCACTTACAAACTGTCCAACTTCAGCGAACCACGTCCTGATATCCGGCGAGTAGCGGCCATTCTCCGGTCCTTTCTTCCAGCTACTTCAATTCTTCAACTTATTCCCCAACCCCATGGCATCATCCTCAAAACCCGAGGTGATGCCAGAACCACTCTGATCCACAAGATGGGCCTGGCTCGTCTAGGAGAACACGTCTCCCTTGAACTCCTTCCCCCCAAGTCTTCCATTCTCCCCCCAATAATCCGCCGAGACCCCCTCCTCTCCGTAGTCATTTGCGGAGTGGACACCGGTTACAGTGACGCGGACATTCTTACAGAATTGTAGTACAACACCCTTAATATTCATAAAGTATTGCGCATAAAGAGTGACCGTGGTCCCACCTCCCTAGTGCGCGTCCTTACCCCCGACCGCTCCACTATCGACCGTCTTCTTTCCGAGGGAGCCTACTTGTACTGGCAGCGCCACCGAGTAGAGCCCTCCCGCACCAACATGCCTGCTCCCCTCCGCTGTGACCGATGCCAGGTATATAACTCCCATGCAACCGCCCATTGCCCCACTCGCCAACCAGTTTGTGCTCACTGTGGTCAACCCCACATGACCCGCAATTGCCCCAATCTCCAACTTCCCCCCAAATGCACTCAGTGCCAGGGTACCCACCCAGCTTACTCTCCCCGTTGCCCTAACCGCCCCATTGCTGACGTTTCTAAACCAGAATTCACTGCCCCTGTTCGTACCATCGACCCCGTCACTCCCCCTGAATCATCTGTTTCCCCTTCACCCCCCTCCATAGAGGATATGATCCGTTTTACGGCCATATGCTTACAGAACCTGCTTCCCTTCGACCGCCCCCGGGTATTGGAAATTTTGCATTTTGCAGCCCGTACCACGTTCGGCCTAAATATGCAGGCCACTACCTCTGGCCAGAAAATTCATTTTCACTTCCAGCCAATGTCCAATATTTAAACCATTATGGCTAGTATGGGAAATAAGGTACCTTCCGTTGGCGCGCTTTACCATAATATCTGCTCCCTGAAAACAAATCGCCCCTTTCTTGATCTTCAAATTCAAATTTACAATCCCGCAATCTTCATACTCAACGAAACTTTTCTGACCAGTAATCAGAAACCTGTCTTTCCCCAATATACCCTTTACCGTGCTGATCGGCCCAACGCCGCTCGGGGAGGAGTAGCCATTGGAGTCCATAAGTTTTTTCCATCCCGTCTTCTTCAACCACAACGTTTTGTTCATACTCATGAAATATTAACAGTCATGGTTTACTTTCCCTCTACCCCTGTCATTGTCGCCACAGCATATAGTTCCCCACGTTCCCGCCCACCCTTTGAATACCTTGAATTTCTGGACAACACATTTCAACACTATATGTTCGCTGGCGATATTAACATCAATTGCTTCAATACAGCTGAGGAGGATTTACTTGAAACCTTCACCACTTCCATGCACGGCAAACGAATAGCTATTCCCCCCCATACCATGGTAAGATTTCAGAGCACCCCGGAGATAGTCTTCGCTTCCTCCACCATAGCCCAGAACTGTTCTATAGATTTAGCTGGCCCTGCCGGTAAAGACCATGATCCTTTCTATATTAAGCTTCCCGCCCTCACTCTCCCCCGTTCCCTCTCCGCCCCACCTCCATCATTTTTGAGACCAAATTTTCCAAAGACAAATTGGGAAGCTTATCGTTCATACATTGAAGAAACACTTTCACAGGCTGCAGTCCCACAGAATACCGAACAACTGTTCGATTTAATCACACTCCTGGAAACCACCATAGCCTCCGCTGACCGACTGCATGTCCCCAAGACCAAAATTACCCCGAGCAAGCCACCTATTCCGGCCAAAGCAATCCAACTTCTGAAACTCTCCCGTAGCTATTATAGGGCCTACCTCAGGACTTTTGACCCAGACCTACTGACTAGACACCGACAATACCAAAGACATGCCCGGTCCTATATTAAAGCCATAAAGAAAAAGAAGTGGATTGACTCTTGCTCCCGCCTAGCACAGGAAACTCGAGCTCGCCCCTTCTGGAAAACTTTCAAACAACTTACTGGACAAAAAAACCAGGAAAGCCAGTACCCTATCCGAGGGACCAACGGTCATTTATTCTCCGACAAAGACAAAGCTGACACCTTTGCCCACTACTTTACTGACATCTACAGTGACGCACCCCATAACCGACATGATTACTCAAACCATGCGACCGTTTGCGAGCAAACTGACCCCCATCTCCCCCTCCTGACACCCAGTTTTGACCACATACCGACCTTAGACCCCGAATCACCACTAAACCAACCCATTACGATCGACGACATTTCATTCCAGCTAGGCAAACGACGCAATACTGCTCCCGGGACAGACGGGGTGGTTTACCAACACATAAAACAAGCTCCTCTCATCTTACTACATTTTCTAGCCATAGCTTACACACTAATTCTACATACCGGTAACTTCCCTTCCCATTGGAAGACAGCCAAAATTATCTTGTTTCTTAAAACAGGTAAACCTCCATCTCTTCTTTCCCCCTACCGGCCAATCAGCTTGCTATCCGTTTTTACTAAATTGTTTGAAGCCATCTTAGCCCGTCGACTTTACACATTCCTCAATTCCATTAACGTTTTCCCCCCCACTCAAGCAGGTTTTCGCCCTCAATTTTCCACACAAACTCAACTCTTTCGATTAGTCAGCCTTATCACTCCCCATATCAACTCCGGCTATCCTGCGGCCCTCCTCCTACTAGATCTTGAAAAAGCCTTCGATCTAGTATGGCACCGTGGTCTCATTTTTAAACTAATGTCCCTCCACCTCCCACGCTCCATAGTTCGCCTTCTCAGTAACTTTTTACTGGACAGGCGAGCCTTCATACAAATTAGATCTGCGTCCTCCTCCACCTTCACTCTCTTTTCAGGAGTATCTCAAGGCTCCCCGATTTCCCCGCTCCTCTATTTAATCTACGTCCATGACATGCCCCAACCCAACCAGTTCTCTCAGCTCTTTCAATTTGCGGATGATACAGCTCTGCTATCATTCGCAAATAATCTCACAACCCTCAGCAACCGTCTCCAGGCCTACCTAAATACACTGGTTGCCTGGTTCTCTAAATGGCACCTCACTATTAATACCACCAAAACCCAGTTAGTTCTATTTGGCCTCAAGTCTACCATCAGCCACTACCGACCATTCCACCTCAACATCTTCGACGAAGCCATTACTCCCTCCCGCCAGGCAGTGTATTTGGGAGTCACACTTGATCACCAGCTATCCTGGAGACCTCACATCAAACAGCAAGCCCACAGAGCGCGCCAACGTTTGGCGCTAATCCGTCGACTGAAAGGGGTTTCCTGGGGTCTTAGCCCACTTCAGCTCATCCATACCTACAAGGTCTTCATCCGCCCATTGCTTACTTATTGCTCATTGGCCTGGATAGGGGCTAGCTTACCCCAATACCAAATTTTAAATTCTATTGAACACTTCGTTTTGAAGGTTGCATTTGGCCTTCCTCTTGACACGGACAGCAATCTGTTAAATTACCCCCAGGACTCTCCCCTCACTCTACCGTCACCTTCACAAACTCCGCCTACGTTCCCTGCAGTCACTAGTTGACTCACGACTTCCACTTACCTATGACCTTCTCATGACGCCAATTACCCGGAGGCAACGTCGCCTATCCAAACCACTTCCCCAAGCCTTGGCACTATCCCTACTCCATCATAATATTCTCCCCGACCTCTCACACATCATTCCTCCTGACACGTATCCCCCATAAATGTTAACCCAATAAGCATCCAGTTTGCACAAACCGTTTGTTTTCACATAGATTTTCCAACATTTTCTCATTGTTTTTCATCCATTCCACTCAGCCACTTACCACCTGGCATCGGGCCACCTTACAACATCAAGAAAGAAGACAACTTACTCTACGAACAGACGAGCTGAACGCATCTCACCGACGTTTCACACATCATCTATCACCTGTAATTCTATTAAATTTTGATACTACATTTATATATTTTTAAGTAATATTTACATCAAGAACAGCAAGATATTGAACAATTGTATATTTTTATATATATTTTTGTGCATTTTTTTTAAAGCACAATAAAAAGGGTTCCCCACGGCCGAAGATCACCGTAGTTGTGATGGCGGCCAGTCCTCCTGGGAGGGCATTTTGCCCTCCTTCGGAGGGCAAAACAACCCATTTTTTTTTTTTTTATGTACCTTTGTTTGCAAACGATGTGAAAGTCAAGTATTGTTACTCAATTGGTCAATATATTAAATAGTTGTGCAAACGGCGGTTACGCTATTCCAATTGTTATTATACTTCATTGGTACCAAATAGCTTAATATGAACATAGTGGAAACTCTCGCAACTTAACACGCGTCGCAGCGGCGACAGCGCACCGTGCTACTATCTAGCGGTTCGTATAGTCAACTACTCGAACAAACTATTGAAGTATAACACTATTCGACTACGAAAACGCAAAGAAATACAGATTTTAAGGCCGTTGCGTACTTATTGTTGCATAATATAAGGAAGGGGGATGGATGTTGATCCGATAGGGGCAGTATTAAAAATGACATACGTGTATATTCACATTAAAACATTTGATCGTCAATTTATGACAGCAGTGTGATTGCCTACAGATGGTGATGATGATGACGAAGTTTTAAGCAGCCTACAGATTTTCCAAAAGTTAATTACACGTGTAATATCTTATTGAGCTTGATATTTTTAGTGATACTTTTCACTGATGAATCATTTGTTCTATTCAGATATGCCTTATTAGCGACTTTGAAATATTTGTCAGTCAGTAATTTCATACAGCTGTCACAGATACCTTCACTAGAGTCAGTAGGCCTAATTGATAGAAAATAAGTTAATTTGCTTTAAGTCCCATGGGTGCTTTCTGACAAAAAAAATTGCAAAAACTATTTTCAAATGCCTCTGACATTTTGGCAGAGAACTTTCCACCACACACATTTGGAAATAGTATTTTGGAATTATCATCATACTTCATTTCTATGTGCAAATTTCCCATACTTGAATCATTATCATAAGATGAAATTACATTCCTACACTCAGCATGGGGAAACTTGCTACAGGCCCAGCCCATGACATAGTGGTCTGCATTTTCTTGAATTACATCATAGTCATGATCATTTGCCTTATCACTTAGGTCACACTCTTCACTGACATTTGCTTCAAAATTACTCTCCACCACATCATTATGATTCAACAGAAAGTTTGCAGCATCAGATTAACAATTACTGTCGTCAGAAGCACAAATTAATTGATTTACCATAACACTTTTTATGGCACTGCGAAATTTGGTTGCATCTGGGGTTACATTGTTGCCTCCTTTTGATCTAATGATTGAAAAAATATTTTCAATGCAATCCTGTGTGATCCTCCTAGTTAGAAAAAATACAGGAAATCATAATCATTGTGTAATTCTGACCACAATAGTTTCAATGCAGAAATATTGTCTACCCGACCCTGAATGCAAAGAGGATTGATTGCCTTTGCGGTTATTCAGTACTTCCAGTTTTTTGAGACAGTCACAAATTTCATTCAGTTTTTGCATATGCCTTGATTCATTGCTTAAAGGTTTCCTATACTCCTTGGGGCTACTGACAGTGGAAGAATTAAAAATATCACACAATGTGTCACACATTTCTATATACTCTGCAGTGTGTGCAGCACTCGATGGCAAAGAATTGAATGATACATGAACTAGTATTCCAGAAGCTACAGAATGACTGAGAACCCTGGTAGCTAAACATACCCTGATATTTGGAAAAGGGGGAAGTGTGATACATAAAATACAGGTACCCGTAAACATTAGTAGGTATACTCACAGCTGTTTGATTTTTGGAAATCTGTAAAATGACTTGGGATCACTTTGTATTTTATAATTAAAACACCATACATACTACAAATAACTCCTCTTCCTGCCATTACCAAAATTGTGGCACATAACAGCACAAAACAATACTATTTTAATTACAAAAGTAATACTTCGAATGTACTTCACTTAAACTTGCCAGCTGATTGAACTCAACCACGTAGTTGACTGCGCGAACCGCTAGATAGCGCGCAGGATCGATGTCGCCAGTTTCTCGCGGGAGTTTCCACTATTATCATATTAAGCTATTTGTTGTTACCAACAGTTGTCTAGTGTTATAAATAAAACACTAAGAAATTACTACTAGACCGCATTACCTCATCAGCACATATTTTCCAACTATACTACTACGTGACATCTGTCTAACTATATTACAGTACTACCAACTCGACTTTTAGTGACTAATCAAGACCCTAAAAAGTCACTATCTCACTGTACATCTGATTCCTGACTATTCTGAACAACGTCATTCTTGTCGAATATCACCGGAATTTTTCTACGTCATCATCCAGCTATCGTCACGTCATCACCACGTCATCGCCATCGTCTTCTTCTCGAATATTCTGGATTCTTCGAGAAGACCTCGTCACGCCACGTGGAGCTCACGTCACACCACTGCATTGCAGTCAGTGCAACTTTCGTCTTCATAATATCATACATTTCAGCATCTACACTTCGTTTTATAATTCTGCGCTTTCTACTCTTCATCTGCCCTTAGTGGCTCACTACTGGCAAATTCTTTATTCAAACTTCATCTCCGCTCCACAAACTGAACACCGCTACGATCTTCAAGTTCTACGTCATCGCACTAGCGTTCAGTGACCTGGCACGCTACGTCCTTCACCGAGCTCACAGCTGCTAGCTTCTTTTCGTTGGTGTCGGGCGCGCAGCTTGCTCACACTATTATTCACATCATCTCATTTATTCGTTCCCCAGCACCAGCCCCTGTCAAACTACACAAACAGATAACACGTACACATCATACAGCAATAGTGAGCTAGCGGCAAGCTACTCCTATAACACTTCCCCTTATCTCACTTCTCATTTTCCACTACCCGCACAGCACATAATTCCCCTTCCTTTCCCATACCGCGCGTGCGTCGCTCGGCTTGGCTTCGCCCGTTCCGTTTCCCGCACCTTCCCTCACCTTACTTACAGCCCCATTTTAGAAGGCGCTAGGCTTTGCAGCTACCTTCGAAATCGTGCCCCCCTTTACCCTATATCCTATTGTTCGTCATATACTTGTTATATTAATCCTTTACGCTCACCATGGGTAAGGGCAGAGGAAAGACCTCACCCGGCCGCGCCCAGGCTTCTGCCTCCCGGAACATCACCAACCCCTCCTCCTCCAAAGGGGCCATACCTAAGCCACCGAGGACGCCCGCCCTTCCACCTCCCCCTAAATCCCCTGGAACCCACTTCTCCTTGCCACCTGTCGTTCCCCAGACTCCGAGCTGTCCCGAGAAGCGGCGCGCGTCCGATGCCTCCGATACTGAGGGGGGGACGCACCGCTCCCGTCTGCGGGTGCACGAGGGGATGGAGGAGATCGTTACTGACTCCAGACGTCACTGCAGCACCTCCCCGCCGCCGGTGTCCCCATTGATTTCTCCCCACGACCCTCGCCTCCCACCCACAGGGAACATACCCCATTTCACCCCCACCACCGCCACACCTTCCCAGATTTCCTCTTCCTTGCCTTCCTATGCTACCAAGGCCTCCGAGCCTACCTTCAAACACATCTTCCTTTTCCGCGGCCATACCCACAGCAACATGTACTTGTTCACCGACGCGCTGCGCCGCGTGCTTGGCCACCCCAACTTCACCGCCACCGCCACCACCAATGGAGTCTACGTCAAAACTGACGATGACGCCACTGCCGCCGTTCTCCACGACCCCGGGGTGGTCCGTCAGCTTGGACCGCAGGTGACTGCGGAACCCATCCGTGCCCGCCAACACCCGGCTACTCCCCCCCCCCCCCGCCCCCCTCCGCAACGCAACCCGCACTTCTCGTGTGTGATCCGGGGCGTGGACCCCGATCTCACCGAGGAGGCGGTCTTGCAGGAACTCCGCCTGGAACAAGTCGATGCGCGGAAGGCTTTCCGCATTCGCAACGCTGAGGGCCCCACGTGGATGGTGCGGATTCTCCTTGTCACCCAAGCCGAGGTCGACCGCCTGCTTACGGACGGGGTCTACCTGTACCGATATCATCATAGGGTCGAACCCTCCAAAGCTCCTGCTCCGGTCGCTATCAGGTGCAACAGGTGCCTCGCCTATAATGAGCATTCCACGGACCAATGCCGGCAACCGCCGCGCTGCGGTCACTGCTCCCAGCCGTCGCACTCCACCGGGAAGTGTCCCAATCTTGCCCAGCCCCCCCGATGCAACCAGTGCCAGCTCACTCACCCCACATACTCCTATAAATGCAAGGCCAAACCAGCACCTCTCCCCAACCGCCCTGAAACGGTTGCTCCAGTCAAATCCGTCGACCCACCCACCGCCCCTGCCCAATCCCAATTCCCCCCCCCCCCCCACCATCGAAGACCTCATCCGCTTCATGGTGGTCTCCCTCCAGAATATCCTCCCCTACCAACGGCCGCTGGTGCTGACGCAGCTTCAACTGGCTACACAGCAAATCTTCGGGGTTCGGTTCCACCCTTCTTTCTCGGGCCCCCTCACCCACTTCACCTTCTCCCGCTACCCCCGAGTCACCGCCGTATAAGCTAATCATGGCACTACAACCTGCTAGACATGGAACTCCCCGCACTATCACCCTCCTTTACCACAACGTCTGTTCCTTCCATGCCCGCCGTACTCTCCTCACCCACACCCTCAGGTCCCATCATGTCGATGCGGCCCTCCTCAATGAAACCTTTCTCAGGAGCGACCAACACGCATTTCTCCCCGGCTACACCCTTCTGCGCGCTGATCGCCCCAACGACGCAGGCCGCGGTGGTTCGGCCCTCGCCAGTCGCGTGCGTCTCCCCACTCGCCATCATATCCCCCCTCCCCCTCTGATCTTCCCTGAAAGCCTCATTTGCTCCATCTATTTCCCGTCCCGCGTCCTACACCTAGCCACAATTTACATTCGTCCCAACCATCCCATCCCCAAAGACTTTATTGCCCACGTGGCTGAGGCTTTCCCCCATTTTTTGGTCATGGCCGACCTCAACCTCCACTCTCGTTCAGCCCTGGAACGTCGCAGCCTGGACATCTATCTCCGCCATATCGATGCCACCCTCGTCCCCTTACCCAAACCTACCCGTCCCTCCTCCAACACCACCCCCGATGCCGTTATCGCCCACAACTCCCTCCTACATCTGTTCACCGCTACAGTCTTGCCACTCATCGGAGGCGACCACGCCCCGGTACTGCTCACCTTCCCCCTCCCACCTCGCAATGCGCCACTCCCACCCCCCAGGATGATCCAGAGCTTCTGCACGGCAAACTGGCCAGAGTACCGGGAACACATAACTACCAACCTGCATGCAGATCAACTTCCGTTGGAAGACCAAGCGACTGTCGATGCCTATACCACCCATATTGAAACCACGCTCCAACAAGCATCTTCCCTAGCCATCCCCCTCATCCCGACGACACCCTCCCGCCCCCCAATCCCCCCAAAGGCACGTCGCCTTCTCGCCCTGGCGCACTCCTACCACAACACTTATCTCCGTACGCACGATCGCTACTTCCTTCAGCGCCATCGACAATCCCTCCGGCAAGTTAAGTCCTACATCGAGGCCCACAAACGCCTCTCATGGCACACTGCATGCACGCGGCTCAACCGAGTCTCTGCCTCTCTGCCCGCCTACTGGCGCCAACTCAAACAACTAACTGGCCAGTCTACAGCACCAAACTACCCCATCATACATAATGGGACGGCACCGCCAGACGACGAAGCCAAGTTGGACGTCTTCGCCAAACGCTTCACCCGCACGTTTCGCTATTCCGACGACCCCGCTCACACCCACGATCACGACGATTTCATAGCCACCGTACCTTCTCGCCCTCACTTACAACCTTCCTCCCACCACACCCTCTCACCTCATCCCCTTGACGACCCCATCACGGACCTTGATATCTCTTGCGCCTTGTCCCACACCACCAACACAGCACCAGGTCCCGACTCCATTCGTTATCGTCATCTTAAGGAGGCCCCTCCCATTCTTCTCACCGCACTCTCCCGCCTCTATAACTTTCTTCTTCGCTCCGGCTTCTATCCCACCCAGTGGCGTCGCGCCACGATGCTCCTCTTCCCTAAACCCGGAAAACCACTTTCCTCCCCTAGTTCTTATCGCCCCATCTGCCTAACCGCCGTCCTTTCCAAGACCTTCGAAAAAATCCTTACCAAGCGCCTCCACCGCGACCTTCTTCGCCATCACCTCCTCCCCCTTTCTCAATGCGGCTTCCGCCCTCACCTATCCGCCCAAGACCAACTCCTTTGCCTCTCCACTCTCATCGCCGACAACTTCAATCGTCCCGCTCCCACCCTTCTCATAGCCTTCGATTTTCAAAATGCCTTCGACACGGTATGGCACGACGCCCTCGTCCTGAAGCTCCACTACTTCACTCTTCCCCACAGCTACATCCGATTCGTCAACTCCTTCCTTAGACACCGCACAGCCAAAATCACCATCAACAACCTCTTTTCCCGACCCATCCCCTTCGAACAAGGCGTCCCCCAGGGCTCCGTCCTTTCCCCACTCCTCTACGTCCTCTTTGTGGCAGATATCCCTCAACCGCCCTCCCCCCTCCAGCTTCTACAGTTTGCGGACGACACCGCCATAGTGGCCCCCTTCGCCACCGTCCAGCACATCACAGGACACACTCAGCCGTACCTTGAGCGCTTCACGGCATGGTGTGACAGGTGGCACCTCAGCCTTAATGGTGACAAAACACAAACCATCTTGTTTCGTCCTCGCAGGCGGGCGAGAAGTGTTACCCGCAATCCGGACAACCTCCGGCTCTATCTCCGCGATCGCCGCCTCATTCCCACACCCACCGTCCGCTACCTGGGCTTGCTATTCGACCAGCATTTTACTTTCCGTCCGCACTTTAAAGCGAAGCTGCCAGCCGCTCGCAAGCGCGCACACGTCCTTCGCCGCCTGGCAGGCACGTCATGGGGCCTCAACACCAGGACCCTCATCCATACGTACAAGGCACTAATCCGCACCTTTATTATCTATGGGCATCCCGCCTGGGCTGGCTTCCCAGAGCGTCCCCTAACGCCATTTCTCCAACTCGAGCGTCGCCTGGTCCGAGTGGCCATGCGCCTTCCCTTCACATTTCGGACCACGGATCTCATCGACTGCATGCCCCTGCCACCTCTTACCACCTACGTCGAGATTCTTCAACGACGCTACGTCCTGAGGGCACACACCAAACATAATCCTGTCGTCAGCCCCTTGTTGACACGACCTCTCCGCACGCCCCTGCGCACCAAGTTGGGCGTCTACACCCTCAAGGGGCTCCTCCCGGCACCGGACTAGACCCCGTCAACCGATGAGGTCACTTACAGCCACCGGAACCCCCTACTTTTCCGTAATAAATAAATTCCATCTTAAGTAGCAACCAATGGTTCTAGTAGCCACCAATGGCTCTGGCTCTCATCCACGATTCAACACCGACAAATGGCTTCCATTAGGTGGTTACCATGTCCGAATTACAGTTCACAGCACTCCACATCAATCCCAACTACCTCAACTACCACCATCCGCCGTAACAAGATATTTCATCCACCATTTCCGTCTCCCGCAATGGTCTTCCCCATTCACGTCTCTCACGCTAAACTGTCACCATAGTCACCATCATCTTACAACAATTCATTCATCTCATCTGCCTACTACCCCCAAAATTAGTTAGTACAACTGTCCCAGCAGATCTGCTATGGGTCCGTTTGTTTCTTTATTTCTTTTCTTTCTATCTTTCTTTTTCTTTCTTTCTTTCTTTCTTTCTCTCTTTCTATCAATTTCTCTCTCTTTCTTTCCTTTTACTACACCACTCTTCTTCTGACCCCGCACGACTCACCCCCTATTTCCATCTCACCACTTACAATAAAAAAAAAAAAAAAAAAAAAAAACCGCTTCATTTTATACGCTTGCTACACCACATCTCATTAATTCGCCGCACTCTCCATTTCACCAGTTATACTATCCCTTTTCTCTTTCTCTTCTTCTTTTTCACTTATTCTTTCTCTTTCTTAAGATATTATCACTCTCCTCTTCATCTCAGCGATCATACTTGTCTACTCCATCGTCATCGACAACATTCATTTCTTAATATATATATTAAAAAAAAAAAAAAAAAAAAAAAAAACTATCTATCTCTTCAGCTCCAAACTCACCCTTCAACATCACCATTACTTTATCTCCTCCACAATCTTATGATCTGGACGTCATTGCAGCCCCTTATCCACTACACCTAGTCTCTTCAACACCAACGCACCTCTATAACCTCCGAGCAATACAAGTTACACCGTCTACTTTTGGCAATTGCAGCAGTAATTCCATGTTTTCCTTGTTGGTCATCTATCTCCGACCTTTTCAACACTACCCATATCAAACCACGCAATCCCCCTTCTCCACCTTCTTCCCCCACCTAGCATCTAACTCTCCCTTCTCCACATCGCCACATCGCCCAAGCCCATCTTCAACCTCCACCGCATTGCCCCAAACCCAAATTCAAACACACTTTCCCCCAAATCTTCACACCAAACCCAACCATCCCCAAAATTTCACCCCTCCCAAAAACATTAATTCCCTGGCCCGAAGAGACGGCGAAACCGTCTAAGGGGGCCCGCCGCCGCAGAGGCCATAGCCCTACGGCGGAATGAAACAACTGCCAATAATAATAATAATAATCTCACTGTATTTACGAAACGCCACATCTTCCTTCACCTTCGAATAGTCGCATCAACCTAAACTTCGCCAGACTTCAACCTACACCATGCCGGGAACTCCGGTTCCCACCGGCGCCTGGAAGAGCGCTATTAGCTCTCCCAGCCGGAAACGACGGGACCGTAAGAAGAGGAACCGGGACAGAGAAGCCGCCAGGGGAGCAACCACTGCCGAGCCACTCCTAGGACAGGACATCCGCCCAGCCGGAGAGTCCGACTCCGAGAGTGACACGGACTCCAAAAAGGCCACAACCCGCCGCAGCCGCTCCAAGAAGAGGACCACCGCACCGACACTCACCTCACCGTTTGACATCGTGTGCGGTAATTATTCGACGACACCAGTGCTCCCAAACCCACCTGCAGTTGACTCCGTCGCTTACCCCCCTCTCACCTCCTGCACGGTCAGTCTTTCCGCAGACCCCATCCCTACAACCACCTATGCCACCATTGCTGCCCCAACCCAGCTCTTCTCCACTATTCCCTTCACCTCTTATCAATCACCCATAATGTTCACCCCCAACTTCCCTACCTCACAGGCTTCTGTTTCTCCTTCTTCCTTTCCTCCTTTCCAATTTAATCTCCCTTCAAATATCCCCAACTACTTCCAACCCGCAAGCCAATCCAGACCGCAACCCATGCCATCTTCATTCGCTCTCCCACAATCCACTCCTCCCTCTCCTCCACCTCTTCTGAGCCAAACCATCCCCCCCTCCAACCACCCCCACCACTCAACATCAAGACTCCACCTGCACTTACAGACTATCCAACTTCAGCGAACCACGTCCTGATATCCGGCGAGAAGCCACCATTCTCCGGTCCTTTCTACCAGCTACTTCAATTCTCCAACTTATTCCCCAACCCCATGGCATCATCCTCAAAAGCCGAGGTGATGCCAGAACCACTCTCATCCACAAGATGGGCCTGGTTCGTCTAGGAGAACACGTCTCCCTTGAACTCCTTCCCCCCAAGTCTTCCATTCTCCCCCCAATAATCCGCCGAGACCCCCTCCTCTCCGTAGTCATTTGCGGAGTGGTCACCAGTTACAGTGACGCTGACATCCTTACAGAATTACAGTACAACACCCTTAATATACATAAAGTATTGCGCATTAAGAGTGACCGTGGTCCCACCTCCCTAGTGCGCATCCTTACCCCCGACCACTCCATTATCGACCGTCTTCTTTCCGAGGGAGCCTACTTGTACTGGCAGCGCCACCGAGTAGAGCCCTCCCGTACCAACATGCCTGCTCCCCTCCGATGTGACCGATGACAGGTATATAACTCCCATGCAACCGCCCATTGCCTCACTCACCAACCGGTTTGTGCCCACTGTGGTCAACCCCACATGAACCGCAATTGCCCCAATCTCCAACTTCCCCCCAAATGCACTCAGTGCCAGGGTACCCACCCAGCTTACTCTCCCCGTTGCCTTAACCGCCCCACTGCTGACGTTTCTAAACCAGAATTCACGGCCCCTGTTCGTACCATCGACCCCGTCACTCCCCCCCCCCCCCAATCATCTGTTTCTCCTTCACCCCCCTCCATCGAGGATATGATCCGTTTTACGGCCATATGCTTACAGAACCTGCTTCCCTTCGACCGCCCCCGGGTATTGGAAATTTTGCATTTTGCAGCCCGCACCACGTTCGGCCTAAATATGCAGGCCACTACCTCTGGCCAGAAAATTCATTTTCACTTCCAGCCAATGTCCAATATTTAAACCATTATGGATAGTATGGGAAATAAACTACCTTCCGTTGGCGCGCTTTACCATAATATCTGCTCCCTGAAAACAAACCGCCCCTTTCTTAATCTTCAAATTCAAATTTACAATCCCGCAATCTTCATACTCAACGAAACTTTTCTGACCAGTAATCAGGAACCTGTCTTTCCCTAATATACCCTTTACCGTGCTGATCGGCCCAACACCGCTCGGGGAGGAGTAGCCATTGGAGTCCATAAGTTTTTCCCATCCCGTCTTCTTCAACCCCAACGTTTTGTTCATACTCATGAAATATTAACAGTCATGGTTTACTTTCCTCTACCCCTGTCACTGTCGCCACAGCATATAGTTCCCCACGTTCCCGCCCACCCTTTGAATACCTTGAATTTCTGGACAACACATTTCAACACTATATGTTCGCTGGCGATATTAACATCAATTGCTTCAATACAGCTGAGGAGGATTTACTCGAAACCTTCACCACTTCCACGCACGGCAAACGAATAGCTATTCCCCCCCCCCATACCATGGCAGGATTTCAGAGCACCCCGGAGATAGTCTTCGCTTCCTCCACTGTAGCCCAGAACTGTTCTATTGAATTAGCTGGCCCTGCCGGTAAAGACCATGATCCTTTCTATATTAAGCTTCCCGTCCTCACTCTCCCCCGTTCCCTCTCCGCCCCACCTCCATCATTTATGAGACCCTAATTTTCCAAAGACAAATTGGGAAGCTTATCGTACATACATTGAAGAATCACTTTCTCAGGCTGCAGTCCCACAGAATACCGAACAACTGTTCGATTTAATTACACTCCTGGAAACCACCATAGCCTCCGCTGACCGACTGCATGTCCCCAAGACCAAAATTACCCCGAGCAAGCCACCTATTCCGGCCATAGCAATCCAACTTCTGAAACTTTCCCGTAGCTATTATAGGGCCTACCTCAGGACTTTTGACCAAGACCTACTGACAAGACACCGACAATACCAAAGACATGCCCGGTCCTATATTAAAGCCATAAAGAAAAAAAAGTGGATTGACTCTTGCTCCCGCCTAGCACAGGAAACTCAAGCTCGCCCCTTCTGGAAAACGTTCAAACAACTTACTGGACAAAAAAAAAAAAACAGGGAAGCCAGTACCCTATTCGAGGGCACAGCGGTCATTTATTCTCCGACTAAGACAAAGCTGACACCTTTGCCCAATACTTTACTGACATCTACAGTGACGCACCCCATAACCGACATGATTACTCAAACCATGCGACCGTTTGCGAGCAAACTGACCCCCATCTCTCCCTCCTGACACCCAGTTTTGACCACATACCGACCTTAGACCCCGAATCACCACTAAACCAACCCATTACGATCGACGACATTTCATTCCAGCTAGGCAAACGACGCAATACTGCTCCCGGGACAGTCGGGGTGGTTTACCAACACATTAAACAAGCTCCTCTCATCTTCCTGCATTTTCTAGCCATAGCTTACACACTAATTCTACATACCGGTAACTTCCCTTTCCATTAGAAGACAGCCAAAATTATCTTGTTTCTTAAAACAGGTAAACTTCCATCTCTTCTTTCCTCCTACCGGCCAATCAGCTTGCTATCCGTTTTTACTAAACTGTTTGAAGCTA
This sequence comes from Meconema thalassinum, assembly GCA_946902985.2. Classification (NCBI taxonomy): domain Eukaryota; kingdom Metazoa; phylum Arthropoda; class Insecta; order Orthoptera; family Tettigoniidae; genus Meconema; species Meconema thalassinum. Next base: position 76,364,762 of record OX336400.1, on the reverse strand, counting down.
TCTTAGCCCGTCGACTTTACACATTCCTCAATTCCATTATCGTTTCCCCCCCCCCCCCCCCCACTCAAGCAGGTTTTCGCCCTCAATTTTCCACACAAACTCAACTCTTTCGATTAGTCAGCCTTATCACTCCGCATATCAACTCCGGCTATCCTGCGGCCCTCCTCCTACTAGATCTTGAAAAAGCCTTGGATCTAGTATGGCACCGTGGTCTCATTTTTAAACTAATGTCCCTCCACCTCCCACGCTCCATTGTTCGCCTTCTCAGTAACTTTTTACTGGACAGGCGAGCCTTCATACAAATTAGATCTGCGTCCTCCTCCACCTTCACTCTCTTTTCAGGAGTACCTCAAGGCTCCCCGATTTCCCCGCTACTCTATTTAATCTACGTCCATGACATGCCCCAACCCAACCAGTTCTCTCAGCTCTTTCAATTTGCGGATGATACAGCTCTGCTATCATTCACAAATAATCTCACAACCCTCAGCAAACGTCTCCAGGACTACCTAAGTACACTGGTTGGCTGGTTCTCTAAATGGCACCTCACTATTAATACCACCAAAACCCAGTTAGTTCTATTTGGCCTCAAGTCTACCATCAGCCACTACCGACCATTCCGCCTCAACATCTTCGACGAAGCCATTACTCCCTCCCGCCAGGCAGTGTATTTGGGAGTCACACTTAATCACCAGCTCTCCTGGAGAACTCACATCAAACAGCAAGCCCACAGAGCGCGCCAAAGTTTGGCGCTAATCCGTCGACTGAAAGGGGTTTCCTGGGGTCTTAGCCCACTTCAGCTCATCCATACCTACAAGGTCTTCATCCGTCCATTGCTTACTTATTGCTCATTGGCCTGGATAGGGGCTAGCTCACCCCAATATCAAATTCTAAATTCGATTGAACACTTCGTTTTGAAGATTGCATTTGGCCTTCCTCTTGACACGGACAGCAATCTGTTAAATTACCCCCAGGACTCTCCCCTCACTCTACCGTCACCTTCACAAACTCCGCCTACGTTCCCTGCAGTCACTAGTTGACTCACGACTTCCACTTACTATGACCTTCTCATGACGCCAATTACCCGGAGGCAACGTCGCCTATCCAAACCACTTCCCCAAGCCTTGGCACTATTCCTACTCCATCATAATATTCTCCCTGACCTCTCACACATCATTCCTCCTGACACATATCCCCCATAAATGTTAACCCAATAAACATCCAGTTTGCACAAACCGTTTGTCTTCACATAGATTTTCCGACATTTTCTCCTTTTTTTCATCCATTCCACTCAGCCACTTACCACCTGGCATCGGGCCACCTTTCAACATCAAGAAAGAAGACAACTTACTCTACGAACAGACGAACTGAACGCATCTCACCGACGTTTCACACATCATTTAACTATCACCTGTAATTCTAATAAATTTTGATACTACATTTATATATTTTTAAGTAATATTTACATCAAGAACAGCAAGATATTGAACAATTGTAATTTTATATTTTTATATTTATTTTTGTACATGTTTTTAGCACAATAAACACGGTTCCGCACGGCCGAAGATCACCGTAGTTGTGATGATGGCCAGTCCTCCTGGGAGGGCATTTTGCCCTCCTTCGGAGAGCAAAACAACCCATTTTATGTATGTCTGTATGCACCTTTGTTCGGAAATCAAATCCAATCGGGTCTATGAACTAACTTCGCAATACCTGACTTAATTGACATTCGACGGAGAGAATTATCCTCTATGGCCCAATAACTTTCAAGCATAAATGTTAAAAGGGGGTCAACCTCAGAATGAGAGATAACAAGCTGTAAACTCTTATACTCCTTCATTTTTGTAATCTAAACGTTGTCTCAAAATTCTCTTAAAATCTCGTGTCTGCGCCGTAAGTTATTCAAGGTCAAAGTCACACAAATCAGTTTTCCGCGATTATCTCTGTTTCTATAGCTCCAATGATCTTAACACTTATTATATAAATTGTGGAGCATAAAATGTGAGACAAAGTTTGTTTTAATGTTATATTTTCGCCCAACCGTTCTTGAGATAGAGGGAGAACCCGCAGCGCTCAGCCATACTCAATGCAATGCAACGTCTACAGTGAATCTCAGTGAATAATACCTTGTATAAAGTTATTAAATCATTGAAATATCAATCACAATAAATAGTTTTTATTATTTATTAGTCAATAGGCGGCCCCCGTGGTGTTGGTGATGATGATGATAATTGTTTCAAGGGGCCTAACTTCTAGGTTATCGGTCCCTAATGATTCAAACAACTTACTGGCCAAAAAAAACAGGAAATCCAGTACCCTATCCGAGGGCACAACGGTCATTTATTCTCCGACAAAGACAATGCAGACACCTTTGCCCACTACTTTACTGACATAATTACTCAAACCATTGACTGTTTGTGAGCAAACTGACCCCCATCTCCCCCTCTTGACACCCTGTTTTGACCACATACCGACCTTAGACACCGAATCACCACTAAACCAACCCATTACGATCGACGACAGTTCATTCCAGCTAGGCAAACGACGCAATACTGCTCCCGGGACAGACGGGGTGGTTTACCAACACATTAAACAAGCTACTCTCATCTTCCTACATTTTCTAGCCATAGCTCACACACTAATTCTACATACCGGCAACTTCCTTTCCCATTGGAAGACAAAATTATCTTGTTTCTTAAAACAGGTAAACCTCCATCTCTTCTTTCCTCCTACCGGCCAATCAGCTTGCTATCCGTTTTCACTAAACTGTTTGAAGCCATCTTAGCCCGTCGACTTGAAGCATTCCTCAATTCCATTAACGTTTCCCCCCCCCCCCCCACTCAAGCAGGTTTTCACTCTCAATTTTCCTCACAAAATCAACTCTTTCGATTATTCAGCCTTATCATTCCCCATATCAACTCCGGCTATCCTGCGGCCCTCCTCTTACTAGATATTGAAAAATCCTTCGATCTAGTATGGCACAGTGGTCTCATTTTTAAACTAATGATCTTTTTTTCAAGTAGTTACTACGTTTACTACAAAATGCTACCATCCAAGACACCTAGCTGTGGACTTGCCTACTAGATGCCTTCGTAGCCAGCACCTGGTGGCGAACGTTGGAATTAATATAGCGTTATCAAACTAACTTACACATTTTAGCTTCCACAGGTGTAGTTAGTTGAAGGTTCTTTTTTATACCACAAATCTATGACATGGGACCGCCGGCTTTACTTACCCTCCGAAGGAAGCTATACTGAGGAATTTTTAACGCTCTAAAAATCCGACGCCTTCGGCTGGGTTTGAACCCGCGGTCTTGCGCATAGAAGCCCAGCATGCTACCAACTACTCCCCCGAAGCCGGTTAGTTTACACACAAGTGTAGCTAAATGTATCGTCTTGATAAATTCTTGAAAAAGTTATACTACGAATATTAAAATTTTTATGTAGGTAAAACTTCTGAATATTCTGTCATAACCGCGTAGCAACATTGAATATGTTCGCGTGCAGCCATTTTATTTTATTTTTAAACATAACCATGTCATGTAAGTTTGAGAGTTGTTGAGGAGGGTTGGAAGAGGTTTTCTACCTGCATATTATCCAGAGTGTAGGATTAAATGTTTACACAGGTTGGGCTGTTCATTGACCCCGCATTCTATGAAAGAAGTTTCGATTGTCAGCGTGGGGCGCAGCTTGTTACTTTTGCTCTCGTTTATGTTCAATTCAGCATACGTTATAGTTCATTTAATTTCGTTGTATGTGTTATGTTATTACACAGTACCTAATGTGTGGAAAGAGTACGCTAAGCGCTCTCTACTGCCTCCTCTCACGGAGTGGAACAATTACTGGCAACCCTGTCCGAAAGCGCCTTGGGACGTAAGCAAAATTGCACTCCAGTAAAAGAAGTATTGTAACTCCCAGAGTTTTAAAGATAATGCTAGATACTTTTACACACATGAGTATCAGTGTGCTAGACATATCTGTAGTGATTTTCGTGGTGATAATTCAAATGGTTCTTCAGCTAGGAATATTTGAATTTTCTGAAACATATACCCTTCATATGTACCTTTTCTACAAATCCATCCCATTTTATGTTACAAAATTTGACATGTAATATCTTCAGACGAGGTTAATCTGTGGAACAAATTTTTGATATCTTTTTTACTTTATTTTTAACAGCACTTCAACATCTGATGGACTTAATTTGAAAACAAAATAATGACATGCTACCCCTTAAAATCCAAAATATACTCTTGAAAAGAAAATTCTTCCAGGAAGTTATTCACTATAGAATAATGGTTTACAGCAGCATACCAAGTTTCGTCACTGTATCTTTAATGATGTAGGAGAAAAGGTACAATAAACTTACAAAAATGTAAGTTATGGAAAACTTGAATCAAAGATTTGAGTTTGTTTATATTGTATTGCCGCTCATCTAATGAATTAGTGCAGACCATATCCATTTTCTTCTGATTTCTCTTATTCCTACAGCTATTTTCTCACTGAATTTCTCCTTTGATGAGCATTTGTTCCCGATTTCATCATCTGATGATGTCAGATTATCCTCACATTCATCCTACAGAAGTGGGTGTGGCAGTATACTAGCATTTACATATGCTAATTTTACTCACATTTACACATGGTTTTGAACTGAAATATTTTGGAATTAAAATATTGATACCGTAAGGTAAATTATTGCCGAATAAAAAAATACTACTTTTGCTCATTTTTACATACCCCCTGTGACCGATATCGCATGGTTTTGAGAGCTCTGGCAACGTCGCATAGCAGGAGGAAGGAAGCAAGCGGAAGTAACCTGAGGTTGATGTTTTTACGTCATGGACATAGTCGACAGCATGACTAGCCGAAGTTTCCAGAAGTGTAGAGGGCGCTGATGAGCTCCAGGAAAAGTTGAGGTGGAAAGGTCACACCGGAGAAGCGGGGCACTTTATTTTGCATCGCCGTCCAACGAAGTGCACTTTATTTTGCATCGCCGTCCAACGAAGTTCACTTTCTTTTGTGTCGCCGTACGCCGAAGTTCATCTTTATTTTTGTGTCGCCGCACGCTGAAGTTCCTAACAAGTGTGTAGTAGCAGTCGTACCGTGGCCGCTGGGAACCAGTGTGGTATTCCGACAGTTTTTGGGACATAGCTGAAATGCTCAGTATTATTTCTTGTGTGGACAGCTCTGTGTTAACGAATACTAAAGCTGAATGTGGCGAGGTGATATTATAACGCAGATCATAATGCATTATGTTGTGGGACACTAGTCATTTGTACAATGAAGTGCGAGCAGACACACGTGGTGTCTCAAGCTTTTACCAGGTACGGGACTGTATGGGCCGTGCGCTATATAACTGACGCCCAGAACATATGAACGAAGCGATGTGCTTTTGTTTGACGACCAGACAAATGAGTATCCAGGGTCAGTGAACTATGAGAGATAAACTGAGTGTAGTCCAAATATAGAGCGACATTCTAGGTCAAGGACGGACGTAATCTCTTATGGTTGGTTGGTTGGTTCTTAAGTTTAGGGGCTGCGACAACGCGGTCATGTAGCCCCGTGTACTTTGGGTGTGTGTAGAATCTGTCTGATAACCGGTGTTAATTGTGATGACTGTATTAGTGTGATAATTTCTTATGAGTACAGGCTTGTGTAGACGCGTACGATATAACCTGTGCCGTTATAGAGTTATTTTCACGGCCATGAGTTGATATTACTTGGCATATTCGACATGAAGATTGCAGCGATGTATTGGACGGACATAAAGGCTATCAGTACAGACCAGTGCGAGTTTTGTGTCAAGAACTTAACGAGCGAAGAGATGGCAAGCTAAGTTTAGTATGTGGAAGCTGTTACGATGACGTGGAAACGAAGGCGAGCCAGGACCATGGACACCCCGAGGGTCGCGAGCTGGATCCAGGACGAGAGGGGAGGATGTTCAATGGGAAGAACGTGGACCCAAACCCCCAGGAAACGTGTCAGCGGAACCAAGACTGAGGTGGCCGAAAGGTACTGAAAACCATGTTAATTCTTAAGTAGTGGTTAATGGGTAGTGGTTACTAAGATTTGGACAGTTGGGCAAAAATCGAAATAGAAGTTAATCAATAAGGATAAAATGCGATATAATGACATGATTAATAGGATAGTAAATTTTAAGTTTTCTTTTGAGAGATTAAGGCAGTCATATTTAGGGTTTAAAAATATATATATGGATGCTTTAAAATATAATTTGAGTACAGGGATCTTTCAGCCTGTTAAGTCGCTGTGTTCTTTGAATTGGTGCAACCTGGATGACAATTTATGGTTTGAACAGGCTTAAATTACAAGGGATTCATTTACACTTAATGGGCCACTTTTTGTGCGCACATCATATTTATACTAAACACTCACACGTCACTGAGGTTTCCCTTTACATGCTAACATGAGGAGATGCGTTTGGTAGGTGACTGATACAAGGTTGTGTAAATAATGATACTGCATTGATAAAATAGCAGGGTTGCCTAATACGAAGTTATGATGAAACTAAAGGTTCTCGCTATAGCGAGGTGAATAAAATAAATGATTATAATTAATGTTACGTGATAGGTTCAAGTAGATGAAATTTTGAGGCAATTGTCAGTTGAAAAATAATACAGATAGGCAGAGGCCATCTACTTAAATGTTTATGGTGTAGTTATAAATATGTGAAGAGCATGCAGTGATTAATAAATAAAGAAAATACATATCTGGGATCATAAAGATGTTACAATGTAAAGTGATAAATGTAAAAGCCAACAACCAGTCATTTTTCTGAGTGAGGCACAGCTGAACGAAAACCAGTGAAAATAATAATGAAAGTATTTAATACATGAATAAAAGGTCTGAAAATAAATTCTTTAACGCCAGTGACATCCATACATAAAAATATTCTTTTTCCTATTTTGGTGATTACATTTAGTTAGAAGGAGATCGAATGAGGCAACAATTTTTTTTCTTTGAATATCTTTTCAGATTTATGCACCTGCTCATTTATGGACTATTAGCGGAGAGGTGACATAGCATTTTGGAGTAATGGTTGTAATACTAGGGTGATATAGCTCTGATCTCCGTAAGTTATTTTGTATCCAAAGATTAGGACGCCCGGAGATTTTTGTCCTCATTAATTTGAATATTGCTTCTGCGTCATTTATTTATTTGCACATCAAGAGTAATTTTGAGAAGTCTCCGAGCGAAGGTAGGCTTCTGTGTGTGATTCTATGTATTTAGTGGTGTGGTTCTGTAATAAATGGTGGATGAGTTTTATCTTAACAGCGGAGTTTTTTGTCATTCTTGTTCGTTGTCATACTTGTGTGTCCACCGGATCAATTTTGAGATTTTACCCCAGTTGTACCCATCATTATAAAGACCCCCGAGATTGCTTGAATCTCGTTCCCGACACAGTTTTTTAAGGCCAAAATTGATTCGGACATTCAAGATTTTTTTTTTCCTTTCGAGTTGTACCGAATTCTGGGTGAGGGTTGAAGTGTGTGTCGGGCCACCCAATCCAAAGCCAGATTATTGGGCACAACAAGATGGCGCCCACCGTGTAATGGTCTCGAACTGGGAATATCGTACCACGCCGACATCTTGAACTCGAAAAAATTGGAACACCAGAGGAGTGTGACAAGTTGGTGGACGGCCATGTGGCACAAATGGAATGGAGAGAAAACCAATTGAGTGCTGGTACCCCATTTTATTGTGCGATATGTCTGTCAGTCTGTTAAAGTTCACTTTGTAGGATTTTTGTGTGTGTTTGAATGACATAGAACGAAGCGATTCAGTAACGTTAGATCGCTGTGTTTAAGCGATACCATCCACATTTATTATTTCCACATGATATTAGATTTCGATTCCACTGCCAAATTGAAGTAACCACTAGTCCTTAGTCTAAGTTAGTCACTAGTTGTAACAGCTTCCATGTTTATTTGTTGTGAAATATGGGAGAATTTGATGAAATTAAGGGATTGATGGGACAGCTAGGAGAGAAGCTAAAGGAGTTAGCTAAAATTCAAAAGAATATGGAGGAAGGTTTGAAGACTCAATGGAAAGACTATGAAGGTGGTATGAACACTAATCTAGATGGGTTGGATAGACAGTTGATTAAGATGCATGAAGGAATAAATACTAAATTTGAAGGTCTAGACACTCAATTTAAAGGGTTCAACACAAAATTGAAAGATTTAGACACTAAATTTGAAGGTTTAGACACTAAATTTGAAGGTTTAGACACTCAATTCAAAGATTTAGATACTAAATTCGAAGGTTTTGAAAAAAACGTGGAATTCAGTCAGGGGACTTACAAGGAGGATTGGAATTATTTAAGGAGCACCAATTCGATATGAAACAGTACATGGAGAAGGCTCAAGCCGAAATGACGGATTTAAAGGGACAAATTAAGAGGGATAAGGTCGAAATTGAAAGTAATATGGGGACACAGTTGAAATCATTGGAGAAAACCGTTCAGGAGGAAATGGATCGAAGCGTGGAGGCATTGACCGCCAAGATGGAAGAAAGGGATAAGGCAATCAACGCAGAGGTCTTGGTGTTAAAGTAAGAGGCGAAAGTAGTACAGCAGAGATTAGCGAAAGATACCAGGAGCATGACCGATAAAATGTCTGAATTCACCATGGAGCAGGAATGCAAGATGGAAAGTCTTAGGAGTCAGATGGGGGAAGTAAAATTAGAGTTAAACGACGAAATTAAAACGCAGATTGCAACAGCGGTTTCGACAGTACAAGATAAAGTGAGTATTGCTCACGGAGAACAGTTAAGGAGAATTGTTGAATTAGAAGGAAAGATGGTAGAAGCAAAATCGATAGATGTAAACAAGGAACCAAGTCCGACAGGAACGACATTCACACCAGTTACAGCTCAACTCAACCGATTACCATCATTAGGAATCAGGAGGACCGCCCAAAAAAAATTTCATATTTGACTGGCATCACACCCATAGAATTCCTGCGGGACCTGAAGGAATACATGGATGAACATAGGGTTCCTAAAGAGAGAGAAATGAGGGTAATAGAAAGAGCTCTTGAAGGCCAACCGCTAAACTGGATGCGAGCTTTTAGGAATCAGCTTAGAGGGTACGATGACTTTGCGAACGCTTTCCTGAAGAGATTTTGGTCCTCAGAAGATCAACAAAGTATAAGGGCTGAATTATACTCAAAGAAATACGCGACTACCAGGCCAACACAATACGCTGGGTATTTCACGAATCAGGTAGCCAGGCTACAATTTTTGGATCCACCGTTGGAGGAGCAGGATTTGGTGCATGCCATAATACAGCAATATCCGGTAGAAGTCCAGCGTGTATTAATTGCATCGGGTGCAAATAGACTCGAGGTGTGTGACGAGATTTTGAGGAAACTAGACCACACGAGCAAGATGACGGAACCTCGTAGTCCAAGGACAGAACAGAGAGAGGCAAATATGGTGGTAATGGATCGTATGGCGCAGACGGAACCTCAGCGAAGTTATGGAAGGAACGATAGAGATGGAAGGGATGAAGGAAATGGCTTAAACAGATACAGGAATCAAGGAAAGCCATATGACCGGAGGCCATATTATCAGGATAGAAGTGGACGATTTAATCAGAGGGACTACGGAAGATCAGGATATAGAGGGAGAAAATCGTGGTCACGTGATCGGAGACCATACAATAACTGCCCAAGATACGGGAATCAAGAAAGGCAAAATTATAGGCCATCATTAGAAGAACGTCACCAAGAAAGCCGAAGATACATTGAACAATTAAGGGAAAAGGAACAAGAAGAAGAAGAATCTCAGGCAAAACAGCATGAGGAATCGAAACCAGGCACCAGTGGAGTCAAATCAGGAAAGAGAAGCTGACAGGAAGGAAATGCTGAGTTTGGACAGGGATTCACAGGCAGTAATAACGATTTTTTGCCCATTAATAATGATTTACGCCCTAGTGCTAGGACAGTCCAAATTCAAGCTATACACCACATAACTGATGAAGATATTATTTATGGAGACGAAGAAGGAAATAGAAAGGTGAGGTGTGTGGATCTGCCAATAATCAATGTAAATATAGGGAAGTGTGAGGTTGAAACGCTGCTCAACACGGGTGCGAGTGTGAGCATAATATCGGAAGCTTGTCTGGAAGGAATAAAAGATTTAGTTGAGATGGCTATAATGCCAGTATCGAGTATGAAGATACAGGGTGTTATTCCAAACAGATCAGTAAAATGTAGAAAACAAGTTTTGTTTGAATTCCGAATCTCTGAAAGAGTATTCGAGCATGTATTTATTGTGCTCAAGGACATTAAATACAGCATGATATTAGGAGCGGAATTCATTTCTGAGCACGGCATAGTCATAGACCTGCGCGGAAAGGTGGTTCAATTCAGAGATGATATGGATGAACGAGTTGAAAGTGAAAGGGAAGAATTTCCAATTAGGGACACTGGAAATAAGTGGGAAGGAATGTTGCCGGATAGCAAGGAGGAAATAAGGATAAATACCATCAAAGAAGAACCATTGGTGCCAAAGTTACAGGAGAATTTGGAAAATCTGATAGAAGAGTTTAAACACATCTTCGACAGCAAACCAGGGTTGATCAAAAATTTCCAGTATGAAATGAAATTAACTGATGACACGCCGTATAAAGGGAAAATTTATCCTGTCCCGGAATACCTTCATGGGAAGGTAGAAGGGATGATAAAAACAATGGAGAAGGACGGCATCATAGAGAAGAGGGCAACGTCATACTTGAACCCTCTCGCTATAGTAAAGAAACCCGATGGATCTGTGAGGATATGCTTAGACGCGAGAAAAAATAACAGCGTGAGCCTTCCAGAATACGACAGACCACCCAAGATCAGGGAGATACTGAGAAGGTTCAAAGGGAAGTCGATATTTACAACTCTGGATTTGACGGCGTCATATTACCATATTGAGCTAGCGGAAAATAGTCGTCAGTATACGGGGTTCCTATTTGACGAGAAGACATATGTCTTTTCTAGGCTCCCATTTGGCCTCAAAAATAGTGGACCCGTGATGGTGAGAGCGCTGGACCAAAATCTAACGGAAGAAGTCAAGAAGCACGTGATCTGTTACGTAGATGACTTGATCATAGCATCTGAGACACCAGATGATCATATAGAACACATTAGAATGGTTTTTCAAAATCTAGATGAGGCGAACTTCAAAGTGAATTATAGGAAGTGTCATTTTTGTAAGGAGGAGATCATGTTTCTTGGACACGTGATAGATGGGCAAGGATACAGGCCAAACCCCCAAAAGATAGATGCTATCAAAAACTTCCCTAGGCCGCGAAAAATTAAGCAAATTAGAGGATTTTTGGGCATGTGCCAATTTTTTGCCCTGCATTGCCCTAAGTACTCTGAAGTGATGGCTCCGCTTCACGAGTTACTAAAGAAAAACAACAAATGGAAATGGGGAAACGAATGCGAAGAAGCTTTCAACAGAGCAAAGAGTATGCTAGTTGAAAACATAAAATTGGAGTACCCAGATTTTCAAAGAACGTTTTACATGGAAACGGACGCTTCTTATGTGGGAATAAGCGCGGTACTATATCAACTAGATGACAAACAGCAGAGGCACTACTTAGCATTTGCTAGTAGAAAATTGAAAGCGCATGAGAGGAACTACACTGTCACTGAAGTTGAAGCCTTGGCGACGATTTTCGCACTACAAAACTGGAAGAAAATGCTATTAGGACACCGAATAATAATAATAACTGACCATAAGGCCCTCCAGTTTATGTTAAAAACGGATCTAGCCAATGAGAGAGTTGCACGATGGACCTTGTTTCTGCAAAGATTTGATGTTTCGATTGTTCACCAACCGGGAAGGAATAACCTGTTGGCGGACATACTGAGCCGAAATCCCTGTGAAGAAGCAAGCGTGCAAGTGGTAGAAATTCAGCGGGAAGACCGTGAGACGATTGAAAGACTCAAGAAGATCCCACAGTCACAAAAAAGATACGAGCCGTTGAGAAGAATTTATAGGTTTTTGAAAGGCAGGATGAACCGAGATGACCCTGAATACGAAGCTACTTCGAAACAAGCGGCTGTACATTTGATTTTAGGAGACTCAGTCTACAAGTTCATAGATCGAGATCGCACTATGCTCAGGATCGTAATACCACCCAGTTTAGTCCAGCCGGTGACATGGCTAGCACATCATGCCATAGGTCATGGCGGCACGGACAAGACGATTGCGGTGTTGCAGGAACAATTTACGTGGGAAGGAATGAGAATATCTGTGAAAAACACATTGAGGACCTGTGACGTATGTCAGAAGAGCAAGTACTCATCACACCTACTACGGGAGAAGCCAAGGGCTATAATACCATCCAAACCCTGTGAGTTGTATTCGACGGACCTGTATGGCCCCCTCCCTAGATCAACCAGAGGAAATCGGTACATATTGGTGACTATGGATGTTTTTTCGAAATTCATAATGCTGCACCCCATTCAAAAGGCAAAGGCGAGATACGTCATCAATAGGATAGAGAAAGGAGTGATTCCTAAGGCAGGTAAGCCCGAATATATTTTAACAGATCACGGGACTCAATTCACTGCAGCAGACTTCCAACAAGCGATTACGAGGCTGGGTATTAAACATATTTTAAGTTCAATTCGAAATCCCGAATCGAACCCAGTTGAAAGGACGATGGCTGAACTGGGAAAGTTCTTCAGAATTTATACACATGAAAGGCATGATAGATGGATGGAATTTGTACCGCTAATTGAAGCGTGTATAAACACCACACTCCATGAAAGTACGCGGCAAATTCCTCAGGCTCTCCATTTTAATACGGTACCCCGAAGACCATGGGACCATCTGTTCAACAGACCTCCAGACGCCGTCCCCAGTCATAATGTGAGGATACAGAGGGCACGCGAGCGACTTCAACTCCAAGCGGACAAGAGCGCTAGAAGGGTGCAGCACAAGCGATTCGATCAGCCCCTGAACGAAGGGCTGGAATTGCTCGTCAGGAGACCTGTGTCATCTAATTTGCCAGCGAAGATCTACAGCAAATTTGTAAGAGTTTTCGCTGGGCCGTTCAAGATTGGACGCAATTATGGAAATAATTGTTACCAAGTCGTGGATATCGCAACTGAGAGAGTTATAGGCAAATTCAATGCAGCTAGCCTTAAAAGGTACCACACGAGACAGTGAGCATGCGATATGGAGAACTCATTGAAGAAGTAGATTGTTAACCCAACAGAATAATAATAATCGAGATGTTTCACGCTTATTATTATTCCTGGTTGAGGGGGATTTGTGACCGATATCGAATGGTTTTGAGAGCTCTGGCAACGTCGCATAGCAGGAGGAAGGAAGCAAGCGGAAGTAACCTGAGGTTGATGTTTTTACGTCATAGACATAGTCGACAGCATGACTAGGCGAAGTTTCCAGAAGTGTAGAGGGCGCTGATGAGCTCCAGGAAAAGTTGAGGTGGAAAGGTCACACCGGAGAAGCGGGGCACTTTATTTTGCATCGCCGTCCAACGAAGTGCACTTTATTTTGCATCGCCGTCCAACGAAGTTCACTTTCTTTTGTGTCGCCGTACGCCGAAGTTCATCATTATTTTTGTGTCGCCGCACGCTGAAGTTCCTAACAAGTGTGTAGTAGCAGTCGTACTGTGCCCAACTCTAGGAATGGGTATTCCAAGTTTCAGACACCTAGATATCAAGGGAAAGGCTGTAGCAGCGTTTGAAAGTTCGGATATTTGAATATCGCGCTACATTGCTTCTCGAAGCCATTCGAAGGAAATTACCGATAGTTGGATGGTAAATGACGTAGCGAGTCATAGCAGAGGTGGAGACTATTTATTGATTAAATAGTTAACTATGGAGCAGAGACTTGAGACTGGGATCAGATTACTGGCACGGCCAAATGAAAGAGAATGCAATTAGTATCAAGTAAATCGGACCAGGGATTCAAGAGATATGAGGATTTCTAGATATCAGGCGATGACGCGTGACCCTGACCGTTTTTGTATAAAAGCAAGCAGGAGCAAGCTTAGTTAGCTCAATTCATCACAAGCACTTGGCGAACAAGTTGCGTCTACGCTGAGCCAAGGCACATGGTTGCCACGTCTACGAAGAAGTACTTTTCAAATCGTGATAGTCACGAGAAGTGCTGCGCAAACGAGTTGGAACTTAGTAAGTTTCTGGTGAGGAGAATCACTGAGGTGATTGTTTTTCTACAGACATTGGTGGAAATATTTATATTTCCAAAAAGGACATATGCTAGACTTGGTCTAGAAAAATAGTATTTGTCACAGTCCAATAGTAAATTAATACTTGGATGTTTAGATCCATTTGAAGTCAGTTTCATATTTTGTAACTATTTAACCACTTCGATCGGTCAGTACATTGAAGAATAGTCTATAACGGTGGCGTTCATTAGTCTACGCAAGGGAAACTGCAAGTTGTCTAGCGCATGGCAGATGGTGATATACAAACCATGCCCAGGGAACGATCTTCAGAACAGCCGTTAACTGCTTAGACTGTCAACGTTTTTCTTGTACTGATGAGATTACAGTGAGTTAGGTTACAACTGACACATTTAAGAAGAGATCGCTTAGATCTGACCCTTTTCAAACAAACTGTTATGGCTTTGTTAGAAGCCCATATTAAAATGGAACCACAGTCATTTAAAACGTCGAAAGATACTACCACTATGTCTGACTAGACGATTTGTGGGTCTACAATGGCGGCCGATACAAGGATTATACGTGCTTGTCCGCTAGGGCATGTCTACGGATAAATCTGGTATAGACCAGGTTTACTACACTTCAAGAACATCAAGAAATGTAAGCCACATTTGAATTATTTTATGCTTAGCTAATTGGAACAAACTATTTTTCTGCAGATGACCAACACATTTTTTTCATCGTATTTAAAGCTTGTAATGATTTACGCAAGACTAGTTAGATTTCTTCTGAGCATTTTCAGCACTCAGAACAGTTTAGGATCGATGACCGAGCATTTTGAGCATTTATTTGAATTTTTCATATTTTTGGGAAATCACGGTAATCAGCCGATGTAACTGTAAAAGTTAAATTTATTTTTGTTGAGGAATGGATATTTTTTCCATATTCGAAGGTTCGAACATGTGGATTCTCACATAATGAGATGATAATTAAACATATTTGAAATAATAATAATAATAATAATCCACTAATAATAATAATAATAATTTTCATAATTTTTCTAAATAATTCTTGGATATTATATTTTATAATAATCATATGTATTGAGAAAGAGCCTATGAAGTAGTTGAAACATTTCTAGTATGGAACAGGAGATTTTACGAAGGAGAGTGGTTAGCGCAAGCCCGCATTCAACCTACATTTCAGTTCTGGTTGAACAGTTGATATTTGCTATGAGCAAAGTATATGTTTCATATAACACGGAGAGGCATGAAACGGGAAGCAATTGATATTTGTATCAAATAGGATTTTTGTATTTATATAAAATCATGACGTAAATACACTTCGAAAGTGAAATGAAGCTTTTCATAAGTATGGTTAAATTCACGGGTTGAACTGAATGGTAAAATAAAATAAACTTGTAAGTTTATTAATCTTCCAGTGTTGATGACAAGCAGAGGCTTGATTTATTGTATAAATTTTGGGAAGATAATTTATGTGTGTGGAGTAGTTGTAATGCCATTCCCAGGTGCGCATGTTAAGTCGCAGGAATGAAGGTTTTTTCGAGCATCAATCAAATAGCAGGTTCGATGGCTCAGGTTTATGGTTGGAGTATTGGAGCCACACATTTCGTCGTATGAATAACCCGAAGGTTATTTCTTTAAAACCATCAGTTCTTATTTCAACCTTGTTTACGAATTCCATTTAGAATTTGATTTTGCTAGAACCCGGATTTGTCATGATAGTAGTTTATTCTTCTTCAGAGGAAGACCTTTGCCGTTGTTGTTGTTGTTGTTATAATATTGTGTTCTTACACAAATAGTAGAATGGGCCACTGCCAATTTAAAATAATTCTTTAACCACGAATAATTTGAAGGATATTTTCAATCCTAGTGCCATGAACTAAATGAATTCATTATAAGACTACAATTCTAATTTCCGCATTCTGTCGAAGAATTGCAAGTTGTGAAAGTTGCTAGAAATGGCCATAAATATAAATATTTTTTTCATAATAATTCCAAGTGGAAAATCTAATAGTTGAATGGTTCAACCATTTATTGATCAAGTTGATGATTCAGAAATCATATATTTTGTTTGGAACTTGAAGTTCATAATCGAGTCACTTCTCGAATGTTTAATGTCAGAAGAACAATTAATTGTTGTTGTGCTTCGCACAGTTCTTCGATGCTATGCTCAATGGTCAAATACTTTTCAGATGTTGTTAATATGTGTTAATAATTTGTGTTGCTACGATGATAATAATAGTTTCAACGATATATTTTGGAAAACTGGAAAACAAATGAAAGTCTAAGAAATTCTATAAACATTTATTCTACGAGTGTTAATATCATGTAAATAGTCAAACAGTGATCTACGTTATTTCCAGTATGGACAATTCATTTTGCACTGGAGTTAAAATGTTAATAATTTTGGAACACAGTCCACAGGACTAACAATCGGACTTGTGTTTTCAAAAAGATTGTCAAATGTGTTTGGAAGATTTCTGTATATTGTGTGTAAATAAGAGTGTGGATCGCCACACGTGGATGATGCTGCTTTGAGCATTATTCTCGCAGTCTGATTTTAACTTTAAATAAACTGAGATAATTTTACCAGATGTGTTTCACCCAATTAAATCTCCTTCTATCCTTATTGTTGCATTGAGCCAAAAATCAGCAAAGCATTTTTATAAATTTGATGTCGTTTTTGCGATTTGCTTTAACCCATCTGGCGCTCCGGGATATTTTGATTCTCGTGCTGACTGATTATTGGTAAAATGCATATGTGGTCGTGCGGACTCCGGTCTAAACGGGCACATAAAATAAGATAGAGAGAGAAATGGCTTCGAACGTGGGTCCCGATTTAGACATGGTCAATCGCATGCCGATTTGAAATTGTGATAATTTTTATAGAAATATTTTGGGAGTTGAGAGATGTCTGGTTTGGATGAATAAATTAGTAGGAAACCCAATTAGTGGGAAAATTAAAAATTTAACTGGTTAATAATTAGAATGGGTTTGATTATTTTTGATAATGGCTTAACCATTAGGGCGTCAAGTAAATTCAGTAGTAAACGTTCGATGACTGGAGATACACATTATTAGAATCCAGGTGGAGGATATTTGAGAACTTGCATATTTTTCTTGTGATATTATGGTAAATGTAATTCGTAAAAGTAGAGACTTTTGTTTTTCCATCACGTCGATACTAGGACAAATCTCATTTTATTATAGTGTTCCAATTAGCTATTCATATTTCTTGTTCTAGTTATAAGCTTGTGTTTGCCACTGTTGTATACCCCTAAGTTTTGAATATTAATTGAAAATATGGAAGAAATGATGAGAAGTTTGGAGGAGAGTTCAAAACAGGCTGGACGGCGTGTAGCCGCTATTATGAAAGAAAATACAGAGGCTTTAGAAAAGAAACTTAAAGAAAATTCTGATTCTTTAGAAAGTAAACTTAAAGAAAATTCTGATAATTTGAAAGAAAGTTTAGATGATAAACTTAAAGAAAATTCTGATAATTTGAAAGAAAATTTGAATGATAAACTTAAAGAAAATTCTGATTCTTTGGAAAATAAACTTAAAGAAAGTTCTGATAAACTCAAAGAAAATTCCGATTTGTTAGAAAGCAGGTTAAAAGATAATTTGAAAGAAAATTTAAATAGTAAATTTAATTCAATGGAAAGTAAATTTAAAGAGAATTCTGAAATTTTGAAAATGACACTTGAAAGTAAAATGAATCAATTATGCGAAAAAACACATGAGCTCGAAACTTCATTAGCTACTAACGCTAGTTTAATGGACGATAAATTTCGCGATGCCGATCTTCGATCCCAAAGCTTAGCTGATAGGATAGAACATGGTCTTAGGAAAGTTGGTGAAGACATGGTCAACCTGGAAGTCAGAGTGAAGAAGGAGAGTAACGAGATGGGAATTCTAGTTGTTCAGCGTTTAACGGAACAATTCAAGGAACTTGTCATGGGAGAAATAAGAGAAGGAGTGATTCATGAATTGCAAACTGAGATTAAAACCACAGTTGTTAATGAAATAAAAGACACACTCAAGCTGGAGAATCAAGAGGGAATCAAGGAGATTAGGGAATCTTTGTCATCCCACATTGAAGTAATTGCCAAGGATATTCAAGCAACTCAGAAGGACATATCAGATATGACAGGGTCATTGAAAAGTCATGAGGCTGTTATGAACCAAATATCCATTGATGTTAAAGACAATTGTAAGGAGACTGAAGCAATCAAGAAGATGGCAGAAGAAAACCAGAAGGAACTTGAGGCTATGAAAACTCAAATAAAGGATGAGAAACAGTCTGATCATCTTTTGAAAATGCCGAATGTAAGGGGAAAGGAACAGATACAGATAAATCTAGGAGGAGCTAGAGAGACTGAAAGACAGGATGAGGTCAGGACAGTATTTCAATCCAACCCCATAACTGTATTTAAGAATATAGAAGACAAGCCTTCTAAATTTTCAGGGCGAGATTCTGTAACACCCGTGGAATTTTTGAGAGAAGCAGGTGATTATCTGAAAGATTCTAAGATCCCTAAAGAAAGACAGATCAGGGTAATAGGGAAGTTCTTGGAAGGTCCCGCACTTTTGTGGTTTAGAGCATTTAGATCCACTCTAAATACTTTTGAAGAGTTTTCTCATGGGTTATTGAAGAAGTTTTGGTCCCCTGAAACCCAACAGCAAGTTAGAGCAGAGTTGTATTCGAAGAGATTCTCGACGTCACAACCTACTCGATACTCTACATACTTTTCTGGACAGCTGTCTAAACTCCAACATTTAGATCCGCCAATGCCAGATAACGAGTTGATTACTGCTTTGATACGACAATTTCCAGCAGACGTCCAGAGGACTTTGATCGCTGCTGATATATACAATATGGAACAGTTTGATGAAGTATTGCAGAAGCTGGATCACACAAACGCTCAATTCTTCCATCAGAAGGGAGTAAAGAGTAATAACGCTGTGTATGCTGTTATGGCTGACAGTTATTCTCAGACACCTCGAGAGATTCGAGAGGAGCGAGAAGAGAAATCGCCGAGGGAAGATTCCAATATGAGAGGATGGAACCAATACCGTAACAGATACAGTTACAAACCATATGCAAGACCGGATGGTGGTAATCGATACAACACTCGATGGAGAAGACCACGTGATACTCAAGGAAGGTACCAGGAAAGAAGATCCTATGGTAATAACTATAATAACAGAGGGAATGTAGATACTCGTCAGTCCAATGAAGAGTTTAACAAGGACACGAGGAAAAACTTGGAAGCAAGACACCAAGATAACTTACAATTTGTGGAACAGAGGCCCAATGATCCAGGTCCATCGGGAACACAACAATCCCGGGGGAATGGTAAAATTAAGGATTTTGAATATTGTGGAAGTAAACAATAATGGAAGCTATGAAGTAGCCAATACACGAACTGGTAACATCGTGGGAACTTATAATGCTTCGAATCTGAAGATCTATTATTCAAGAACCAGATAATTTAATGTGTAGATAGGAAAAATAAAAATTTTTCAATTTTTATTTTTTGCTAGGTGTGGGGTGGATGTGCCCAACTCTAGGAATGGGTATTCCAAGTTTCAGACACCTAGATATCAAGGGAAAGGCTGTAGCAGCGTTTGAAAGTTCGGATATTTGAATATCGCGCTACATTGTTTCTCGAAGCCATTCGAAGGAAATTACCGATAGTTGGATGGTAAATGACGTAGCGAGTCATAGCAGAGGTGGAGACTATTTATTGATTAAATAGTTAACTATGGAGCAGAGACTTGAGACTGGGATCAGATTACTGGCACGGCCAAATGAAAGAGAATGCAATTAGTATCAAGTAAATCGGACCAGGGATTCAAGAGATATGAGGATTTCTAGATATCAGGCGATGACGCGTGACCCTGACCGTTTTTGTATAAAAGCAAGCAGGAGCAAGCTTAGTTAGCTCAATTCATCACAAGCACTTGGCGAACAAGTTGCGTCTACGCTGAGCCAAGGCACATGGTTGCCACGTCTACGAAGAAGTACTTTTCAAATCGTGATAGTCACGAGAAGTGCTGCGCAAACGAGTTGGAACTTAGTAAGTTTCTGGTGAGGAGAATCACTGAGGTGATTGTTTTTCTACAGACATTGGTGGAAATATTTATATTTCCAAAAAGGACATATGCTAGACTTGGTCTAGAAAAATAGTATTTGTCACAGTCCAATAGTAAATTAATACTTGGATGTTTAGATCCATTTGAAGTCAGTTTCATATTTTGTAACTATTTAACCACTTCGATCGGTCAGTACATTGAAGAATAGTCTATAACGGTGGCGTTCATTAGTCTACGCAAGGGAAACTGCAAGTTGTCTAGCGCATGGCAGATGGTGATATACAAACCATGCCCAGGGAACGATCTTCAGAACAGCCGTTAACTGCTTAGACTGTCAACGTTTTTCTTGTACTGATGAGATTACAGTGAGTTAGGTTACAACTGACACATTTAAGAAGAGATCGCTTAGATCTGACCCTTTTCAAACAAACTGTTATGGCTTTGTTAGAAGCCCATATTAAAATGGAACCACAGTCATTTAAAACGTCGAAAGATACTACCACTATGTCTGACTAGACGATTTGTGGGTCTACAATGGCGGCCGATACAAGGATTATACGTGCTTGTCCGCTAGGGCATGTCTACGGATAAATCTGGTATAGACCAGGTTTACTACACTTCAAGAACATCAAGAAATGTAAGCCACATTTGAATTATTTTATGCTTAGCTAATTGGAACAAACTATTTTTCTGCAGATGACCAACACATTTTTTTCATCGTATTTAAAGCTTGTAATGATTTACGCAAGACTAGTTAGATTTCTTCTGAGCATTTTCAGCACTCAGAACAGTTTAGGATCGATGACCGAGCATTTTGAGCATTTATTTGAATTTTTCATATTTTTGGGAAATCACGGTAATCAGCCGATGTAACTGTAAAAGTTAAATTTATTTTTGTTGAGGAATGGATATTTTTTCCATATTCGAAGGTTCGAACATGTGGATTCTCACATAATGAGATGATAATTAAACATATTTGAAATAATAATAATAATAATCCACTAATAATAATAATAATAATTTTCATAATTTTTCTAAATAATTCTTGGATATTATATTTTATAATAATCATATGTATTGAGAAAGAGCCTATGAAGTAGTTGAAACATTTCTAGTATGGAACAGGAGATTTTACGAAGGAGAGTGGTTAGCGCAAGCCCGCATTCAACCTACATTTCAGTTCTGGTTGAACAGTTGATATTTGCTATGAGCAAAGTATATGTTTCATATAACACGGAGAGGCATGAAACGGGAAGCAATTGATATTTGTATCAAATAGGATTTTTGTATTTATATAAAATCATGACGTAAATACACTTCGAAAGTGAAATGAAGCTTTTCATAAGTATGGTTAAATTCACGGGTTGAACTGAATGGTAAAATAAAATAAACTTGTAAGTTTATTAATCTTCCAGTGTTGATGACAAGCAGAGGCTTGATTTATTGTATAAATTTTGGGAAGATAATTTATGTGTGTGGAGTAGTTGTAATGCCATTCCCAGGTGCGCATGTTAAGTCGCAGGAATGAAGGTTTTTTCGAGCATCAATCAAATAGCAGGTTCGATGGCTCAGGTTTATGGTTGGAGTATTGGAGCCACACATTTCGTCGTATGAATAACCCGAAGGTTATTTCTTTAAAACCATCAGTTCTTATTTCAACCTTGTTTACGAATTCCATTTAGAATTTGATTTTGCTAGAACCCGGATTTGTCATGATAGTAGTTTATTCTTCTTCAGAGGAAGACCTTTGCCGTTGTTGTTGTTGTTATAATATTGTGTTCTTACACAAATAGTAGAATGGGCCACTGCCAATTTAAAATAATTCTTTAACCACGAATAATTTGAAGGATATTTTCAATCCTAGTGCCATGAACTAAATGAATTCATTATAAGACTACAATTCTAATTTCCGCATTCTGTCGAAGAATTGCAAGTTGTGAAAGTTGCTAGAAATGGCCATAAATATAAATATTTTTTTCATAATAATTCCAAGTGGAAAATCTAATAGTTGAATGGTTCAACCATTTATTGATCAAGTTGATGATTCAGAAATCATATATTTTGTTTGGAACTTGAAGTTCATAATCGAGTCACTTCTCGAATGTTTAATGTCAGAAGAACAATTAATTGTTGTTGTGCTTCGCACAGTTCTTCGATGCTATGCTCAATGGTCAAATACTTTTCAGATGTTGTTAATATGTGTTAATAATTTGTGTTGCTACGATGATAATAATAGTTTCAACGATATATTTTGGAAAACTGGAAAACAAATGAAAGTCTAAGAAATTCTATAAACATTTATTCTACGAGTGTTAATATCATGTAAATAGTCAAACAGTGATCTACGTTATTTCCAGTATGGACAATTCATTTTGCACTGGAGTTAAAATGTTAATAATTTTGGAACACAGTCCACAGGACTAACAATCGGACTTGTGTTTTCAAAAAGATTGTCAAATGTGTTTGGAAGATTTCTGTATATTGTGTGTAAATAAGAGTGTGGATCGCCACACGTGGATGATGCTGCTTTGAGCATTATTCTCGCAGTCTGATTTTAACTTTAAATAAACTGAGATAATTTTACCAGATGTGTTTCACCCAATTAAATCTCCTTCTATCCTTATTGTTGCATTGAGCCAAAAATCAGCAAAGCATTTTTATAAATTTGATGTCGTTTTTGCGATTTGCTTTAACCCATCTGGCGCTCCGGGATATTTTGATTCTCGTGCTGACTGATTATTGGTAAAATGCATATGTGGTCGTGCGGACTCCGGTCTAAACGGGCACAGTACCGTGGCCGCTTGGAACCAGTGTGGTATTCCGACAGTTTTTGGGACATAGCTGAAAGGCTCAGTATTATTTCTTGTGTGGACAGCTCTGTGTTAACGAATACTAAAGCTGAATGTGGCGAGGTGATATTATAACGCAGATCATAATGCATTATGTTGTGGGACACTAGTCATTTGTACAATGAAGTGCGAGCAGACACACGTGGTGTCTCAAGCTTTTACCAGGTACGGGACTGTATGGGCCGTGCGCTATATAACTGACGCCCAGAACATATTAACGAAGCGATGTGCTTTTGTTTGACGACCAGACAAATGAGTATCCAGGGTCAGTGAACTATGAGAGATAAACTGAGTGTAGTCCAAATATAGAGCGACATTCTAGGTCAAGGACGGACGTAATCTCTTATGAGTACAGGCTTGTGTAGACGCGTACGATATAACCTGTGCCGTTATAGAGTTATTTTCACGGCCATGAGTTGATATTACTTGGCATATTCGACATGAAGATTGCAGCGATGTATTGGACGGACATAAAGGCTATCGGTACAGACCAGTGCGAGTTTTGTGTCAAGAACTTTACGAGCGAAGAGATGGCAAGCTAAGTTTAGTATGTGGAAGCTGTTACGATGACGTGGAAACGAAGGCGAGCCAGGACCATGGACACCCCGAGGGTCGCGAGCTGGATCCAGGACGAGAGGGGAGGATGTTCAATGGGAAGAACGTGGACCTAAACCCCCAGGAAACGTGTCAGCGGAACCAAGACTGAGGTGGCCGAAAGGTACTGAAAACCATGTTAATTCTTAAGTAGTGGTTAATGGGTAGTGGTTACTAAGATTTGGACAGTTGGGCAAAAACCGAAATAGAAGTTAATCAATAAGGATTAAATGCGATATAATGACATGATTAATAGGATAGTAAATTTTAAGTTTTCTTTTGAGAGATTAAGGCAGTCATATTTAGGGTTTAAAAATATATATATGGATGCTTTAAAATATAATTTGAGTACAAGGATCTTTCAGCGTGTTAAGTCGCTGTGTTCTTTGAATTGGTGCAACCTGGATGACAATTTATGGTTTGAACAGGCTTAAATTACAAGGCATTCATTTACACTTAATGGGCCACTTTTTGTGCGCACATCATATTTATACTAAACACTCACACGTCACTGAGGTTTCCCTTTACATGCTAACATGAGGAGATGCGTTTGGTAGGTGACTGATACAAGGTTGTGTAAATAATGATACTGCATTGATAAAATAGCAGGGTTGCCTAATACGAAGTTATGATGAAACTAAAGGTTCTCGCTATAGCGAGGTGAATAAAATAAATGATTATAATTAATGTTACGTGATAGGTTCAAGTAGATGAAATTTTGAGGCAATTGTCAGTTGAAAAATAATACAGATAGGCAGAGGCCATCTACTTAAATGTTTATGGTGTAGTTATAAATATGTGAAGAGCATGCAGTGATTAATAAATAAAGAAAATACATATCTGGGATCATAAAGATGTTACAATGTAAAGTGATAAATGTAAAAGCCAACAACCAGTCATTTATCTGAGTGAGGCACAGCTGAACGAAAACCAGTGAAAATAATAATGAAAGTATTTAATACATGAATAAAAGGTCTGAAAATAAATTCTTTAACGCCAGTGACATCCATACATAAAAATATTCTTTTTCCTATTTTGGTGATTACATTTAGTTAGAAGGAGATCGAATGAGGCAACAATTTTTTTTTCTTTGAATATCTTTTCAGATTTATGCACCTGCTCATTTATGGACTATTAGCGGAGAGGTGACATAGCATTTTGGAGTAATGGTTGTAATACTAGGGTGATATAGCTCTGATCTCCGTAAGTTATTTTGTATCCAAAGATTAGGACGCCTGGAGATTTTTGTCCTCATTAATTTGAATTTTGCTTCTGCGTCATTTATTTATTTGCACATCAAGAGTAATTTTGAGAAGTCTCCGAGCGAAGGTAGGCTTCTGTGTGTGATTCTATGTATTTAGTGGTGTGGTTCTGTAATAAATGGTGGCTGAGTTTTATCTTAACAGGGGAGTTTTTTGTCATTCTTGTTCGTTGTCATACTTGTGTGTCCACCGGATCAATTTTGAGATTTTACCCCAGTTGTACCCATCATTATAAAGACCCCCGGGATTGCTTGAATCTCGTTCCCGACACAGTTTTTTTTAAGGCCAAAATTGATTCGGACATTCAAGATTTTTTTTTTCCTTTCGAGTTGTACCGAATTCTGGGTGAGGGTTGAAGTGTGTGTCGGGCCACCCAATCCAAAGCCAGATTATCGGGCACACCCCCCCCCCTTAACTCGCGAGGACTGGCGCATGCGTATTTTCGACCCGAGGCTTAAATAATGCTCTACATTTTCGTTTTAGCCAGCCCTTATTTCCTGTCCCTTACTGTACCTTCCTCCCTAGCCCTGAACTTCACCCTGCAAAATAAACACGTCCACAGCTTATTAATCAATCAAGTTATTTCTGTAATATTTACGGTCAGGTCAGATTTACCCATGACGCCAGACCTCGCGTGACATTTTTCGGCTAATGTTAGTCGGGTCATCAGCAAAACATTAGGGGGAAAATCATCTATTTTGGTGCAACACAATCGCATAGCTCACGTTCTTGTCTCTACCTTAAAGACAGTACGCGTTAAAAGGGGGGGCTGATGCTATATCTGCTGCAAATACAAAGTTCTGCAAGGCCAGGCACATGATGTTAACATAACTCGTCTACAGGCGTGGCTTTACACAAAACTCTCGAAATTTCCGAAATATTTTATTTTTGCATATAACTGTACCTCATGCCTTGCAGCGAGCGACGGTACAAAATTTAAATATTGTACACCAAACCTCACAGCGCAATCTAAATGCACACATTGTAATTTATAATTTTCAATTATTCATGAATATGTTAATGTTATATTATTACATTTTCTCGATTAGCATACAGTAGGTTATAATAAATTATAATATGATATTTTCCACGAATATAATAATATCAGAAAATTGAATTTTAAAAAAGCACATCACATACCTTCAGGCAGCCCACTATCCTCTGGTAGTGGTGTTAACGCTTCCATAAATTCCTCCGAGTCCCTGGATGGTCCAGTTTCAGCCGAATTGGAACCAGGAGGCGATCCATCGAAAGTGGAAGAAGATGATGATAAAGATGACAAGCGTATCCAAAAATTTGTGGGGTTTGAAGCCATTTTTAGCCTACTTTCGATTTTTGCAAAAAATGATAGTAGACTTATGAGATCAACACAGGGCGAAAAAAGTGTGTCTGTCTGTGTGTGTGTATGTGTGTGTGTGAGTCTGTGTGTGTGTGTATGTGTGCGTGTGAGTCTGTGTGTGTGTGTGTGTCTGTGTGTGTGTGAGTGTGTGTACTCTGAATGTCTGTCCCCCCCTATCAATTAGAACACGGTGAATGCGAATTGAACGAAATTTGGTACAAAGGTAGCACTAGCAAAGGACACCTCAGTGTCATGTTTTATATCGCCGCCATCTTTACTAAAACTGAATGGCGGCCACTCAAACGTTCAAAACGTAAAATCAAATAACGACTAACCAAATCATCCGATCTCTACCAAATTTGGTAACAACATACCTTCGTATAGGATGCGTCTTGTGACCAAACTACAAGGTCGTCCGCCATACCATTTCAGGATGGCGGCCGTGCGAATTATGCAAACTTTATAATCCATATCATGGGACCCACCAGTTCCGATTATCGAGCCGAGAATCGTTTAAACTGTTCTAAAGGAAGAGGCACGTTCGAAATTAAAAGTTTATTTTGTAATACTATATTGCAGAGGTGATTTTAAAAAGCTGAGCTGATTCAGTAATAAGACAAGACGGCAGCGGGTATCTTGTGCCTGACTTATATTTCACTAATTTGAGTATTGCATGCAATATAGCGTACTGATACAAAATAAATAAACTTTGTATGAAATGCTTTATATATAAATAATATACTCCAGTGATGAAATCGTTTAGTATAAATCATTATTTGCTAACAAGTTCTATGTAAGTCATTTTATTTAGAAGGTTATTCGTTGACACAATTAGCTCAGTGGTAGAGCGTTAGCCTATCGCTCAAATGCCTATGGTTCAAACCCAATCAGAGCTAGTTTTTTTGCTTGAAATGTTATATGTTTATTGTTTTGTAATGACTCAGATGTTTTAAAATTAAGCGTTATATTGTGCATATTATGGTGTAAAATATATATTTAATTAAAACATAATTCGCCAGCAGATTTACTCGAGACATCTAGCTGCCAAAAAGGTAACTGCACGCAGACCTACTTATTAACTCCCAGATTTTATTGAAAAGTTTCTTCTTCTGGCCGCTAGAATGCACTCGCTCTGTTAGGATTATATTGTTCGATCTTTCACCACTAGATGTCACGACTAGTCTACGTGGGGCTCTATTGATTACTAAACCATTGGCATTCTATGCGCATCGAATTTGAGGAATGACAAGATGATACTACGATACATTTTTACTTTTTATTTTAAAGGGTTTGTAACAGCCTATTTTGCGTTACTTGAAAATGTTATTTGAAGTAAAGAACAAAACGATTTCACATAGTAACTGAATTCAAGCCGTTGGTGTTAGTTCAGGTTATTAATTACTACTTTTATTTCAGGCAAATAGCAATCGATAACATCCACATAGTTTGTATACACACGTCTCTGTAGGGTCATGGAAAGAATTGTTAATTCAATTAGGGTTTTCGATTCCCGGTCAATGCATGTGAGATTTTCGAAGTGAAATGCCATGTCCTGTGGTTCAGATACCACGTAAAAAGGAAGTCCCGTGGCTCATAATCACAAGATTCACGGTCACGTAAAACTACAATCTTCCTTCCTTTTTTTTTCAATTAGGGTTGTGAAAGCCATGCACAACCAGTCGTGTAAAGACATGCCTCAACTCAAAGTTGGATGTTGCCCACGGCAGGTCGTATATGTAATAATAATAATAATAATAATAATAATGTTATTGGTTTTACATCCCTTTTAACTACTGCTGCTTTTAGAGACACCGGGGTGCCAGAATTTTGGCCCGAAGGGGATCTTTAACGTGCCAGTAAATGTACTGACACGGCTCCCTCGCATTTGTGCACCCTCAAATGCCAGCTGACTGCGCCAGGATACGAACCAACAACCTAGGGCCCAGCAAGCGAGAACGTTACCGCTGAGCCACGCAGCCAGTCCGGTCGATTATGTCTCCAGATCCATAACATTCTTGATATACTTCTTATCTTTCTTTCTTAAATGATGATAGCAGTTTTTATCTAGGTTGTGGCGTTTGGTAGAGGTAAATCGTTTCTAAGGTTTTCAACAAAGAATAGTTCTATTATACTCTTTGATAATAACAACGAGTTATAACTATACTCATACATTCAGGAGAAAGTAGGCTATATGTTCTTTACTGAACATCTTGTTTCAGTGTTGCCTTAGTAAACAAGAGTTTAGTGCTTTTCAGTCGGTCAACACGAGTATATCCAAAAGAGCAGGGTTATGCCCTAATCCTGAAATAAATTACATGAGATTAATAAATACACTAAGATGACCAGGTTCGATCGTCAAGCGATCATCATCAGATTCATAACACTTAGGGTATAAAATCTGTGTTTGAAAATACAGGTGAAAATATTTACAATATGTACAATTATTTAGTTGCAGTATTGGTACTGCAACTGTCGGTGAATGCTAAATCCAGTACATATAATGTTAGGTGAAATGCTAAATGGTGATAGATATACGGAGTTTGTAATTTAGAGTGATTATATGGTTGTAAAAATCATCTATGGTTAAACTGTAATGTTACAGGCTAATACTTATATGGTTGTCTTCCTGGCTGGAGCACAAGAACACCACAGCTCAAGTTCAAATCTCCCGCATTTTCGGCGCCACTGACAAGAGTATGTACGTCATTGAACGATCACCTGAAGTCCCATATCCCCTTTGACATTCCATACCTTCTTGCACGAAATCTCACGGGTGCCGCGTACTTAATATTCTTTGAAGACGTATTGCTGCTCGCGTGTACCAGAAGATGGTACGGAGGTACCGTGTGTGTGGTCGTCACATCGAGCCCCACGTGTATTTGGACCCAGACGTTAAGCAGCAGGAGTCGGGCAGGGTGCGGGAGCTGTCAACGTGTGCTGTGGTGGTTTGTTTCAGTGAAGATATTCGCGTGTCTTTGGTTTGTTGTTGTTGTATTTGAATATTGAGTGTGTGTTTATGCCAGTTTGTGGTGTTAGTGATTTCGGAAGTAATTACACATGCCTCGTAATTCTCCCAGGTGGTCAAAGAAACAGAAGTTTACTGACAATATTCATACCAGAAAGAAGGCTACCGATAATGTGGCCCTAGAGATCAGTGGCCTAAATACAAATGGAATAGGTTATGTTCTACAAAGCACGAATGCAAGCTGCAGTAAGATAATTAATATTAACAAATTGTGAACATAAGTGCACGGAAGGCCTGAAGAAGAAGGGGGAATGGAAAAGCAAGCAGAAAAAAAGGAGGAGGAAGAGGAAAAGAAACTGGAGCACACGATTATGGATATGGAATGTTTTAGACTTCCGAGTTGGAACCTCAGTAAAATTTTGCATGCATTTCTTTGAACGCGTTTATCTCTAATTTGCATATTTGTTGACATACGGTACATATTCTCAAAACTATTCGAGGGAATTCAATGACAGTTTTAGGGATGCTTTATTTCCCTTATGAGTATAATTTGACGAACCAGAATTCTAATACCTTACTTCAGCTAGGTGAAAAAAAAATTCTTTAAGGCAAAAATTATTTAAATATTTATATTTTAAGTTTATAAAATCATATTTTTAGCCTACTTTCGATTTTTGCAAAAAATGAAAGTAGACTTATGAGATCAACACAGGGCGAAAAAGTGTGTCTGTCTGTGTGTGTGTGTGTGTATGTGTGTGTGTGAGTCTGTGTGTGTGTGTGTGTGTGTGTGTGTGCGTGTATGTGTGTGTGTGAGTCTGTGTGTGTGTGTCTGTGTGTGTGTGTGTGTGTGTGTGTGTGTGAGTGTGTGTACTCTGAATGTCTGTCCCCTCCTATCAATTCAAACACGTTGAATGCGAATTGAACGAAATTTGGTACAAAGGTAGCACTAGCAAAGGACACCTCAGTGTCATGTTTTATATCGCCGCCATCTTTACTAAAACTGAATGGCGGCCACTCAAACGTTCAAAACGTAAAATTAAATAACGACTAACCAAATCATCCGATCTCTACCAAATTTGGTAACAACATACCTTCGTATAAGATGCGTCTTGTGACCAAACTACAAGGTCGTCCGCCATACCATTTCAGGATGGCGGCCGTGCGAATTATGCAAACTTTATAATCCATATCATGGGACCCACCAGTTCCGATTATCGAGCCGAGAATCGTTTAAACTGTTCTAAAGGAAGAGGCACGTTCGAAATTAGAAGTTTATTTTGTAATACTATAGTGCAGACGTGATTTTCAAAAGCTGAGCTGATTCAGTAATAAGACAAGATGGCAGCGGATATCTTGTGCCTGACTTATATTTCAATAATTTGAGTATTGCATGCAATATAGCGTACTGATACAAAATAAATAAACTTTGTATGAAATGCTTTATATATAAATAATATACTCCAGTGATGAAATCGTTTAGTATAAATCATTATTTGCTAACAAGTTCTATGTAAGTCATTTTATTTAGAAGGTTATTCGTTGACACAATTAGCTCAGTGGTAGAGCGTTAGCCTATCGCTCAAATGCCTATGGTTCAAACCCAATCAGAGCTAGTTTTTTTGCTTGAAATGTTATATGTTTATTGTTTTGTAATGACTCAGATGTTTTAAAATTAAGCGTTATATTGTGCATATTATGGTGTAAAATATATATTTAATTAAAACATAATTCGCCAGCAGATTTACTCGAGACATCTAGCTGCCAAAAAGGTAACTGCACGCAGACCTACTTATTAACTCCCAGATTTTATTGAAAAGTTTCTTCTTCTGGCCGCTAGAATGCACTCGCTCTGTTAGGATTATATTGTTCGATCTTTCACCACTAGATGTCACGACTAGTCTACGTGGGGCTCTATTGATTACTAAACCATTGGCATTCTATGCGCATCGAATTTGAGGAATGACAAGATGATACTACGATACATTTTTACTTTTTATTTTAAAGGGTTTGTAACAGCCTATTTTGCGTTACTTGAAAATGTTATTTGAAGTAAAGAACAAAACGATTTCACATAGTAACTGAATTCAAGCCGTTGGTGTTAGTTCAGGTTATTAATTACTACTTTTATTTCAGGCAAATAGCAATCGAAAACATCCACATAGTTTGTATACACACGTCTCTGTAGGGTCATGGAAAGAATTGTTAATTCAATTAGGGTTTTCGATTCCCGGTCAATGCATGTGAGATTTTCGAAGTGAAATGCCATGTCCTGTGGTTCGGATACCACGTAAAAAGGAAGTCCCGTGGCTCATAATCACAAGATTCACGGTCACGTAAAACTACAATCTTCCTTCCTTTTTTTTTCAATTAGGGTTGTGAAAGCCATGCACAACCAGTCGTGTAAAGACATGCCTCAACTCAAAGTTGGATGTTGCCCACGGCAGGTCGTATATGTAATAATAATAATAATAATAATAATAATAATAATGTTATTGGTTTTACATCCCTTTTAACTACTGCTGCTTTTAGAGACACCGGGGTGCCAGAATTTTGGCCCGAAGGGGATCTTTAACGTGCCAGTAAATGTACTGACACGGCTCCCTCGCATTTGTGCACCCTCAAATGCCAGCTGACTGCGCCAGGATACGAACCAGCAACCTAGGGCCCAGCAAGCGAGAACGTTACCGCTGAGCCACGCAGCCAGTCCGGTCGATTATGTCTCCAGATCCATAACATTCTTGATATACTTCTTATCTTTCTTTCTTAAATGATGATAGCAGTTTTTATCTAGGTTGTGGCGTTTGGTAGAGGTAAATCGTTTCTAAGGTTTTCAACAAAGAATAGTTCTATTATACTCTTTGATAATAACAACGAGTTATAACTATACTCATACATTTAGGAGAAAGTAGGCTATATGTTCTTTACTGAACATCTTGTTTCAGTGTTGCCTTAGTAAACAAGAGTTTAGTGCTTCTTAGTCGGTCAACACGAGTATATCCAAAAGAGCAGGGTTATGCCCTAATCCTGAAATAAATTACAGGAGATTAATGAATACACTAAGATGACCAGGTTCGATCGTCAAGCGATCATCATCAGATTCATAACACTTAGGGTATAAAATCTGTGTTTGAAAATACAGGTGAAAATATTTACAATATGTACAATTATTTAGTTGCAGTATTGGTACTGCAACTGTCGGTGAATGCTAAATCCAGTACATATAATGTTAGGTGAAATGCTAAATGGTGATAGATATACGGAGTTTGTAATTTAGAGTGATTATATGGTTGTAAAAATCATCTATGGTTAAACTGTAATGTTACAGGCTAATACTTATATGGTTGTCTTCCTGGCTGGAGCACAAGAACACCACAGCTCAAGTTCAAATCTCCCGCATTTTCGGCGCCACTGACAAGAGTATGTACGTCATTGAACGATCACCTGAAGTCCCATATCCCCTTTGACATTCCATACCTTCTTGCACGAAATCTCACGGGTGCCGCGTACTTAATATTCTTTGAAGACGTATTGCTGCTCGCGTGTACCAGAAGATGGTACGGAGGTACCGTGTGTGTGGTCGTCACATCGAGCCCCACGTGTATTTGGACCCAGACGTTAAGCAGCAGGAGTCGGGCAGGGTGCGGGAGCTGTCAACGTGTGCTGTAGTGGTTTGTTTCAGTGAAGATATTCGCGTGTCTTTGGTTTGTTGTTGTTGTATTTGAATATTGAGTGTGTGTTTATGCCAGTTTGTGGTGTTAGTGATTTCGGAAGTAATTACACATGCCTCGTAATTCTCCCAGGTGGTCAAAGAAACAGAAGTTTACTGACAATATTCATACCAGAAAGAAGGCTACCGATAATGTGGCCCTAGAGATCAGTGGCCTAAATACAAATGGAATAGGTTATGTTCTACAAAGCACGAATGCAAGCTGCAGTAAGATAATTAATATTAACAAATTGTGAACATAAGTGCACGGAAGGCCTGAAGAAGAAGGGGGAATGGAAAAGCAAGCAGAAAAAAAGGAGGAGGAAGAGGAAAAGAAACTGGAGCACACGATTATGGATATGGAATGTTTTAGACTTCCGAGTTGGAACCTCAGTAAAATTTTGCATGCGTTTCTTTGAACGCGTTTATCTCTAATTTGCATATTTGTTGACATACGGTACATATTCTCAAAACTATTCGAGGGAATTCAATGACAGTTTTAGGGATGCTTTATTTCCCTTATGAGTATAATTTGACGAACCAGAATTCTAATACCTTACTTCAGCTAGGTGAAAAAAAAAATCTTTAAGGCAAAAATTATTTAAATATTTATATTTTAAGTTTATAAAATCATATTTTTAGCCTACTTTCGATTTTTGCAAAAAATGAAAGTAGACTTATGAGATCAACACAGGGCGAAAAAGTGTGTCTGTCTGTGTGTGTGTATGTGTGTGTGTGAGTCTGTGTGTGTGTGTGTGCGTGTATGTGTGTGAGTGAGTCTGTGTGTGTGTGTCTGTGTGTGTGTGTGTGTGTGAGTGTGTGTACTCTGAATGTCTGTCCCCTCCTATCAATTCGAACACGTTGAATGCGAATTGAACGAAATTTGGTACAAAGGTAGCACTAGCAAAGGACACCTCAGTGTCATGTTTTATATCGCCGCCATCTTTACTAAAACTGAATGGCGGCCACTCAAACGTTCAAAACGTAAAATTAAATAACGACTAACCAAATCATCCGATCTCTACCAAATTTGGTAACAACATACCTTCGTATAAGATGCGTCTTGTGACCAAACTACAAGGTCGTCCGCCATACCATTTCAGGATGGCGGCCGTGCGAATTATGCAAACTTTATAATCCATATCATGGGACCCACCAGTTCCGATTATCGAGCCGAGAATCGTTTTAACTGTTCTAAAGGAAGAGGCACGTTCGAAATTAGAAGTTTATTTTGTAATACTATAGTGCAGACGTGATTTTAAAAAGCTGAGCCGATTCAGTAATAAGACAAGATGGCAGCGGATATCTTGTGCCTGACTTATATTTCAATAATTTGAATATTGCATGCAATATAGCGTACTGATACAAAATAAATAAACTTTGTATGAAATGCTTTATATATAAATAATATACTCCAGTGATGAAATCGTTTAGTATAAATCATTATTTGCTAACAAGTTCTATGTAAGTCATTTTATATAAAACGATATTCGTTGACACAATTAGCTCAGTGGTAGAGCGTTAGCCTATCGCTCAAATGCCTATGGTTCAAACCCGACCAGAGCTAGGTTTTTTGCTTGAAATGTTATATGTTTATTGTTTTGTAATGACTCAGATGTTTTAAAATTAAGCGTTATATTGTGCATATTATGGTGTAAAATATATATTTAATTAAAACATAATTCGCCAGCAGTTTTACTCGAGACATCTAGCTGCCAAAAAGGTAACTGCACGCCGACCTAATTATTAACTTCCAGATTTTATTGAAAAGTTTCTTCTTCTGGCCGCTAGAATGCACTCGCTCTGTTAGGATTATATTGTTCGATATTTCACCACTAGATGGCACGACTAGTCTACTTGGGGCTCCATTGATTACTATACCATTGGCATTCTATTCGCATCGAATTTGAAGAATGACAAGATGATACTACGATACATTTTTACTTTTTATTTTAAAGGGTTTGTAACAGCCTATTTTGCGTTACTTGAAAATGTTATTTGAAGTAAAGAACAGAACGATTTCACATAGTAACTGAATTCAAGCCGTTGGTGTTAGTTCAGGTTATTAATTACTACTTTTATTTCAGGCAAATAGCAATCGAAAATATCCACATAGTTTGTATACACACGTCTCTGTAGGGTCATGGAAAGATTTGTTAATTCAATTAGGGTTGTGAAAGCCATGCACAACCAGACGTGTAAAGACATGCCTCAACTCAAAGTTGGATGTTGCCCACGGCAGGTCATATATGTAATAATAATAATAATAATAATAATAATAATAATAATAATAATAATAATAATAATAATAGTAATAATAATGTTATTGGTTTTACATCCCTTTTAACTACTGCTGCTTTTAGAGACACCGGGGTGCCGGAATTTTGGCCCGAAGGGGATCTTTAACGTGCCAGTAAATGTACTGACACGGCTCCCTCGCATTTGTGCACCCTCAAATGCCAGCTGACTGCGCCAGGATACGAACCTGCAACCTAGGGCCCAGCAATCGGGAACGTTACCGCTGAGCCACGCAGCCAGTCCGGTCGATTATATCTCCAGATCCATAACATTCTTGATATACTTCTTATCTTTCTTTCTTCAATGATGGTAGCAGTTTTTATCTAGGTTGTGGCTTTTGGTAGAGGTAAATCGTTTCTAAGGTCTTCAACAAAGAATAGTTCTATTATACTCTTTGATAATAACAACGAGTTATTATTATACTCATACATTTAGGAGAAAGTAGACTATATGTTCTTTACTGAACATCTTGTTTTAAAGTTGATGAAGAATAACAATTTATCTTCGTTAGATCATGCCACAGTCTTACCTCATTTCGATCAGGAAGTTTCAATGTTCTCATTCCAATACCTTTTCTAAAAATGTACCTTTAGTGATACAATATCAAAGATAAAAGCTGTGATAATTAGGATTTTTATGTTGGTAGCCCTGTAGTATTTACACTAGAATTGACATTTTTAGCCTACTTTCGATTTTTGCAAAAAATGAAAGTAGACTTATGAGATCAACACAGGGCGAAAAAAAAATGTGTCTGTCCGTGTGTGTGTGTGTGTGTGTGTGAGTCTCTGTGTGTTTGTGTGTGAGTCTGTGTGTGTGTGTCTGTGTGTGTGTGAGTGTGTGTACTCTGAATGTCTGTCCCCACCTATTAATTCGAACACTGTGAGCGCAAATTGAACGAAATTTGGTACAAAGGTAGCACTAGCAAAGGACACCTCAGTGTCCAGTTTTATATCGCCGCCATCTTGACGGAAACGTAATGGCGGCCGCACAAATGTTCAAAGCTTAAATCAAATTACGACTAACCTAATCATCCGATCTCTACCAAATTTTGCAACAACATACCTTTATGGGGGGAGCATCCTTTGACTAAACTAATAGGTCATCAGCGTAATAGTTTGCGGATGGCGGCCATCTTTGTGTGAAAATGAATTCCCCCTATTAATTCGAACACGGTGCAACCGAATGGAACGAAATTTGGTACAGAGGTAGTAGTAACAAAAGGCACCTCAGTGACATGTTTTATATCGCCGCCATCTTGAGGGAAACGTAATGGCGGCCACACAAATGTTCAAAGCTTAAATCAAATTACGACTAACCTAATCATCCGATCTCTACCAAATTTTGCAACAACATACCCTTTTAGAGGAAGCATCCTTTGATCAAATGAATAGGTCATTAGCCTAATAGTTTGCGGATGGCGGCCATCTTTGTTTGAAAATCAATTCCCCCTATTAATTCGAACACGGTGAAACCGAATGGAACGAAATTTGGTACAGAGGTAGCACTAGCAAAGGGCATCTCAGTGTCATGTATTATATCGCCGCCATATTGACAGAAACGTAATGGCGGCCACACAAATGTTCAAAGCTTAAGTTAAATTACGACTAACATAACCATCCGATCTCTACCTAACTTTGCAACAACATACCTTTATGAAGGGAGCATCCTTTGTCCTTTCTAATAGGTTATTAGCCTAATAGTTTGCGGATGGTGGCCATCTTTATGTCAAAATTGATTCCCCCTATTAATTCGAACACGGTGGAACCGAATGGAACGAAATTTGGTACAGAGTTAGCACTAGCAAAGGGCACCTCAGTGTCATGTTTTATATCACCGCTATCTTGACGGAAACGTAATCGCGGTCACCCGAATGTTAAAAGTTAAAATGTAATTACGACCAACCTAATAATCTAGTCTCTACCAAATTTTGCAACACCATATCTTTATGTGGGAAACATATTCTGACCAAACTGCAAGAACATCAGCCCAATAGTTTGCAGATGGTGGCCAAGTATGTGTGCAAACCGATTCCCCTATCAATTCAAACACGGTGAATCCGAATTGAACGAAATTTGGTACAGAGGTAGCACTAGCAAAGGGCACCTCATATTCATGCTTAATATCCCTATAGCACGTTGTATTTCAACAAGCTACTACAACTAACATTCAATCATACTCCTTGAAAAGGACAAAGAGTTATAACAATACCCATGCATTTAGGAGAAAGTAGGCTATATGTTCTTTACTGAACATCTTGTTTAAACATTAGTAGTCACATGCATGTGGTATCTGGATAAAATTTCAGATACAATGGTGAAAGCATAAAGCTAAGTTAACGCCCCCTTAAGCGTCTTTGTCCCCACTATAAGCCCTCCGAGTCTGTAATGGGAATTTAGAATTAACCAGTATATTGTTACGGACTATTGAAGAAGAAGAAAACTAAAGGATGACATGTTTCGCTCGTCAAGCAAACATCATCAAATCCAAATCTGTAAGATAAATAGCACTACAAAACGCTACCAAACCTACAGTGACCCCCACAGACAGTCTCTGCCCTCCAAAATAAAATACAAGAAAACTCGGCAGAAAACTTAGAAATTGTGGTAATTATTATTACATTAAGCACCCGAAAAAAACTACAAACTGTTTTGTAGAGCCATTTGTCTCGCAGATATGGATCTGATGATGCTCGCTTGACAAAAAAAACATGGCATCCCTTAGTTTTCTTCAATAATAGTCCGTAACAATATATACACATCAAAGAATGGTTTGCATCGAGTGGCGGTGGTACAAAACCTCCTCCAGGAGTCGTCCATTGCACGAATGGAATGGCCTGCAATGTCGCCGGACATGAACTGTATCGAACATGTCTGGGATATGCTGAAGCGTGCTATTGCTCAGCGTCCACGCCCTCCCATAACCCGCCAAGAGATCATGGATCCGCCGTTGAAGAGTGGGATCGCCTGCCTCAAGAGGACCTGGACAACTTGATCTGTGGTATACCACAGTGTGTAAGAGCCCTGCTGGACTCCCGTGGTGGCCATGTTCCTTATTGAAACGTCACAGGATGGTAAGATTACAAAACATATCAGTACCTGTCTAACAGTCCAAATGTCTTTATGTTTGTAAGATTACAACACATGTCAGTCTCTATTTAACAGGCCAAATGTCTTTCTGTTTGTAAGATTACAACACATATCAGTACCTGTTTAACAGGCCAAATGTCTTCCTGTTTGTAAGATTACAACACATATCAGTCTCTGTTTAACAGGCCAAATGTCTTTCTGTTTGTAAGATTACAACACATATCAGTACCTGTTTAACAGGCCAAATGTCTTTCTGTTTGTAAGATTACAACACATATCAGTCTCTGTTTAACAGGCCAAATGTCTTTCTGTTTGTAAGATTACAACACATATCAGTCTCTGTTTAACAGGCCAAATGTATTTCTGTTTGTAAGATTAAAACACATATCAGTCTCTGTTTAACAGGCCAAATATATTTCTGTTTGTAAGATTACAACACATGTCAGTACCTGTTTAACAGGCCAAATGTCTCTCTGTTTGTAAGATTACAACACATATCAGTACCTGTTTAACAGGCCAAATGTATTTCTGTTTGTAAGATTAAAACACATGTCAGTCTCTGTTTAACAGGCCAAATGTATTTCTGTTTGTAAGATTAAAACACATATCAGTACCTGTTTAACAGGCCAAATGTCTTCCTGTTTGTAAGATTACAACACATGTTAGTCTCTGTTTAACAGACCAAATGACTTTCTGTTTGTAAGATTACAACACATATCAGTACCTGTTTAACAGGCCAAATGTCTTTCTGTTTGTAAGATTACTACAAATATCAGTCTCTGTTTAACAGGCCAAATGTCTTTCTGTTTGTAAGATTACTACACATATCAGTCTCTGTTTAACAGGCCAAATGTCTTCCTGTTTGTAAGATTACAACACATGTTAGTCTCTGTTTAACAGACCAAATGTATTTCTGTTTGTAAAGTTCTACTCACACATGAATAAAGTCTGCAGGATTTGTCAGAATGCCGTCTCTTTTGTAATAACCTCGCCCAAAATCCCACATACGCTCTGCTTATTAATTCACATCGCTGATCAAGGGGCCAAACATAATTAGGCCTTGAAACATGTCCCACCAATGACCATACAGTGATCTTTATTTTATAAAAAGTTTTGGTTAGGTGGAACTTTTAACATATTTATTACTCAAACGAGTGTTACCCAAAACTTTTTTGATGTGTATACAGGATGGGCGGGAAGCAACTAGTAATTATTAAATGGCTATTAAATGTTTAATATTGATGGGATAATATTGGATATAGCGGGAACATACAGAACATTAAATAGGCTAGTGATTTAACATGCCGCGTAGTGCCAACGGTGGCCGCGAGCGGCGGTACACTCAAACATAACAAAGATGGCCGATCGCCTGGCAGTAAGAGAACGAGCCCAGATTGCTTCGCGCTGTGTGGAATTCGATCGTTCTTTGTCAACCGGTACAATTGCCATTACTGGGAGGCTCAGGAGCCCGGAGTTACGGTGTCGTCCAGAAGTGACTGTGTCGTGTGGAATAACGGCTACACATGCCATCGGCCCATATCTCCTGCGTGACACAATTAACGGGGAACGCTACCTTCAAATGCTTCGGGATTACTTTAGTCCCAGGATATCAGGATGGGAAATATCACCGGCATTATCTTCATGCGCACCGCCTCACTTTGCAATGTCGTGCGGAACTGGTAGGATGAGAAGTTTCCAGGACGTTGGCTGGGGAGACGTGCATCTCATGAATGACCTGAAGAAGTCCAGACCTGACACCCTGTGACTAGGCTAGGCCAAGAGGGGGTTTACCGGACGAGACCTCGCACATTGGACGAATAGGAAGCTTGTATTCGGGATGTTCTTACCAACGTCCCACACAAAATCCTCCAGAAATCTGTGGATTCCATTCCAGGTCGTTTATCGAGATTTGTCGACGCCACAGGTGCCTACATCAAAATGTAATGGAATTGTGTGGTATGCAATCATATTCCTATATAACAGTGTACATACTGTATTAATTTCAAATAAATAACTCTTCAAACATAAAAGTTATACGTTAATTTAAATTCCTAGTTACTTCCCACCCACCCTGTATACCTAAATCACATGTAATATACTTCAGGTTATTTTCCACATGTTCCAGTGATTACAATTATTTCTTGTCAACCGACTGAAAGTTACAATATCATTTGCCAATGAGGCAACACTGAAAAATTGCTTCAAAGCTCTCTTAACAGTAATATTGTAATATAGCCTCTATACTGTATATTGATACTTGAAATACCTTATAAATACGCCAATGATTAAATGATGAGGATTGCCATTCCAAGTACTATTGTAGGCCTTGTGATGAGAAATAACGAATCTAAATTTCACATCGAGTGGTACAAAACGTCATTCAGGAGTCCACCAATGTCCTGCAATGTCGCCAGACAGGAGCCTTCAGCTGATTGTTTGTCAGCTGTGTGATCAGCATTGTGAACGGTACCATTATTAATTATTAATTATTGCACGATGTGAATATTCATTTGTTAAAGTGTGCAATTTGTGTTTAATAAGGTTATTAATTAAAATGTCAAACAATATTGTATTAATTTTATAATGCCTCTTAAACATCTCTACTTAGTATAAAACAAAGTCCCCGATCCTTGGATGTCACGGGTAATCTCGAGAACCACTAGATGGATTTTGATGCGGATTTCACCATTCTGTAAAGGATATCTCAGGGAAGATTTCTGTAGAAAATAATTTATGATCAAAAGAAGCCAAGCAGTAACGGTTTCAGTGAAAAGTTGAAAAACAAACCTGGCGTCCGTGCGCTTTTTAAGCTTACGCTGGACAAACCGTTAACAATATCAATATACTACGAGTGTAAGAATTGTTCAGCATAAAAAGTTCTACAAGAAGGCTCGGAAGAGCATATCTCTATCTTCAATACATCGCCCACTATAAGTGCTTTTAGATTGGACGGAAGGGGGATTGTGTTTCATGCATCTCCCCATACTGAAATTTCTGTACGTCTGACAAGAATTCGTTGTACATGATTCTCCAAGATAATATAATTAATAGTCCCATCATGCCGAGACGTAAAACGGATATAGGTCGTAGTTCATTGACATCGAAAAAAAGATGTTCAGTAAAGAACATATAGCCTACTTTCTCCTAAATGTATGAGTATAGTTATAACTCGTTGTTTTTATCAAAGAGTATAATAGAATCATTTCTTGGTTGAAGACCTTAGAAACTAATTACCTCTACCAAACACCTCAACCTCGAAAACAACTGCTACCATCATTGAAGAAAGAAAGATAAGAAGTATCTCAAGAATGATATGGATCTGGCGACACAATCGACCGGACTGGCTGCGTGGCTCAGCGGTAACGTTCTCGCTTGCTGGACCCTAGTTTGCAGGTTCGTATCCTGGCGCAGTCTGCTGGCATTTGAGAGTGCACAATGCGAGGGAGCCGTGTTAGTAGATTTCCTGGCACGTTAAAGATCCCCTTCGGGGAAAAATTCCGGCACCCCGGCGCCTCTAAACGCAACAGTAGTTAAAAGGGACGTAAAACCAATAACATTATTTTTATTATTATTATTTTTATTATTATTATTACATAATCAACCTGACGTGGGCAACATCCAACTTTGAGTTGAGGCATGTCTTTACACGTCTGGCTGTGCATGGCTTTCACAAGCCTAATTGAATTAACAAATCTTTCCATGACCCTGCAGAGACGTGTGTATGCCAACATATTTTCGATTGATATTTGGTTGCAATAAAAGTATTAATTAATATCCTGAACTAGCACCAACGGCTAGAGTTCAGGTACTATGTGAAATCGTTTTGTTCTTTACATCAAATAACATTTTCAAATAACGCACAATAGGCTGTTACAAACCCTTTAAAATAAAATGTAAAAATGTATCGTAGTATCATCTTGTCATTCTTCAAATTCGATGCGCATAGATTGCCAATGGTATACTAATCAATGGAGTCCCACAAAGACCAGTCGTGACATATAGTGGAGAAGTACAGAACAAGATAATCTTAACAGGGCGAGTGCATTCTAGCGTCCATAAAAATAAACTTTTCGATAAAATCTATAAGTTTATCTGTAGACCGGCGTGCAGTTCGCCGCCAGATGGCCATGATAATTCACTTTTTGTTGCTAGATGTCTCGTGCTAATCTGCTGGAGAATTTTGTTTTAATTAGATATGTATTTTCCATCGTACTATGCCCAATTTAACGCGTAAATTTGAAACATTTGAGTCATTACAAACCAATAAATATAAAAAATATCCAAGCAAAAAAACTAACTTTGAAGGGGTTTGAACCATGGCAATAAGATTGCTAGGCCAACGCTTTACCACGGAACCAAACGTGTCAACGAGCAACGCCTCCAATAAAATGAGTTATATAGAACAAGTTAGCAAATAATGATTTACACTAAACGATTTCATCAGTGGAGTATATTATTTATATATGAAGCATTTCATACAAAGTTTATTTGTTTTGTATCAGTACGCTATATTGCATGCAGTACTCAAATTAGTGAAATATAAGTCAGGCACAAGATATCCGCTGCCATCTTGCCTTCTAACTGAGACGGCTCAGATTTTTAAAATCACTTCTGCACTATAGTATTAAAAAATAAACTTTTGATTTCGAACGTGCCTCTTCCTTTAGAACAGTTAAAACGATTCTTGGCACGATAATCGGAACTGGTGGGTCCCATGATATGGATTATAAAGTTTGCATAATTGGCACGGTCGCCATCCTGAAATGGTACGGCTTATGACCTTGTAGTTTGGTCACATGACGCGCCCAATATGATGGTATGTTGTTACCAAATTTGGTAGAGATCGGATAATTTGTTTAGTCGTTATATGATTTTACGTTTTGAATGTTTGAGTGGCCGCCATTCAGTTTTGGTAAAGATTGCGGCGATGTAAAAACATGACACTGAGGTGCCCTTTGCTTGTTCTACCTCTGTACCAAATTTCGTTCAATTCGGTTGCACCGTGTTTGAATTGATAGAGGGGGGGGACAGACATTTATAGTACACACACTCACACACATACACACAGACTCTCTCACACACACACACAGCCTGACACACAATTTTTGGCCCTGTGTAGATCTCATAAGTCTACTTTAATTTTTTGCAAAAATCGAAAGTAGGCTAAAAAGACGCTTATCACGTAATGCATTCATAACTGTTCCCGGGTGAAGCCGGGGCAGGTTGCTAGTTATTAATAAAGGAACTCCCCACAAATGTGCATTACATTTTGAAGTAATCCAATATGGAAAGTGTCCTCTTAGAGCATTCACTAAAATGGTATCGACCACACCGTTTAGTACACAATACGCATTCACACTGTTCAGAAGGTTAATGAAAGCCGGGCTTATGATGGAAGCCGTGTACAGCGAGTCTATTCAGAGCACTCCTCATTTTATTGTTTTATTGTTTTTATCATACTGTCTAATCTTTACGCCACTGTAATTGGGATGAAAATCCTGCTGTGCGCAAATAAATAGCGTCATTGCTGTTCTTAGAGACAACTTAGTGGGTTCGGTGACATCATACATGTTTCTGATCGCTGAGAAGTACCTATCCCTCACATGGCTTCGGAGGGAATTAGCAGAAGGTTGAAAAGTAATCCCTAAATCCTGTAATTACGATAATGACGAGAAATAAAGAATGTAAGTCTATATTAACATAACAATCCAGTTGTGGTCTTTCTCTGTTTCTCTTTTACGCAACTCAACCGAATAAGTTGAAATTTCATATGATCATAGGCCTAGTTTATACTGTACTAGCTGTACCCGGCATGCGTTGCAATGCCAATCAAAGAAAGTGTTGGGGTTTTGACTTTGTTAGTTGCAGTGCTTTTGGATTGCCAATATTTTCTTCTTTTTCCGTTAACCATCTCTAAACTATTATAAAAAAATAATTTACTATCTCAGAAACATTCACGGGAGCGTGATCAACAACTCACGAAAGTTACATCGCAATGAAATGAATGGTATATGAACGCATACGGGACTGCTGAAACGATTAGAGCGCCGTCACCCATTTGTTGAATATACTCGTAAAATGGATTTACTAACAGTAAAACCTTTCCTGGCGTGTACACAACAACTCATCAAAGTTTCATCGCAATCGGATGAATGGCATATGAACGCATACGGGATTTTG
The DNA here is from genome assembly GCA_946902985.2 of Meconema thalassinum. Lineage (NCBI taxonomy): Eukaryota > Metazoa > Arthropoda > Insecta > Orthoptera > Tettigoniidae > Meconema > Meconema thalassinum. The sequence goes on along the minus strand of OX336400.1, from coordinate 76,320,192 downwards.
TTTAAACGATTCGCGCCGTCACTCATTTGTTGAATCTTCTTGTGCGCCACCGATTGAAAAACGGACTTACTAATTCATGAACCTTCGCAGGACTGTATTCAGCTCTCCAAAGTTTTATCACACTCGGATGAATGGTATATGATCGCATACGGGACTTGATTGAAACGATTCACGCGCTGTCGCTTATTAGTTAAATCTACCCGTTTGCTACCAATTGTAAAATGGATTTACTAAATCAGAAACCTTCACGGGAGTGGAAACAACATTTCACCAAATTTCATTGCAATCACATGAATGGTATATGAACGCCTACGGAATTTCGTTTAAACGATACGCGTGCCGTTGAATCTACTCGTGCGCTACCTATTGTAAAATGGATTTACTAAGTCAGAAACCTTTCCTCGGGTGTACACAACAATTCACTAAAGTTTCTTTGCAATCGGATGAATGGCATATGACCGCATACGGGACTTTGATGAAACGATTCACGTGCCGTCGCTCATTTGTTGAATCTACTCCTGCGCTACCTATTGTAAAGTGGATTTACTAAGCTAGAAATCTTCCCTGAAGTGTACACAACATCTCACCCACGCTTCATCGCTATCGGAAAAATTGTATATGAACGCATACGGGACTTTGTTGAAACACTTCGCGCGTCGTCGCTCATTTATTTAATCTACTTGTGCGCTACCTATTTAACATGGATTTACTAAGCCAGAAATCTTCCCTGGAGTGTACACAACATCTCATCCAAGTTTCATCGCGATCGGACGAATAGTATACGAACGCATACGGGACATTGTTGAAACGCTTTGCGTGTCATCGCTCATTTGTTGAATCTACTCGTGCGCTACCTATTGTTAAGTGGATTTACTAAGCCAGAAACCTTCCCTGAGTGTATAAAACATCTCACCCAAGTTTCATCCCATTGGGGTGAATGGTATATGAACGCATGTGGGACTTTGTTGAAACAAATGCACGCCATTTTGTTGAAGTTACTCGCGCGCCATCTATTGTTAATTGGATCTACTATGCCTATAACTTTTCCTGGCGTATGCACAACAACTCACCAAAATTTGATTGCAATCGGATGAATTGTATATGAACGCATCACCAACACTTATTTGTTAAAACTACTGGTGCGCTATCTATTGTTAATTGGATTAACTATGCCTATGATTATCCCGGAAGTGTTTACAACAACTCACCAACATTTTATCGCAATCGGATGAATGGTTTATGAACGCATAAAAGACGAACACACAGACATTCCTTTATATATATCTACTTGCAGGTACCCGCGGCTTCGCTCGCGTCATAGTCGTGTCATATTGTTATTCAATGAAATGCAGGGTTAACCCCGTTAACACCCCTTTAGAACATGAATATCCAAAAATCCCTCCTTGGTAGAAGTTTTCGACACACAACAAACCTATACCCCAAATACCATTCTTCTTACTTTAATAGTTTTGGTTGGTCGATGAGAGTGAATATTCAAAAATCCTTCCTTAGTGGACGTTTTTCTTCCAGAATTTCACCCTCCCCATGGGCCCCTTAAATTGTATTTATTAAAACAACGGATGAACACCTATTTATTTAATTATTTATTCATTTATTTTTAAGCTAATTGTTTTCCGCTGAGTTTGAAACTTCTCGCCTATGGCGTTAAAGAGATACACGCTCCGTTAGGAATCTTTCAACCCCCACTTTTATCCCTTTCACCTCATAATATACACCACATCGAAAAACCATTAGACATGTGTCAGCTTATTTTTAATGATTAGTAGTTTATATGCCAAGTATCACATCATCAAATGAAACCACTCTTGAGACATTGTTATTCAATGAAATGCCCGTTTACCCCCTTAACACCTCCTTTAGAACCTGAATATCCAAAAACTTTACCTTAGTGGACGTTTCTGACATATAACGAACATATCCCCAAAATTTCATGTTTCTAACTTCAATAATTTTGGCTGGGCGATGATGAGAACGTGAGTCAGACAACATTTTCTTTAATTTTATTTTTAAGAATTTCACCCATCCCCATGAACCCCTAAAAATTGGATTTATGAAAAAAACGGTCGAACACATATTTACTTATTTTTAAGCTGTTTTTCCCCCTGAATTTGATGAGTGAGTAAGTGAGTCAATCAGTTAGGACACTTTCTTTCCTGTTTTCCCCCCAGAGTTTCACCCCTCCCCATGGGCCCATTGAATTGGATTTATGAAAATACGGTCGAACACCTATTTACTTATATTTAAGCTGATTTTTTCCCCGCTGAATTTCAAACTTCACGCCTATGTCGTTTAAGAGATACACACTCCGTTAAGAATCCTTCAACCCCCAATTTTCACTCCTTTCACCTCATAATATACACCATATCGATAAACCCTTAGACATATGTCTGCATATTTTTAATGATTAGTTTATATGCCGAATATCACATCCCCAAATGAAACAACTCGTGAGATATTGTTATTCAATGAAATGCAAGTTTAACACCCTTAATACCCCTTCAGAACATGAATATCAAAAATCCATCCTTAGTGGACGTTTTCGACATACAACAAACATATCCCCAAAATTTCAAGTTTCTAACTGCTATAGGTTTGGCTGGGGGATGATGAGTGTATATCCAAAAATCCTTCCTTAGTGGACTTCTTTCTCAGAACTTCACCCCTCCCCATTGGCCCCTTAAATTGGATTTATGAAAACACGGTCGTACACCTATTTACTTATTTTTCAAGCTGATATTTCCCCCTGAGTTTTACACTTTTTGCCTCTGTCTTTTAAGAGATACTTGCTCCGTTAGGAATCCTTCAACCCCCACTTTTCACCCCTTTCACCTCATAATATACACCACATCGAAAAACCATCAGACATATGTCTTCTTATTCTTAATGATGAGTTTTTATGCCGAGTATCACATCCACCAAGCGAACCAATCGGGAGATATTGTTATTCAATTAAATGCAGGTCTACCCCCTTAACACCCCTTTAGTACCTGAATATCCAAAAATTCTTCCTTAAGGTACGTTTTCGACATACAATGAACATAACCCAAAAATTTCATGTTTCTAACTTCAATAATTTTGGCTGGGCGATGATGAGTGAGTGAGTAAGTCAAGACATTTTCTTTCGTTTATTTTTCAGAATATCACCCCTCTTATGAACCCCTTAAATTGAATTTATGAAAAAAAAAACGGTCGAACACCTATTTACTTATTTTTAAGCTGTTCTTCCCCCCTGAGTTTGATGAGTGAGTGTATTAATCAGTTAGAACACTTTCTTTTCTGTTTTGTTCCCCCAGAAATTCATCCCTCTCCAAGGGTCCCTTAAAATGGATTTTTGAAAAAAAAAAATGTTCGAACACCTATTTACTTATATTTTAAGCTGTTTTTTCCAGTGAACTTCTCGCCTATGTCGTTTAAGAGATACACACTCCGTTAAGAATCCTTCAACCCCTAATTTTCACCCCTTTCACCTGATAATATACACCATATCGATAAACCCTTCGACATATGTCTGCTTATTTTTAATGATTAGTTTATATGGCGAATATCATATACCCAAAGAAACAACTCATGAGATATAGTTATTCAATGAAATGCACGTTTACCCCCTTAACACCTCTTCAGAACCCGAATAAACAAAAATCCATCCTTAGTTGACGTTTTCGACATACAGCGAACATATTCCCAACATTTCATGTTTTCAACTTCAATAGTTTTCGCTGGGCGATGATGAGTGAGTGAGTCAGTCAGGACATATTCTTTACCAGAATTTCACTCCTCCCCATGGGCCGCTTAATTTGGATCTATGAAAAAACGCTCGAACACCTATTAACTTATTTTTAAGCTGTCTTTTTCCCCTGAGTTTGATGATTGAGTGAGTTTGACAGTCAGTTAGGACACTTTCCCTCCTTTTCTTTTCCAGAATTTCACCCCACCCCATTGGCCCCTTATATTGAATTTGTGAAAAAACAGTCGAACACCGATTTACTTATTAAATAAGCTGATATTTTTCCGCTGAGTTTGAAACTTCTCGCCTATGTCGTTTAAGAGATACACGCTCCGTTAGGAATCCTTCAACCCTCACTTGTCACCCCTTTCATCCTATAATATACACCACATCAAAAACCCTTTGACACATGTCTTCTTATTTTTTATGTGTTCATATGCCGAGTAACACATCCCCCAATGAAACCAATCGGGAGTTATTGTTATTCAATGAAATGCAGGTTTAACACCCTTAAGAACCCCTGAATATCCGAAAATCCTCCCTTAGTGGACGGTTCCGACATACAAATGATCATATTCCCCGAAATGTCATGTGTCTAACTTCAATAATTTTGGCTGGGCGATGGTGAGTGAGTCAGGACTTTTTCTCTCAATTTCCTTTTTTCAGAATTTCACCCCTCCCCAAGAACCCCTTAAATTGGGTTTATGAAAAAGACTGTCGAACACCTATTTACTTCTTTTTAAGCAGTTTTTTTTCCCCTGAGTTTGATGAGTGAGTCTGTCAGTCAATCAGTTAGGACACTTTCTTTCCTGTTTTTCCCCCCCCCCCAGAATTTCACCCCTCCCTATTGGCCCCTTAAATTGGATTTATGAAAAAACGGTCAAACACCTATTTACTTATTTTTTAAGCTGATTTTTTTCCACTGAGTTTCAAACTCCTCGCCTATGTCGTTTAAGAGATACACGCTCCGTTAGGAATCCTTCAACCCCCACTTTTCACCCCTTTCACCTCATAATATACTTCACATCGAAAAACCCTCAGACACGTGTCTTCTTATTTTTAATGATGAGTGTATATGCCGAGTATCACATCTCCCAATGAAACCAATCGGGAGATATTGTTATTCAATGAAATGCAGGTCTATCCCCTTAACACCCCTTTAGAACCTGAATATCCTAAAATCCTTCCTTAGTGCGCGTTTTCGACTTACCACGAACATATCCCCAAAATTTCATGATTCTAACTTCAATAGTTTTGGCTGGGCGATGATGAGTCAGTCAGTCAGTCAGTCAGTCAGTCAGTCAGTCAGTCAGTCAGGACACTTGTTTTTATATCCCTATATCCCTATATATATTATAATTGTGAAAGTCTGTGTGTGTGTGTGTTAGTTTGTTACCTCTTGACACTAAAACGGCTGGACGGATTTGGATGAAATTTGAAATGGAGACAGCTTATACCCTGGGATAACATATAGGCATCCTTTCATCCGGAAATAAATCATTGTTCCCGTGGAACAGGCAACATAACTGAAAAGTCACCAAAAATACTCAACCGGGACAAAATATCGAAGTTGTCGCAAAAAGACCGGACAAAGCTCATTTTACGCCCCTCGGATGCAAGGAACAATACTCGGTAGGTCCCTACGGGACACCGAAAACCACATTTTAAGGCCCTAAAACCAACCGTTTCAAAGATATTCGCAGAAAACTATCTTTACTCTGATAAACTGATGAAATAATGGCAAGTCCGTTTCCATGGCAACTGAACCTCACGGTATGACATCCGATTTCATATACATATCCCTGTAGGAGGCAAAGCCAATCAATTTGTTATCTTTTTCAAGATATATATGAACACAATAAGAACAGGGTAACGCGCCTGCCTCTCATCCGGAGGCCCCGGGTTCGATTCTTGGCTCCATCAGAGATTTTAGACACTGACGTGAGGACTGCAACGGAGTGCACTCAGCTTCGTGAGGACAATTGAGTAGCTGTCTGATAGCGAGGCAGCGCCCTGGTCACGAAGAACAAGACTAACGGCCGAGGAGACACGGTACACTGACCACGCGTCACCACAATATCTGCAGGCCAAATGGCTGGGAAGCGGTCGCATGATAGGCCTAGGCCCTTCATGGTCTGTAGTGCCAGGGGTAAAAAAATAGGGAAAGCGCCTTCTAATACCACCTTTAATTTGTAAACACTACAGTAGCGGCTTCTAGGGAAGCGTGATGGCGCAGTGGCTTAGCTTCTCGCCTTTCACCAGGACGGCCGGGGTTCGAATCCCGGTGACAGCGGGGTGGAATTTTCACCTGGAAAATCACGTGGCGTCAGGAAGAGCATCCGGCCTTAAATCCCCGGCCAAAACCGAAATGAGCCTGGCTGGCTACGGCGACCCCAATTAATTGGGAATAGCTGAAGAAAGTTTTACAGTAGCAGCTACTAAATAAAGGTAGCGATATAGCTACGTTCAATTTCATAAACACTGGGCTCACAAATCCCGTATAGTTAAGTAAAAATAACAGTCTGGTCGTTATTTCAGTAGCAACGAAGCTCTGTGGTGGCTATTGCAGTGTCCGTAACACTTAAGGCATCCCGCCGTCACATACCTCAATGTGCACTTACAAAATTGTGAACCAGTCTATTTTACTGAAAAGAATTTCTACGAGCGAGTATCCACTCCGGCAAAAACCACACTCACTACCTTTTCCAAAATTTACACAAGACATGATTTTTAAAGCACTCTTCTGTGTTGAGGTACAGAGATATACCACATGGAAAGATACAATAAAATGTTGGCAAATCTGAGTTCAAGGAACTGCTGTTCAGAATAGGCTTTCGGTGCAGGTTATGCGGCCAATGTTCGTAACATGGAATGTTTTCTTTTGACAATGCATCTACACCATGTGCGAGGGCAACGCATTTCAAAGATCTCTAAAAACAAAATAAACAGGTAGTTGGAGAAAAATTTTAAGTGGGAGCAAAGATTCAAAGAGAAATAATTTCATCTTAGAGATTTGCTGAGTTTTTGAATGGTATGGACTCCGTCTTGAGGAAATAATTCATGATGGAAATCAATAAATGTAAAGCAAAATTATTGGAATGCAGCCAAAATAAATCAGAAACCTCTATGCACATCAAATTGGCAGGTGAAACGCTACGGGAAGTAGGAGACTTCTGTTACTTAGGAAGAAAAATAGCCAGTGATGGACGAAGCAAAGAGGTTGGCTCAGGCAAGGACATCATTTCTACAGAAAAGGAATCTGTTGACATCGAATATACATTTAGATATTAGGAAGTAATTTTTGAAAGCTTTTGTCTGGAGCGTGACACTATAAGGAAGTGAAACTTGGTCTAATGGTGCAGCAGAAAAGAGGAGAATTGAAGCGTTTGTAATGTGGTGTTACAGGAGAATGATGATGATCAGATGGGTAGATGGGGTAACAAATAAAGAGCTATTAAGACGAGTGGGAGTGGAGAGATGTTTCTGGCGACTGCTATTGAAGAGAAGATATAGGTTGGTACGACACATATTAAGACACCCAGAAATAGCAAGCTTAGTTATGGATGGGAGGGTTAAGGACAAGAACTGTAGGGTAGACCAGGGTAAAACAGATTGCCTCGGATGTAGGGTGTGGTAGCGATATAGAGATGAAACGATTAGCTCAGGAGAGGGAGTCATGGAGGGCTGCATCAGTCCAGTCAAGAAACTGAAGACTCAAACAACAACAGTTGGGAATTTTAATTACTTAGAGAGGCATGTGAGGCAAAAGGGTTGTTGGAGAATTTCAATCCCTGGGATGTAACACTGGAAGAGAGTGCATAATGTACATCAACGGCCAAGGTCAGAGATATTTTACTATAGGTAAGGAAACATACTTTTGATTCCCCATATTCCGATAGATTTGCCATTCCAGTGTGCAAGAGTGCAGTTCCCTCTTCAAACAATATTCGCAATTTCTATTAACAAAGCGCAATCGCACACACTTAACAGCAGGTGTACAATTGCATCGTTCCCATTGACTTGATCGCGAGCGAAGCCGCTGGTACCTGCTAGTAAGAGATAACTGAAAAACATAGCGTTATTGTTGTTGTTTCTACTGGTTTCTTCTGGCGTAGGATAAAACAGACCAAATTACGATGCAGAAGGAATGAACACAGCTCATTTTATACCCCTCGGTGCGAGAAACAGTATTTGGTAGCCACACCGAAAATCACATTTTAAGGTCCAGAGCCAAATGTTTTCGAGATATTTACAATATAATCCCCGCTCTTGTATACTCAAGGAACGACAACTCGTAATCATGGCAACATCAGCTCATGATGTTCCATTGAGCTCTCCATATAGGCTACTGTAGTAAGAGACAACATCAGCTCATGATGTTCCACTGAGCTTTCCATATAGGCTACTGTAGTAAGGGACAACATCAGCTCATGATGTTCCATTGAGCTTTCCATATAGGCTACTGTAGTAAGAGACAACATCAGCTCATGATGTTCCATTGAGCTTTCCATATAGGCTACTGTAGTAAGAGACAACATCAGCTCATGATGTTCCATTGAGCTTTCCATATAGGCTACTGTAGTAAGAGACAACATCAGCTCATGATGTTCCATTGAGTTTTCCATATAGGCTACTGTAGTAAGAGACAACATCCCGCTCAGATACAATATCATAATAAATTATTTAATTTAATGATGTGATCTGTTATAGAAAAATTATTTTATAATCGACATTTTTGAAATATTCTTATTTTGTTTTTCTATATTTTTCTGTGGGTGGCTTCGGTGGTGTAGTTGGTAGCATGCTGAGCTTCTATGCCCGAGGTCACGGGTTCAAACCCGGCCGAAGTCTTCGGATTTTTTAAGAGCGTTAAAAATCCCTCAGTATGCCTTCCTTCGGAGGGGAGGTAAAGCCGGCGGTCCCATGCCATAGATTTATGGCATGATAAGGAACCTTCCACTAACTACACTTGTGTGAAGCCAAAATTTGTAGGTTAGTATTGATTACGCTCTATTAGTTCCAACGTTCGCCACCAGGTGCTGACTGTGATGCCATTTAGTAGTGAAGTCCGCAAGCTAGGTGTCGTGGACGGCAGCATTTGGTAGTAAAAGTTCTACTTGAAATTACTGTCTGCAGTCCTTACTTGAACTAAAAGAAAACAGATAACACACACTAATACAGCGATCACAATTAACTCCGGTTATCAGACTCTTTCTACACACACACAAAGTACACGGGGCTACATGACCGCGTTGTCGCAGCCCCTAAACTAAAGAACCAACCAACCATACTTTTCTGTGTATTTAGTACAGCAATTTTAGCATTGTCGAAACCAATATATTTAAAGGAAACTACAGTACAACTAAAATAATCCTACATCTTTAAACAGCACCCGGGCAACGCCGGGTAAAACAGCTAGTATGTAACTAATATTACAATGGCTAGGGAAGAAAGGAAATTAAACTATAAATAATATTATAACGCTTAGAAATAAGAAGTCTAAATATACTAGTTACATTGAAAATATAAGAAAAACGTTCGAAATAACATTGCGATGATAAAGAAAACAATATATTCTAAATAGTATTTCAGTGACTGTTAAAATGGAGTTTTATTGCTGAATAATATTGTAATGATGAGAGAAACATTCTAAATAATATTGCAATGATGAGGAAAATGGAATACTATTGCTAAATATAGTTGTAATGATAAGAATACATTTTAAATGATGATAATAATAAAAATAATAATAATAATAATAATATTGCAATGGCGATTAAAATGGAATGTAATTGAACGTTTAATTCTAAGAACCAGACAAGTACAAAAATTAAATTGTTCAGAAAATAAAAGACAGTATAGCTTCAAATTTTCCGAGTGAAATAAACATTGCTTCTGGACCTACTACTGTCTTTCTAACAGCTTTACATTGCACATAAAGGGATTATATATGTTTATAAGTATAGTTGAGAAAACCTCAAAAAACCTTTGGACTAGTTTGGTTTTTGACGAAATCTTAGTTGAATACAAAATTGAAAAATATGTTATTCCTCAAATACGATTATTTATCATGTAAATCCTAAAAAAGTGCAAATCATTATTGAATGCCCAACAATCCAGGTAATTAATTATCTTGGTAAAGCATTGGACTTGCCTTATTTTTGTAGAATCCCCAATATTTCACACTCGTATATAACCCGACCTGTCTGCTGTTTGGAGACAGCAATAATATCTATACGCAGAGCTGGCCTTGAAGAGGAACAAGATGTAAATATCTCAAAAAGTCTATTAGCCTACTTTCGATTTTTGCAAAAAATGAAAGTAGACTTATGAGATCAATACAGGGCGAAAAAAGTGTGTCTGTCTGTGTGTGTGTATGTGTGTGAGTCTGTGTGTGTGTGTGTGTGTGAGTGTGTGTACTCTGAATGTCTGTCCCCCCCTATCAATTCGAACACGGTGAGCGCAAATTGAACGAAATTTGGTACAAAGGTAGCACTAGCAAAGGACACCTCAGTGTCATGTTTTATATCGCCGCCATCTTGACGGAAACGTAATGGCGGCCACACAAATGTTCAAAGCTTAAATCAAATTACGACTAACCTAATCATCCGATCTCTACCAAATTTTGCAACAACATACCTTTATGGGGGCAGCATCCTTTGACCAAATTAATAGGTCATCAGCCTAATAGTTTGCGGATGGCGGCCATCTTTGTGTGAAAATCGATTGCCCCTATTAATTCGAACACGGTGAAACCGAATGGAACGAAATTTGGTACAGAGGTAGTACTAGCAAAGGGCACCCCAGTGTCATGTTTTATATCGCCGCCATCTTGACGGAAACGTAATGGCGGCCACACAAATGTTCAAAGCTTAAATCAAATTACGACTAACCTAATCATCCGATCTCTACCAAATTTTGCAACAACATACCTGTATGAAGGGAGCATCCTTTGTCAAATCTAATAGGTCATTAGCCTAATAGTTTGCGGATGGCGGCCATCTTTGTGTGAAAATCGATTCCCCCTATTAATTCGAACACGGTGAAACCGAATGGAATGAACTTTGGTACAGAGGTAGCACTAGCAAAGGGCACATCAGTGTCATGTTTTATATCGCCGCCATCTTGACGGAAACGTAATGGCGGCAACACAAATATTCAAAGCTTAAATCAAATTACGATTAATCTAATCATCCGATCTCTACCAAATTTTGCATCAACATACCATTATGGAGGGAGCATCCTTTGACCAAACTAATAGGTCATTAGCCTAATAGTTTGCGGATGGCGGCCATCTTTGTGTGGAAATCGATTCCCCCTATTAATTCGAACATGGTGAAACCGAATGGAAGGAAATTTGGTACAGAGGTAGCAATAGCAAAGGCCACCTCAGTGTCATGTTTTATATCACCGCCATCTTGAAGGAAACGTAATCGCGGCCACCCAAATGTTAAAGGCTAAAATGTAATTATGACCAACCTAATAATCTAGTCTCTACCAAATTTTGCAACAACAAATCTTTATGTGGGAAGCATATTCTGACCAAACTGCTAGATCATCAGCCCAATAGATTGCAGATGGTGGCCAAGTATGTGTGCAAATTGATTCCCCCTATCAATTCAAACACGGTGAAACCGAATTGAACGAAATTTGGTACAGAGGTAGCACTAGGAAAAGGCACCTCAGTGTCATGTTTTATATCGCCGTCATCTTGACGGAAACGGAATGACGGCCACCCAAATGTTAAAAGCTTAAATCGAATTTTGACCATCCTAATAATTTGATCTCTACCGGAATTTTGCAACAACATGCCTTTTTGTGGAAAGCATCTTATGACTGACTACAAGGTCATCAGCCCAATAGTTTGCAAATAGCGGTCATGTATGTGTGCAAATTCATTCCCCGGATCAATTCAAACACGGTGAAACCGAATTGAATGATTTTTTTTACAGAGGTAGCACTAGCAAAGGGCACCTCATATTCATATTTAATATCCTTATAGCACGTTGTATTTCAACAAGCTACTACAACCAACATTCAATTATACTCCGTGAAAAGGACAAAGAGTTATAACAATACCCATGCATTTAGGAGAAAGTAGGCTATATGTTCTTTACTGAACATCTTGTTTTTGGACTTGTCTTGTTTTTGAAATGAACCCTTCAATTGCTAAATATAATTGTAATGATGAGAATACATTTTAAATAATATTGCAATGATGACAAATACTTTCTAAATAAACTGTAATGATAATTAAAATTGAATTAAATTACCCGGTAATATTGGAATAATGAGAAATAAATTATAATAATATGGTGGCCATGTAGCCCCGTGTACTTTGGGTGTCTGTCTGATAACCGGTTAATTGTGATGGCTGTATTAGTGTGTGTTATCTGTAATTCAGCTATGGACTGCAGACGATCACTTTTAAGTAGTTCCTACTTTTAATACCAAATGCTAAAAGTCAACGACACCTAGCTGTGAACTTTGCTACTAGATGCCACCACAACCGGCCACTAGCTCCGAACGTTGGTACGGAGTAGAGCGGTTATCAAATCTTACCTACAAATTTTGCTTCACACAATTGTAGATTGTGGAAGGTTCGTTTACAAGCCATAAATCTATGAAATGGGCCCGCCGGCTTTACTTCCCCTCCAAAGGAAGGTATTCTGAGGGATTTTTAACACTCTTAACAACTTCGGCCAGGTTTGAACCCGCGATCTTGAGCATAGAAGCTCAGATTGCAACCAACTACGCCACCGAAGCCGCCTTCTAGTAATATTACAGAGACGATTAAAAAGAAATGTAATTATTAACTGGTGTTTAAGTGGATTTCAAATGCCGTTATATTTTAATGATATAATGATTTAAATTCTACATAATATTCTAAATAATATTGTACGCGTGACGACGAGGGTATGTTTTGGTAGAGATCGGTGCGGGTTGCGGTGAGTTGGCAGGGGGAGGGCGACCTACTGCGGGAGAAAATGTACATCACATAACCGACAGTAGTGGCTACGCTGGCTAAAGCTCAGCATTAGGTAATGGGGCCTAGCTCTCTGCTGACTCGGTAGACGCGTGGGTTCGAGCCCCACCGTCGGCCGTCCATGAAATGGTTTTCCATGGTTTCCCATTTTCAACAGCATGCAAATGCTGGGACAGTACCTTCTGACAGGCCACGGCCGCTTCCTTCCACATCCTTGCCCAGTTTCATTCATCTTCATCCATTCCATCTCTCATCCCGACGCGCAGGTCGCCCAGGGGCGTCGACTAGAAAGACCTGCACTCGGCCTCTCAGGAGGCTACACAAAAGAAAGAAAGAAAGAAAGAAAGAAAGAAAGAAAGAAAGAAAGAAAGAACTAATCGCTACCATAACTAAGCGAGCTATGTAAAGCTCATTTCACATGGCTGGATTGGATACCTTACTAATCGCTACCATAACTAAGCGAGCTATGTAAAGCTCATTTCACATGGCTGGATTGGATACCTTACTAATCGCTACCATAACTAAGTGGTCTATGTAAAGCTCATTTCACATGGCTGGATTGGATACCTTACTAATCGCTACCATAACTAAGCGAGCTATGTAAAGCTCATTTCACATGGCAGGGTTGGATACCTTACTAATCGCTACCATAACTAAGTGGTCTATGTAAAGCACATTTCACGTGGCTGGATACCTTACTAATCGCTACCATAACTAAGCGGTCTATGTACAGCACATTTCACATGGCTGGATTGGATACCTTACTAATCGCTACCATAACTAAGAGGTCTATGTACAGCACATTTCACGTGGCTGGATTGGATACATTACTAATCGCTACCATAACTAAGTGAGCTATGTACAGCTCATTTCACGTGGCTGGATTGGATACCTTACTAATCGCTACCATAACTAAGCGGTCTATGTACAGCACATTTCACATGGCTGGATTGGATACCTTACTAATCGCTACCATAACTAAGTGAGCTATGTACAGCTCATTTCACGTGGCTGGATTGGATACCTTACTAATCGCTACCATAACTAAGTGAGCTATGTACAGCTCATTTCACGTGGCTGGATTGGATACCTTACTAATCGCTACCATAACTAAGTGAGCTATGTACAGCACATTCCACATGGCTCGATTGGATACCTTACTAATCGCTACGATAACTAAGCGGTCTATGTACAGCACATTTCACGTGGCTGGATTGGATACCTTACTAATCGCTACCATAACTAAGCGGTCTGTGTAAAGGTCATTTCACGTGGCTGGATTGGATACCTGGGATTTGGGGCTCACAGTTTCGAATCCAGGCTTTGCCAAGCGCCACCGTAAGTGTGGGTTTTCTCCCGATTTCCCCTCCCCCCTCAATTTTTCCAATCAAGGTATTTCAAGTCCTACTCCTGTCCTTGACCTAAATATTTATTTTTACACGCTGTTGCAGAAATTAAAATAGCATAAATTCTAAATTCACACGGTAATACTGTGCCCAACTCTAGGAATGGGTATTCCGTGATTCAGACACCTAGATATCAAGGGAAAGGCTACAGCCGCTTTTGAAAGTTGAGATATTTGAATATCGCGCTCCACTACTCCTGGAAGGAAATGGAAACTTTGTGCAGCCAAGAGCATGTTAAGTGACGTAGCGAGTAGTAGCAGAGGTCGAGACTATTTGTTGATTAAATAGTTAGCCATGGAGTAGGGACTTGAGACTTGGATCAGATTAGTGGCACGGCCAAATGAAAGAGAATGCACTTAGTCTCAAGTGAATCGGACCAGAGACACCGGAGATATGAGGATTTCCAGATTTCAGCGTGATCAAGCGTGGACCCGAACGTTTTGAATAAAAGCCGACCGGCCCAAGCATCATCAGCTCACTTCGAACCAAGCTCTTGCATGACAAGGTGCTGCTGCTACGTTGAGCCAAGGCACATGGTTGCCGGATCTACGCCGAAGATATCTTTAAATTGTGATAGTTACAAAAGTACTACGATACGTGTGGAACATAGTAAGTTTCCGGCAGAGGGAATCACTAACGTGATTGTTATTTTTCTACGGACACTGGTGAAATACTTTATTTCTATATGGACATATGCTAGACTTTGTCTAGAAAGTACTTTGTCACAGTTCAGTAATAATAATTCTATACATGGATATTTTAATCCAATTAGTCAGTTTCATATATTGTAACTTGATAACCACTCCAATCTTTCAGTATATTGAAAGCCAGTCTATCACGGTGTTGTTCATTAGCCGACAAACGGAAACTATAAGTTGCTTCGCGCATGATAGATGGTGATAAATGATGCCCAGGGAACGATCTTCAGAACAGCCGTTGATTGATTTAGACTGTCAGTGTTTTCTTGTACTGAAAAGATTACCGTGAGTTATGTTACAACTGACGTATTTGAGAATAGATCATTTCGATCTGACCCCAGTTAAGCAAACTGTTATGGCTTTAACAGAAGTAAATATTATAATGGATCAACAGTTACTTCCAACTTCAAGAGATATTTCCACTATGTCTTGTTAGACAGATTGTGGGTATATAATGGCGGCCGATACAAGGATTAGACGTGCGTGTCCAATAGGGCATGTATCTGGATAAATCTGGTTCAGACCAGGTTCACTACGCTTCAAGACCAACGATAAATGTAAGCCACATTTGATTTTATATTATGCCTAGCTAATTGGAACAAACTCATTATCAGCAGATGACCAACACATTTATTTTTCTTCGTATTTAAATCTTGCAATGATTTACGCAAGACACATTAGGAATAGTCTGAGCATTTTCAGCACTCAGAACAGTTTAGGATCGATGACCGAGCATAACGAGCATTTATTTGAATGTTTCATATTCTTTGATAATCACGGTAATCAGCCGAGGTAACTGTAAAAGTTAATAATTATTTTTTGTTGAGAAATGGAGATTTTATCCATATTCGAAGAATCGAACATGTGGATTCACACATAATGAAATAATAATTAAACATATTTAAAATAAAATAACTAATAATAATAAGAATCCACTAATAATAATAATAATAATAATGATTTTCATAACTTTTCTAAATAATTCTTGAATCTTATATTTTCTAATAATCACATTCATTGAGAGAGAGATTATGAAGTAGTTTAATCATTTCTAGTTTGGAACAGGTGATTTTCCGGAGGATAGTGGTTAGCGCAAGCCCGCATTCAACCAACATGACAGTTCTGGTTGAACAGTTAATATTTGTCATGAGCAAAGTATATTTTTCAGATAACACGGAGAGGCATGAAACGGGAAGCAAATGATATTTGTATCAATTGGGATATTTTGTATTTATATAAAATCATGACGTAGATACACATTCGAAAGTGAAATAGAGAGTATCATAAGTGTGGTAACTTCACGATTTGAACTGAATGGTAAAATAAAATAAACTTGTAAGTTTATAAATCTTCCAGTGTGGATAACAAGCAGAGGCTTGATTTATTGTATAAATTTAGGGAAGAAAATTTATGTGTGTGGAGTAGTTGAAATGCCATTCCCAGGTGCGCATGTTTAAGTCGCAGGAATGAGGAGGTTTTTATTTGAGCATCAATCAACTAGCAGGTTCGATGACTCAGTGATAAAGAAGGAGTATTGGAACTACACATTGCGTCGTATGAATGACCCAAAGGTTATTTCTTAAAAAAAACATCAGTTCTTATTTTAATCTTGTTTACGGATTCCATTAAGACTTTGATTTTTCTAGAACCCGGATTTGTCATGATAGTATTTTATTCTTCTTCAGAGGAAGATCTTTGCCGTTGTTGTTGGAATATTGTGTTCTTACAAAAATAATAAAATGGGCCACTGCCAATTATAAATAATTCTATAATCACGAATAATTTGAAGGATGTTTTTCAACCCTAGTGTCATGAAATAAATGAATTTATTATGAAGCTACAATTCTTATTTCCGCATTCTGTTCAAGAATTGCAAGTTGTGAAAATTATTAAAATGACCACAAACATAAATATTTTTTTAAATAATGATTCCAAGTGGAAAATCGAATATTCGAATGGTCCAACAATTTATTGATCAAGTTGATGATTCAGAAATCATATATTTTGTTAGGAACTTGAAGTTCATAATCGAGTCACTTCTCGAAACGTTTAAGGTCGGAAGAACAATTAATTTTGTTGTGCTTCGCACAGTTCTTCGATGCTATTCTCAAGGGTCAGATACTTTTCAGATGTTCTTATTAATATGTGTACATAATTTGTGTTGATTCAGAGATGATAATATTTTTTGACAATATTTTTTTTGAAACTGGAAAAATAAGTGAAAGTTAAAAATCCTATGAACAATTATTCTACGAGTGTTAATATTATGTGAACTGCAATATTTCCAGTAAAGACAATTAAATTTGAACTGGATTTAATCATAAATAATGGATATAATTTTGGAACACAGTCTACAGGACTGATAATCAGACTTGTGTCTCCAAAGATAATTGTCCAATGTGTTGGAAAATTTCTGTAAATTGTGTAAATAGTAATGTGGGTCGCCACACATGAATGATGCTGCTTTGAGCAATTTATTTTGCAGTCAATTTTAAATTCAGAATAAAATGAGATCATTTTACATGATGTGTTATGCCAGTTGAATCTCCTTCTATCCTTATTGTTGCATTGAGCCAAAAATCAGTAAAGCATTTTTTTCATTTGATGTCGTTTTTGCGATTAGCTTTAACCCATCTGGCGCCCCGGGATATTTTGACTCTCGTGCTGACTGATTCTTGGTAAAATGCATATGTGGTCGTGCGGACTCCGGTCTAAACGGGCACATAAAATAAGATAGAGAGAGAAATGGCTTCGAACCTGGGGCTCGAGTTAGACATGGTCAATCGCATGCCGATTTAAATTGTGATAATTTTTTTTCTATAGATATTTTGGGAGTTGAGAGATGTCTGGTTTGGATGAATAAATTAGTAGGAAACCCAATCAGTGGGGAATATTAAAAATTTAACTGGGTTAATAATTAGAATGGGTTTGATTATTTTGATAATGGCTTAACCATTAGGGCGTCAAGTAAATTCAGTAGTAAACGTTCGATGACTGGACATACGCATTATTAGAATCCAGGTGGAGGATATTTGAGAACTTGCATATTTTTCTTGTGATATTGTGGTAAATGTAATTCGTAAAAGTAGAGAATTTTGTTTTTCCATCACGTCGACATTAGGAAAAATCTCATTTTATTAGAGTGTTCCAATTAGCTATTCATATTTCTTGTTCTTGTTATAATCTTGTGTCTGCCAACATGTATACCCCTAAGTTTTGAATAATAATGGAAAATTATGGAAGAGATGATGAGGATGATGAGGAGTTTGGAAGAGATTTCCAAAGAAGCTGGACTGCGTGTAGCAGCCATTATGAAAGAAAATACAGAGGCTTTGGAAAAGAAACTTAAAGAAAATTCCGATATGTTCGAAAGCATGTTAAATGATAAACTTAAAGAAAATTCTGATTCTTTAGATGATAAACTTAAGAAAAATTTCGATTTGTTAGAAAGCAGGTTAAAAGATAACTTGAAAGAAAATTTAAATAGTAAATTTAATTCTATGGAAAATAAATTTAAAGAGAATTCAGAAATCTTGAAAATGTCACTTGAGAGTAAAATGACTAAATTATGCGAAAAAACACATGAACTCGAAACGTCGTTAGCCACTAACGCAAGTTTAATGGACGATAAGTTTCGCGATGCCGATCTAAGATCCCAAAGCTTAGCTGATAGGATAGTACGTGGTCTTAGGAAAGTTGGTGAAGACATGATCAACCTAGAAGTCAGGGTGAAAAAAGAGAACAATGAGATGGCAACTCTAGTTGTTCAACGTTTGGCAGAACAATTTAAAGAACTCATAGTGGGAGAAATAAGAGAAGGTGTGATTAGTGAATTACAAACTGAAATTAAAACCACAGTTATCGATGAGATTAAAGACACACTCAAGCTGGAGAACCAAGAGGGAGTCAAGGAGATTAGGGAATCTTTGTCATCCCATATTCAAATAATTTCCAAAGAGATTCAAGCAACTCAGAAGGACATATCAGATGTGACAGGGTCGTTGAAAAGTCACGAGGCTGTTATGAACCAGATATCCACTGATGTCAAGGAGAACTGTAAGTAAACCGAAGAAATTAGAAAACTGGCAGAAGAAAACCATAAGGAAATTGAGGCTATGAAAACCCAAATCAAGGACGAGAAACAGTCTGACTATCTGTTGAAAATGTCAAGTATAAGGGGAGAAGAACCGATACAGATAAACCTAGGAGCAGCTAGAGAAACTGATAGTCAAAGACAGGATGAGGTCAGGACAGTATTTCAATCCAACCCCATAACTGTATTCAAGAATGTAGAGGATAAGCCTTCTAAATTTTGAGGGCGAGATTCTGTGACACCCGTAGAATTCTTGAGAGAAGCAGGTGATTACCTAAAAGATTCCAAAATCCCTAAGGAAAGACAAATCCGAGTGATAGGGAAATTTCTGGAAGGTCCCGCACTTCTTTGGTTTAGAGCTTTCAGGTCCACTCTCACCAATTTTGAGGAGTTTTCCCGTGGGTTATTAAAGAGTTTTGGTCCCCGGAAACCCAACAGCAAGTCAGAGCTGAATTATATTCAAAGAGATTCTCGACGTCACAACCTACTCGCTACTCTACGTTCTTTTCTGGACAGCTTTCTAAACTTCAACATTTAGATCCGCCGATGCCAGATAATGAATTAATTACTGCATTAATACGTCAGTTTCCAGCAGAAGTCCAAAGAACTTTGGTCGCTGCTGACATTTATAATATGGAGAAATATGACGAGGTATTGCAGAAACTTGATCACACGAACGCTCAATTCTTCCATCAGAAGGGAGAAAAGAATAGCAACGCTGTATACGCTGTTATGGCCGACAGTTATTCCCAAACACCTCGAGAGATTCGAGAGGGGCGAGAAGAGAAAACGCAGAGGGAAGAGCCCGATAAAAGAGGATGGAATCAGAACAATAACAGATACAGTTACAAGCCTTATGGGAGACCGGATGGTGGATATCGATATAATACTCGATGGAGAAGGCCAAGGTATAATCAAGGAAGGTACCAGGAAAGAAGGTACTATGGTAGAAACAATAACTACAATAACAGAGGGAATGTGAATACTCGTCAGTCCAATGAAGAGTTCAATAAGGACACGAGGAAGAACTTGGAAGAAAGACACCAAGAAAACTTGCAGTTCTTGGAACAGAAGTCCAATGAACCAGGTCCATCGGGAACACAACAATCCCGGGGGAATGGGAAAGAAAAAAACTTCGAATTCACAGTAGAAGATAGAATTTTGAACACTTTCACTTCCAGGATTATTAAATGGCAAGCAGAGGATGATGACTTAATTCAACATAATGACGAACGGAAAGAAATGGGTACAAGAATTAAAATGCCAATCATATCATGCGAAGTATTCGGTATGCCTGTCGATACTTTAATTGATACTGGGGCTATGCTTTGTATTGTGAGCGAGAAGCTTTATATTCTGTGGAAACTCAAAGAGAATTTAGAGGAGATTCCAATATCAGGAATTAAAATCCAAGGAATAACACCCAACAAAATATCTCTGTGTAAAACACAATTATACTTATGTGTTACTATTGGAGGACATGATTTCCGACATGTGTTTGTAGTAATGAAGGACATGGCTTTTGACATGATATTGGGAGCAGATTTCATTCAGAAATATCAAGCAGTGATAGACATGAAGACAGAGACGATCAGATTCAAGAATACCGAAGAGATAAACTTCGAGGGAAAAGAAGAGGAATCCATCGAGGGAGATGCTCAATGGTCTCTGATTTTTCATGAAGCTGAAGGAAGAGAAGTCTACACTGAGAAGGAGTCCCCAGAGCTAGGAAAAATTTTGGAAGAGTACCACGATATTTTTGATATTAAACCTGGTGAAATTAAAGATTTTGAATATCGTATTCGTGTAAATGATGATGCACCTTTCCATGCTAAATTGTATCCGGTAGCGGAAAAGCATCGAGAAATGGTAAAAGTGCTTATCAAAGAGATGGAAAGTAACAACGTGATTGAAAAGTACACTACATCTTATGTCAATCCATTAGCAGTAGTGTCTATGCCGGATGGAAGTCTGAGACTGTGTTTAGACGCGCGAAATTTGAATTCAAGATTGCTGCCAGAGTATGACAGACCACCAATCATTAGGGAACTGTTAAGGAGATTCCAAGGCAAGGTCTGGTTCTCTAACATTGATCTCACTTCGTCCTACCACCACATTAGGCTTAGTGAAGATTCCAAAACGTTTACAGGATTTATGTTTGACCAGCAGACATATGTATTCTGCCGTCTACCATTTGGGGTCAAAACATCTGGATCTGTTTTGATCAGAGCAATGGAACAAAACTTGAGTCCTGAAGTAAAAGAGATAGCAATTCGTTACATAGATGATATCCTAATTGCATCTGAGACTAAGGAGGAACATTTGTTACATCTTCAGATGTAATTCGCAGATTTGAGAAAAGCGAACTTTATAGTAAACCTTCGAAAATGTCAGTTCTTTCGGAAGGAAATAAAATTTTTGGGCCACATTTTGGATGGTGAAGGATACCGCCCCAATGAGACAAAGATACAGGTGATTGCAAATTTCCCTAGACCTACTAGAGAGAAGAATGTCCGCAGTTTTCTCGGGACATGCCAATTCTTCGCAGGGCATTGTCCAAGCTTCACCAAGACGGTTGCTCCATTGCAGGAATTATTAAAAAAGGGAAACAAATGGAAATGGAATGAAGATTGTGAACAATCATTTCAAGATGCCAAGAGGTTATTGGTGAACAGCGTGAAATTGGAGTATCCTGACTTTACCAAGAATTTCATCATAGAATCCGATGCATCCACCGTAGGGATGGGGGCTATTCTTCTTCAAGGAGATGACGATCACAAGAGACGTTAGCTGGTGTTCATAAGCAGGAAACTTCGTCCATCAGAAAGGAATTATTACACCACAGAGCTAGAAGCCCTTGCTGTAATCTTCGCGTTGGAGTCGTGGAAGAAAATGTTAATTGGACATTCAGTAATTGTGAGGACTGATCACCATGCATTTGAGTTTATCTTGAGAACAAACTTTGCCAGTGATAGGATAACTAGATGGTCATATTTTATCCAACAATTCAACCTAGTTATTGAACACACTCCTGGAAAATTGAACGTTGGAGCCGATTTATTGAGTAGAGCAGTGGAGTCTACATCTAAGGTTTTTCAAGTTAACCTGACGCAGGAGGATGAGGATACCTTGAGAAGGTTAAGATTGTTGCATTTATCCCAGAGGAGAGACCGACGTTTTAGAAACATTTTTCGTTTTCTACAGGGAGACATGGATCCAAATGATGATGATTTTGGGGAAACTGAAAGAATTTCAAGAGATTATATGATGTTAGATGGTTTAGTCTACAAGTTTGCAGATTCCGACCATACGAAGCTGAGCGTAGTGATACCTCCGCGAATGCAAAAACCCATTATCTGGATGGCACATCGAATTGCAGGTCATGCTGGAGTAGATAAGACGGTCAACGTGACACAAGAAAAATTTTCGTGGGAGCGAATGCGACAAACTGTCAGGAACACTATTCGAGAATGCGACTTATGCCAAAGGAGTAAACATAATTCTAGATTATTGAGAGAATTACCAAGGCCTATTATTCCTTCTAAGTCTTGTGAAATTTTCGCGACTGATCTTTATGGTCCTCTTCCAAAGTCTAAAAGTGGTAACCGATATATTCTGGTGACCATGGATGTTTTCAGCAAATACACTATGTTACACCCAATTCAGAAGGCAAACGCAAAATATTGTGCGAAGAGAATTAGAGACAACGTAATTCCTGAAGCAGGCAAACCGGAATTCCTGTTATCAGATCGTGGATCCCAATTTACATCTTTAGAATTTAGAGCCGTCATGAATAATATTGGGATTAGACAATTGTTTTGTACTATCAGACATCCTGAAAGCAATCCAGCAGAACGCGTGATGGCTGAAATAGCAAAATTTTGCCGCCTCTGTTGTCCAAATGAGCATTGAAAATGGATGGAAGTTCTCTCATTAGCATCCGAATCCATCAACTCTACAATTCATGAGAGTACTGGACAGATTCCCATGTTGCTTCATCATGGAATTAAACCAACAAGATTATGGGATCGAATCATCTCTATTCCACCTGAGATTGAACCAAGTCGTCAGATGAGGGAGACTCTAGCTTTAGACAAGTTGAAGAGCCAAGCTGAGAAAAGAGAGTGCAGAGTGGGAGGAAAGCGTTTTCGCAGACCCTTGCGCGTAGGAACTCTTGTTTTAGTGAAAAGACCTACACCCTCTGACGTGCAAAATCGAGTGTACTCGAAGTTTGCACGCCTTTACGCTGGACCCTATCGTATTGTGGTAGTAAACAACAATGGAAGCTATAAAATCGCCAATACACGAACTGGTAACATCGTGGGAACTTATAATGCAGCGAATTTGATGATTTATTATTCAAGAACCAGATGATTTTATGTGTAGATAGGAAAAATAAAAATTTTTCAATTTTTATTTTTTGCTAGGTGTGGGGTGGATGTGCCATACTCTAGGAATGGGTATTCCGAGATTCAGACACCTAGATATCAAGGGAAAGGCTTCAGCCGCTTTTGAAAGTTGAGATATTTGAATATCGCGCTCCACTACTTCTAGAAGGAAATGGAAACTTTGTGCAGCCAAGAGCATGTTAAGTGACGTAGCGAGTAGTAGCAGAGGTCGAGACTATTTGTTGATTAAATAGTTAGCCATGGAGTAGAGACTTGAGACTTGGATCAGATTAGTGGCACGGCCAAATGAAAGAGAATGCACTTAGTCTCAAGTGAATCATCGGACCAGAGACACCGGAGATATGAGGATTTCCAGATTTCAGCGTGATCAAGCGTGGACCCGACCGTTTTGAATAAAAGCCGACCGGCCCAAGCATCATCAGCTCACTTCGAACCAAGCTCTTGCATGACAAGGTGCTGCTGCTACGTTGAGCCAAGGCACATGGTTGCCGGATCTACGCCGGAGATATCTTTAAATTGTGATAGTTACAAAAGTACTACGATACGTGTGGAACATAGTAAGTTTCCGGCAGAGGGAATCGCTAACGTGATTGTTATTTTTCTACGGACACTGGTGAAATACTTTATTTCTATATGGACATATGCTAGACTTTGTCTAGAAAGTACTTTGTTACAGTCCAGTAATAATAATTCTATACTTGGATATTTTAATCCAATTAGTCAGTTTCATATATTGTAACTTGATAACCACTCCAATCTTTCAGTATATTGAAGGCCAGTCTATCACGGTGTTGTTCATTAGCCGACAAAGGGAAACTATAAGTTGCTTCGCGCATGATAGATGGTGATAAATGATGCCCAGGGAACGATCTTCAGAACAGCCGTTGATTGATTTAGACTGTCAGTGTTTTCTTGTACTGAAAAGATTACCGTGAGTTATGTTACAACTGACGTATTTGAGAATAGATCATTTCGATCTGACCCCAGTTAAGCAAACTGTTATGGCTTTAACAGAAGTAAATATTATAATGGATCAACAGTTACTTCCAACTTCAAGAGATATTTCCACTATGTCTTGTTAGACAGATTGTGGTTATATAATGGCGGCCGATACAAGGATTAGACGTGCGTGTCCAATAGGGCATGTATCTGGATAAATCTGGTTCAGACCAGGTTCACTACGCTTCAAGACCAACGATAAATGTAAGCCACATTTGATTTTATATTATGCCTAGCTAATTGGAACAAACTCATTTTCTGCAGATGACCAACACATTTATTTTTCTTCGTATTTAAATCTTGCAATGATTTACGCAAGACACATTAGGGTTATTCTGAGTATTTTCAGCACTCAGAACAGTTTAGGATCGATGACCGAGCATAACGAGCATTTATTTGAATGTTTCATATTTTTTGATCTTCACGGTAATCAGCCGAGGTAACTGTAAAAGTTAATAATTATTTTTTGTTGAGAAATGGAGATTTTATCCATATTCGAAGAATCGAACATGTGGATTCACACAAAATGAAATAATAATTAAACATATTTAAAATAATATAACTAATAATAATAAGAAGAATCCACTAATAATAATAATAATAATAATGATTTTCATAACTTTTCTAAATAATTCTTGAATCTTATATTTTCTAATAATCACATTCATTGAGAGAGAGATTATGAAGTAGTTTAATCATTTCTATTTTGGAACAGGTGATTTTCCGGAGGATAGTGGTTAGCGCAAGCCCGCATTCAACCAACATGACAGTTCTGGTTGAACAGTTAATATTTGTCATGAGCAAAGTATATTTTTCAGATAACACGGAGAGGCATGAAACGGGAAGCAAATGATATTTGTATCAATTAGGATATTTTGTATTTATATAAAATCATGACGTAGATACACATTCGAAAGTGAAATAGAGAGTATCATAAGTGTGGTAACTTCACGATTTGAACTGAATGGTAAAATAAAATAAACTTGTAAGTTTATAAATCTTCCAGTGTGGATAAGAAGCAGAGGCTTGATTTATTGAATAAATTTGGGAAGAAAATTTATGTATGTGGAGTAGTTGAAATGCCATTCCCAGGTGCGCATGTTTAAGTCGCAGGAATGAGGAGGTTTTTATTTGAGCATCAATCAAATAGCAGGTTCGATGACTCAGTGATAAAGAAGGAGTATTGGAACTACACATTGCGTCGTATGAATGACCCAAAGGTTATTTCTTAAAAAAAAACATCAGTTCTTATTTTAATCTTGTTTACGGATTCCATTAAGACTTTGATTTAGCTAGAACCCGGATTTGTCATGATAGTATTTTATTCTTCTTCAGAGGAAGATCTTTGCCGTTGTTGTTGGAATATTGTGTTCTTATAAAAATAATAAAATGGGCCACTGCCAATTATAAATAATTCTATAATCACGAATAATTTGAAGGATGTTTTTCAATCCTAGTGTCATGAAATAAATGAATTTATTATGAAGCTACAATTCTTATTTCCGCATTCTGTTCAAGAATTGCAAGTTGTGAAAATTATTAAAATGACCACAAATATAAATATCTTTTTAAATAATGATTCCAAGTGGAAAATCGAATATTCGAATGGTCCAACAATTTATTGATCAAGTTGATGATTCAGAAATCATATATTTTGTTAGGAACTTGAAGTTCATAATCGAGTCACTTCTCGAAACGTTTAAGGTCGGAAGAACAATTAATTTTGTTGTGCTTCGCACAGTTTTTCGATGCTATGCTCAAGGGTCAGATACTTTTCAGATGTTGTTATTAATATGTGTACATAATTTGTGTTGATTCAGAGATGATGATATTTTTTGACAATATTTTTTTTGAAACTGGAAAAATAAGTGAAAGTTAAAAATTATATGAACAATTATTCTACGAGTGTTACTATTATGTGAACTGCAATATTTCCAGTAAAGACAATTAAATTTGAACTGGATTTAATCATAGATAATGGATATAATTTTGGAACACAGTCTACAGGACTGATAATCAGACTTGTGTCTGCAAAGATAATTGTCCAATGTGTTCGAACATTTCTGTAAATTGTGTAAATAGTAATGTGGGTCGCCACACATGAATGATGCTGCTTTGAGCATTTTATTTTGCAGTCAATTTTAAGTTCAGAATAAAATGAGATAATTTTACATGATGTGTTATGCCAGTTGAATCTCCTTCTATCCTTATTGTTGCATTGAGCCAAAAATCAGTAAAGCATTTTTTTCATTTGATGTCGTTTTTGCGATTAGCTTTAACCCATCTGGCGCCCCGGGATATTTTGACTCTCGTGCTGACTGATTCTTGGTAAAATGCATATGTGGTCGTGCGGACTCCGGTCTAAACGGGCACAATACACAAAGCAAATGGCTGCAATCTCTCAATCCCCTGATTTTCACCACCATATGGTTTTGTAAGTTCGCGATGGGGGATTACTGTAACATATGTATGTTTTCTGATCATAAAATGCATTTATCTATGCTGTGCATCGCATAGAACGGTGTAAGATTGCATTTCGTTGGTACACCTTAATCTATGCAATTGTTTCAATATTGCTGTAATATCCCGGGTGACAACTTTCCAGCTGTTGTATGGGGATATGTGTTTTATGTTCGATATACTTCTTTTACTAAGGGCACCTCTCTTCGGAGGGTGGAAAAGGTAAAACATCACAGTCAAATTATAATGTAGTGACAATAATCGGTAGTTCCATATTATCTGTCTGTTAGGTCATCAGCGCGAAGGCTGGTTGGATCCTCAAAAACTTCCGCCGTTTGGTTATGTGGGTAGAAGCCCACAAAAAGCCAAGGCAGTGCTATATTGAGGCGTACTACGCAAGATGAGGAGTGATGTAGATTGTCATTGCTTTCCTTCCTGAGTCAGAACAGCAGTACTAACCCTATGAGTAGAACCTTTCACGGCATCCACAGGCACTGACTGTGTCCTGAATGTCATTACTAAGCACCACCCATACCTCAGTAGCTTCCATATAATCACAGCCATGAGTGAGACAGACATCGGTGAAAAAGCCACATTTTTCTCTAGCCTGTGCCAACAGACAAATGCAAATGTACTGCACTCATCAAGAGATGGCCAACAGGAAATATTGACCAGGGTTAATATGAATAAAATCGCAATTTTATTTTAATTCATAATCTTACATGTGTTAAATCTTCTCTCCAAAGTCTCTTACCATTGTACAACATTTCTTTAAAATTTGAAGTCCACCAAAATTCGAATTAACCAAACATACTATATTCAAGATGAACCATAAAGCATCTACGGTACGGTACACTATTGTAGACTTATTTATGCAACGTAATGACACGAAATCAAACATAATTATCTTAGAAAATGTCCGTTTTGATGTGAAAATTAATAGTACCTATTATTAGGTAAAAAGATACGTATTTTTCATGTAATCAATGCTCAAATGAATTAAGTTAAACCAGAGGACTCGTGCGAGAACTCTCGCATAATGGGTTGTGTGCGCGCCATGTGTACAGACTACCCGCCCGGCACTAGTGCTATGCGGGCTGTACGCGATACAGTTCTGCCAGGGGCTATCGTCTTGTTTATTTGTTTAAAAGCACTTTATAAACAAATAAATAATTTCCGTTGACTTTTCAAGAAATGCAAGATTTTTCCTGTACTATTGAGACAATTTGGAAGATTTTGGTACAAACCACACCTTCTAACTCCCTCTGGTTCAGGAACTTGAGTTTTGTGAAACATACACCTTAGCGTATTATATAATAACATTGGACCAGTTTGATTACATTGTGATCTTCTTCAGCAAATGTGGCATTA
This sequence comes from Meconema thalassinum, assembly GCA_946902985.2. Classification (NCBI taxonomy): domain Eukaryota; kingdom Metazoa; phylum Arthropoda; class Insecta; order Orthoptera; family Tettigoniidae; genus Meconema; species Meconema thalassinum. The sequence goes on along the minus strand of OX336400.1, from coordinate 76,292,025 downwards.
CAAAGTAAGTTTAACTAGCATTAAATTAAAATTAAGAACATCGAGCATCGTCCATGTGAGTAATATCTGTCTACTATCATTACTGTACTAAGGTAAACGAGAATTAAAATAGAAAAATGTTTAAGTGTCTGTTGAAATGATTTTGAAATTCCTATAATGAAAACATAAAAATATAAAGTGAATTGAACCGTGTGTAAAAACAAATAAGAACTTTCTAAATTAATGGAATTCGACTAATGTTGAATCTCTACTTAGTATAAAACAAAGTCCCCAATTCTTGGATGTTACGGGTGATCTCGAGAACCACTGGATGGATTTTGATGCGGTTTTCACCATTCTTTAAAGGATATCCCAAGGAAGGTTTCTGTAGAAAATAATTTATTTATGGTAAGAGGAAGCCAAACAGTAACGATTTCAATGAAAAAGTCGAAAAATAACCCTGGCGTCCGAGCGCTTTTTAAGCTTACGCTGGGCAAACCGTTAAAAATATCTATATACTATGAGCGTAAGGATTGTTCCGCATGAAAAGTTCTACAAAAAGGTCCGTGAGAGCATATCTCTAGCTTCAATACTTCGCCCACTGTAGCCTAAGTATTTTTACGTTTTCAATTATTCCAACAATCTCCATTCAATTACTGAGGTGACAGTTTCCGAGTTAGCTAGGGGCGAGCCTATCACCCGAGTTACAGCCTAGCTAGCGGGCGGATACAGACAACAGCAAACTGTCGAATCGTGTTGAGTTAAGATTTCAGAGAAGAGTGGTTGTGTTTGGAGTTTCCCTAGAAGTGCAACTTGCCTTTCCTCATTTCGCCTGTGAACTTATCATTCCGCAAAATACATAGTCAAGTTAAGATTGGACGGAAGGGGAATTTGTGTTTCATGCACCTCGCTATTCTTTTACATTCATTCATTCATTCATTCATTCATTCATTCATTCGTTTATTTGCAATTGGGGGTGTGTCCCCCGGTGGCAAATTAGATATACATAACAAATAAATAATTGTACATAACAGTTCACTAACAATTAAACTGGAGTATTTACACAAATAGTCAGTCTTTTCTTAAACACACCTATATGTTTGGGAAAAGGCTCTAAGACTGCGGCAGGTAGAGAGTTCCAATTATCATTGGCACGGTTTACGACAGAATATTTACCATAATTTGTTCTCTGTGGTCGGCCCTTAACTTTGGAAGGATGATCGCTCCTACCCATGTAAGTAGGCTTTTCCATACGTTTGCTAAGCTCACCCCATGCTGGTTGATTTGTATACGTGTTGTGCATAGCGCAGAGTCTAGATTTCATCCTCCTAGCCTCAAGTGATTCCCACCCAAGTTTCTTTAACATACGGCTCACACTGCTCCTGGGATTAAAGTCACTGAGCACAAGTCTAGCGGCCTTTCTTTGTACCATTCCCAACTCATTTATGAGCCCTACTTGATATGGATGCCAAACCGCCGAGGCGTATTCCAGAATAGGTCTTACAAGTGACAAATATCCTAATTCTTTGGCAGAGGTACTACTTCCTTTTAGTACCCTCATTACAAAGTGCAGGGATTTGTAAGCTTTAGAAACATCCTATATGACTACTCCATTTCATATCATTTCTTACGTGAACGCCCAAATATTTGCACGAATCTTCTTCTACAAGTATTTCCGAGCCAATGCTATATTGAAAATCTTGCCTTGGCACTTTCCCTATTTTTATTAGACTACATTTTCTTGTGTTTATTTTCATTTTATTTTCAATCGCCCACTTATAGACCAGGTTCAGGTAATCTTGAAGTACTGCATTGTCTTGTGATTCATGTATCTTTCGGTATATTACACAATCATCCGCGAACAATCGACAGTCACTGCGAATCCCATTTGGTAAGTCATTTATAAACGCCAAAAATAACAAAGTTACGATTACGCTGCCCTGAGAGATACCCGACGTTACGGTAATTTCATCCGAGAATCGGCCTTCAACTTTCACATTCTGGGAACGACCCGTCAAAAATTCTTGGATCCATAAAATTTCTCTTCTATCAATCTTCTACGAAGCTAATTTATGGAGTAGCATGTCATGCGGCACGACATCAAATGCCTTCGCAAAATCTATAACTACGGCGTCGACTGAAACTCCATCGTCTAACGATTCGCTAATATCTTGAAAACGTGATAGCATCTGACTCTCGCATCTGACCTTTCCGAAATCCATGTTGCCTATCATTAAACCATGATAATGTTTCCCACTTTTCCCTCAAGTAGTCGCAAATGAGATGCTCCATCTGTTTACAAACGATGGACGTAAGAGTAACCGGCCTGTAGTTGCCCAATTCAAGTCTGCTCCCTCCCTTAAATATTGGGACTACCGTAGCTCTTTTCCAGTCATCCGGGATTTGCGCATTGTTTATGGACACATTAAACATCACCTCTAAGTATCGTGCCACGGCCCTACCTCCTAGTTTAAGTACTTCACTAACAATATTATCAGGACCATTCGATATATTGCAACGTAATTTTTGTATTAGCTTTACAATTGCTGACTGGTTTCTTTGGAGAAGTGGAGCCCCTGATTCACCGTTAAGGTCCAACACACAGCTAATGGATTTATTTAACACACTACCATAAAATATATTTAATTAATTATCAATAGCCTGCTTCTCGGTAATTAATTTACCGTCACCGGACATTATCATCGACAAATTATTTGAATTTTCCTTTCTTCTCCTAACATAACTGTAATTTTTTTCCCACCCATCGCCTCCCGAACCAAGTAAACCTTGCATATAATTGTCATGAGCAGCCCTCTATTTTAAGACGAGCTCTCTTGATAAGGACTTAAATTTCAACATATACTTGTCACTATCATGTCTTTTATTGTATAATTTCCTAATTATCCATTTAAGACTCCTGATTTCCCGTGTGTAATACATAGGATCTGGGGTTTGTTTCAGTAATTTAAATGGAACAAATTTATCAATAGCGCTATTTAAAATTTTCAAAAAGTTGGTCCACAGGATATTAAGGTGATTTCCTTCCGATGCCCATCCTACAAATAGCTCATTCAAATACCCCTGGGTAGGTATTTGCTAAGAATTAACCTTACCCAAAAGGGAAGATGAAGAGAGAAGTAAAGGAAAGTGGGTTTCGAACAAGGGAATAAGTGTGGATAATAGGAAGAAAGTCCAACACTAAATACAAACAATGTTTTAAAGAAAAGTGTCACCGCAAAGCCCGTGAGATCACTAAAGTGAGCGGGGACCCGAACACAGCTAACGGGAAACGCAGCTAGAGCTTGGGCTATTTGCAGGCGAGAAGAGGAGGTACCTTCCCTTCCAAGCCAAGATTCGGCTACTAGGGGAAAGGGTGGTGGTCTGGCAAGACAAAGAGTGACAGATTTACTTGGTATCCCTTCAAAGGAGTTTGTTTTAAACAAATATTTTGAAGAATGCAAATAATTTGAATAAGCCGTGATGTTTTAGTTCTTGAAATTGTAGAATTTCGAAAGAGTGACAGAATGTTTCCAAGAAGGATAGGGATGGAGCAATTATACCCTTGAGAATAATCTTGGTAAGAGCACCAATAGTTGCCTTTAGGAATGGCTAAGCTTTTACCCAGCAAAAAGCCGACTAAAAGTTTAGACAATGAGAGAAACTTAAATTCCGAAAACCATTCATAAGTTGTAGAGAGAATCTCAACAAGCAGGAAGCTGGCGTAGCGAGCTATGCTTGCCTTACTGGCGAGTTAGAATTAGCTATACAAACTGAGAAAGACTTGGAAACAGATTTGGTGAAGAGTTTTTGCTCAAATGCAACAAAAAGTGGAACCGTTGTTAATTTTATTTGTAAGGTTTTTAAAGTTAAACCCATAGGAACAGTAGGGGAAGACAGGATCTTGCCTAATAGTTATTTTAGAGAAATGATAAAGCAAAGATATAAATCTTGATTTATTTAACAAAGCGAAAAGGAGTAATCCATTTAACAAATATATAATTTTAATTTTGTTAACAATTGGGGTCGCACACCTCCTAAAATCATCTAAAGCTTGCACCAGGCAATTGACAATTTTTTGGTTGAAAAACTTTTATATGCGTTAAAATCTCCTTAAGATTTTGAAATGTTGTTAAGATTAACAAATGGGAAATTTAAAGATAATTAACGTAATTAAAGTAAACAATTAATCAAGTACAAGATGTGTACTTTAAGAATTTCCAGATGGATATCTTAGAAATATGAACAAATAACAACTTCGAAAGTAACAACAAATAGCAGAGAAAGGGAAAATATAAGTTTCTATAACTTCTTGTAATGATACAAAATTACGCTTTGAGGTTATACAAATAGGGCAGGTCACTTATTGTGAAACCTGAAGAGAAAATTTAAAAGGAAGTTTCTAGAACTTCTATGTTTAATCAGGATCACGAGGAAAAACGGGGCAAGATACTCTTTCGTGAAACCTGGATTAAAGAGATTAATGAAAGCTTTGGTAGACAATAACTAATTCTTGTGCTAGCAAGAAAAGAAATAGATTAATACGCAGTTTCTAACTGCTGTTATTTATGCAGAATAATTTAATGATACGTGGAGAAAATTGGGAGGGCGCCTATGGTTTGGCGAGGCCTCATTGCAAAATACATAAATTTAAAAGGTTAACCTAATTTGTTAGTAAAGAGGGGTAGAGGAAGAGGAAATAGGAACTCTGTAGGGAAAGTTTTGTGCCTATTTTATTTATTTCGGACGAGAGCGACGCGGATGAGGTATCGAACGAGCACTGTTTCACTATAGTCTATTGACGTGGCTGAAAAGTTCACTATTGTAGAACAGAAAGTTTATAGCCAGGAAAGTTATTGCAATGGTGAAAAATAATTAGTCGCACTAGATTAGCAAGAGTCTATTGAGCTGAAAAACGTGTAGGTTATAGTTGAATGCAGCAGAAAAGTTCCAACGGAGGAAGAAAAATTAGGTATTGATTAGCAGTTCATAAGGAAGATTTCTTAGTTTGAAAAAGTATTCCCACATGTGAGTGGAAAGTACTAGAAGGTTTAACTTGTAGATGAATTGTTTGGCATGGAAAATTCCAGAACAATCATGACTGAAGAATAGGGCGAAAATTAGTCCAGCGGTTGAACGAGCTAAGTATTTTATAGACAGTGGGTAATTCAACGGTGTCCCACGTTGTGAGAAAATCTCTCATTTAATAAGCATAAGAATTGCTGCTTTATGTTAAGATTAGCTTAGATAGACAAAGCCCTACATAGAAAATCCCGCGAAGGATGATTATTGCCCACATTTAGATATATCACACTGTCTGTAAATGATGGATAAAAAGCATGTAGCTATTTAAAATCAATTAAAATTAGTTGAAGAACGTTGAAGTAGTACTTAGCTCATTTCTGATGAACGGCGATTCCTTGCTGACCGTTAGTTACGATCTAGACATGGCGTCCAATTTGAAAGTATGTCTCTCGAGTTGAGGAGATGAGCTCTAATTAAGCTCCAACTGACTGGTTTGACTTCAGACGCACAAGTGAGGCCAGCTCAACGGAGCGCGGAGAGACCAGAGAAGGGAAAAAGGTGGGGGTAGGAGACAAAAGGAATACAAATAAGAATAGCCAACGTTAAAACAATAATTTCTCTTGATGAAAAAGTAGATGAAATCCTCTTGAACACGGATATGATAGCTGACGATAGCGGCGAGATCTGGTGGCCAGATTGGTAAGGAAGTCCTCTTGTACAGGGAAGAATTGAGGAACTTCAGAGATTCGCTGCTAGATGACGCTAGGTGGGTCATGGAAGATATATATCTAGAACAGACTCACAGGAAGTGTAAGCAAAATACACCAGCGAAGAGAAACCAGGAGATCAATGTTGGTGTTTGCGAAAAAGGAAGGGATGAACTAATGCAAAGAGAAGCAAAAGCTTACTCTGTATTACCGTGTATTCCAAAGAATACACCAAGCTGGGAGAGAAAACCACCAACAGAGAACAAAAGACATGAAATTAAGAACTTAAAGGTAAAGGAGCAATTATAGACAATTGCCTTATGATATGCCCATTAGTGGTCAAGATCTTGGCTACCCTAACTCCCCCATCCCTTCCAGGATAACACTCGGTTACTCTACCAGAGATCCAGACCAAGGGAGGAGAAGCATTCCTAACCAGGACCAAGTCCCCCTCTTTAATGCCGGGATTTGAAAGAAACCACTTTTGTCTCCGTTGCAAGGAAGTTAAGTATTCCAAATTCTACCTCTTCCAGAAAGAATTACGGAGGGCTTCAAGTTTACGCCAAACAATAGGTAAATTAGAATCTCTGTAAGAGTTGGGAAGGGGAGGAGGGACAGAAAGAGAAGTGCATATACGGAAGTGACCAGGTGTGAGTGGAAGCAGGTCATCAGGGTCATGGGAAAGAGGAGTTAAAGGACGAGAATTAACAACACCTTCAATCAGAATAGACAGCGAATTAAATTCTTCATAAGTCAGAATGCGATTACCTAATACCTTTCTTAGGTGACGTTTAGTGAGCTTTACGCAGGATTCCCACCTACCACCGTGATGAGGGGCGTAGGGAGGTATAAAACGCCATTTGAAACCCTTTGAGTAGGAAAAATTAGAAATCTGTTCCATGGCAGGAGAAGATGTGAGAGCTTTCTTCCACAAGGAAGCTGCGCCTTGAAAAGTGGAAGCGTTATCAGAGAACATCTCAGAAGGAACACCACGCCTAGCAGCGAAGCGAGAGACGGCTGACAAAAAGTAAGAAGTGGAGGCATTCGTTACTAGTTCCCAATGGATCGCACCAGTAACCATGCAAACAAAGAGAGAAACATAGAGCTTACCAAACAATTTGCGTTTAGCTTCAGGGGAATTGCGTTGATATTGGAACGGACCCATATAGTCCACATCAGTTAAAGCAAAGGGACGTGTAGGAGAAGAGCGAAAAGAGGGCAGATCGTTCATTAATAGAGTATTGACTTTAGGTTTAGCTTTGAAGCAAGGAATGCAGTTGTGAATTACAGAGGAAACTTCATGAATTCCATTTATGATCCAGTACTTTTCCCTTAAGAGGCAAAGTAGTGTGTGTGTACCAACATGTAGATTACGATAATGAAAGTCACGTATAATTAAAGAAATTACGTTATGTTTGGAAGGCAAAATAACAGGATGCTTTTTGGCTCAGTAGAGGTATAGTGTTACAGAGGCAGCAGTTCATGTTTTAACAAGGCCGTCAAGTGCCTGAGCTTTCTTATCCGTTGGGCTGTGGAAGTTAGCATTTTTGGTTGACATTACAATGCAAATAAACTTTTTAAACTTGAAACTACAGGGATTTAATTCGCAAGTTTTTATGCCTACCATCATGTTAAGGCTTTTAGGAAAAACTTGCACTGTTTGGGAAGCAGCTTACCAAGAACGATTTGGGACACTTTGAGACATGTAAAGATGTTTTATATGAAGCTGATGCGCCCTTATGAGGATAAATTCTGACATCACGACTAGTTTGACAGTCAACGGAAAGGACATTGAGCCAGTTGAGTCCTTCCTCTACCTTGTAAGTATAGTCACAAATGATGGGGGAGCAGAGGAAAATGTTCGAAGACGTATCAAGAAGGCAAATGGTGCCTTTGTCCAGCTCTACCCCATCTGGAGATATAGAAACATTTCCAGGAAGAACAAGCTCCGCCTTTTCAATAGCAACGTAAAGTCGATTCTTCTCTACGGCTGTGAAACATGGAAAGTCACAAAACCGATCAACAACCAGCTACAGGTGTTCATTAACAGATGTCTGCGTCGCATCATGAATGTGAGGTGGCCGGACATAATCTCAAATGAAGATCTTTGGACCATCACCAATCATCAACCGATTAGCATCCAGATCAAGGAGAGGAAATGGCGCTGGATTGGTCACACACTAAGGAAGCTGGACGGAACTATTGAGAGGGCGGCACTAGACTGGATTCCGCAAAGCGCCAGGAAGCGAGGTCGACCTAAGAAGACCTGGAAGAGAACGATCGAAAATGAAATTGCACAGGTGGACAAGAACTGGAGTCAAGTGAAGAGAATGGCCAGGAACCGTACTGCGTGGAGAAATTTCGCCAAGGCCCTATGCTCCGGAAGAAGCGGCAGGAATTAAGTAAGTAAGTAAAGGTGCACCCTTCCCTTCTGACTTTGCTGCTGATGTCGTCAAGCAATTGAGCCAGCAGTTTAATGACAGATTTGAAGATTTTGACCAAGAATGTGACAAATCAACCTATTTCACAATCCTTTCAAATGTGAAATTGATTCTGTGCCAACAAGCCTTCAACTTGAAATCATTGACTTAACAACAAATGAAATACACAAGGAACATTTTCAGGAGTGCTACAAAAATGGTGACCTGTTGCCGTTCTACACCTAAACTTCAAAACGTTTGCTCGTACCATGTTTTCAGTGTTTGGCTCAACTTTCGTTTGTGAACAAGCATTTTCCAAAATGAACTACATAAAATCAAAATTTCGAGCTTCTCTCACTGATGAACACTTAACATCATTTTTAATGATTGGTACAACTAAGCTCGAGCCAAAATGGGAATAATTTTTAAGTACCGGTACAAAGCAGTTCCATTCATCGAACTAACTAAATTTTTATTAACTTTATTTCATGATTTTATTAATAATTGTGTCAAATGAACATAAATACTCACTCTTTGTCATTCATGCTGTATGAGTGTATTAAAAATCATCGTACATCTATTTTGAAGGGATTTCTTCTTCTTCTTCTTCTTCTTTTGAGACCACAAAGGATCACTTTAGTTCGTCGACTTGTAGGAACTGTACGAGCCTTGCGGTCCTCCCAGTACTTCTTCATGCGTATTGATCGTCTTGCCCGTTCTTCGGCGGAAAATATTCTTGTAGGAATCTTCTTCTTTGTGAGTGGAAAATGAAACGTCATATTTTTAAGTGCTGTAGTTAAACTTTTCTTATTTGCAGCATCCTCCGTTGTTAGGCCAATTTCCTTCAAGTCCTCTCTGATTTCTTTTAACCATCGGCATCCAGTTGTTGTGTTTTTTGAATCAAGATTGTACTGCACTAGTTGTTTTAGAAGACGTGAATCTGGCATTCTCATGATGTGCCCAAAGAATCCTAGTCTTTTCTTTCGCATGGTATCAGTAATGGGTTCTAGGTTGTTATAGACCATATTGTTAGGTATTATTCGCCATTGCCCATCTTTTTTATATCCTTTATTGATACAAGTTCTTCCAATTCGCCTTTCGATCTTCTGTAATCTGTCGGTTTTAGAATGTTCATTTAGATGGAATAATGTTTCTGCTGCATATGTGGCTTCCGGTTTTATGACTGTATTGTAATGTTTAATTTTTGCATTAATTGATAAGCATTTCTTTTTGTAAGTTTCCCATGTTAATTTTTGTGCCCTAGATAACTTGTTGGTTCTTATTTGAATTGACGCTTTCTCATTTAAATTGTTTGTTATTAGCTCTCCTAGATATTTGAATCGTGTTACAATTTTAATTTTTATATAATTAATTTGTATTTCCTTTAATGGTGTTGGTTTTTGTGGCATGATTTCTGTTTTTTCGAAAGATATCTTAAGGCCAATTTTATTTGCAATTGTCTGAAGCTCTGATATCTGTGTTTTGGCTTCCTCTAAATCTTTCGCCAATAATGCCATGTCGTCTGCAAAACCAAGACAGTTTGTTTGAATTTTTCTCCCTATTTTTATATTTGGAGGGCATTTCTTAGACCATTTTCGCATTACCATTTCCAATGCACAATTAAATAGTAATGGTGATAAGCCATCACCCTGTCGTAAACCGGTTGTGACCTCAAATGGGTCAGAGAATTCACCTCTGAATTTAACTTTTGATTTGGTACCTGTAAGAGTTAGTTTTATGAGATTTGTCAATTTGGGGTGTAATCCCATGTGTCGTAGAATTTTTAATAAAGATTCTCTATGAATACAATCATATGCTTTTTTAAAGTCGATAAATGTTATCACCATATCTCTATTCCTTTTTCTATTATAATCCATTATCAATTTTAGGCTCATAATTTTATCTGGGCAACTTCTCCAGGGCCTGAAACCTCCTTGATATTCTCCTAATTCATTTTCAAGTTGTACTTTAATTCTATTGAGAAGAATTCGAGAAAAAAAATTATAGGTAACATCCAGGAGTGAAATTCCTCGGTAATTGTTAGGGTCTGTCTTACCCCTTTTTTGTGTAGTGGATGGATGATAGCTGATCTCCAATGTTAAGGGAATTTTCCTGTAATCCAGATGTTGACTAGTTGTTGGTGAAGAGCGATTTTTGCCGAATTTCCAGCATACTTCCAAATCTCTGCAAAAGTCTGGTCCTCTCCAGGGGCTTTGAAATTATTCATCTCATTCAGTGCTATGTAAACGTCTTCTAATGTGGGCGGGTTAATGTTCTCCGGTGGTGTTGTTATTGGAGTGTCAACATCCAATTGGAGAAATTCTATGGGTTCTTCACAGTTTAGGAGTGTCTTAAAATATTTAGCCATAATTTGTGCATTATCCTGGTTGTTGTGGGCCAATTTACCATTTTCATCTTTTAACAATAAGGTAGGTGCTTCATATTTTTTCAGATGTTGTTTAAAGATTTTGTAATAATTCCGTGATTGTGAAATTTTGAATTCCTCTTCAATTGTTTGTAGGGTGTCAGTATGATATTGCCGTTTTATTCTTCTTAAAGTTTTAGTTGTTTGTTTTCGTTGTGTAACTAAATTTTGAAAAGATGTTTCAGATTTTTGGGATTGGTGTAATAACCACGCTCGGTGTCGTTTTTCAATCATCTCATCACATTCATTATTCCACCATTGATGTTTTTTCCGCGGCTTAATTGGAGCCAGGTCTTCTGCTATTCGTTGTAGGTTGTGAACCAAGTTTTCGAGTTTATCAGTTATTTTAATGTTTCCAGTTGCTTTTTGGTACTGTTCACTGTTGATTAACTGGATAGGATCTATTGTTCGTTTAGTTTTGGGGGTTTTCCTTTGTTGTCTCTTCTGGGGCGTGAGTTTAATTTTAATTTTGACTACGTAGTGATCAGAACCTGTGTCAATTCCGCGGAGGACTTTAACATTATAGATCTCTTTATGGTGGTGTTTATCCATGCACACGTGGTCCAGTTGCCATTCTCCCTTAGTGTAATCAGGGTGTTTCCATGTTTTAAGTTTTTGAGGTCTTCGTTTAAAACATGTAGATTTTGAGATTAAGTTATGGTTTCGACACAGGTCAACTAGTCGCTCTCCATTTTTATTTGTCCTATTGTGTGCTGGCCATTTTCCGATGATGTCACGGTATTTTCTTTCTCTACCTAGCTGAGCGTTAAAGTCGCCAATTAATAATTTAACATGGTGTTTGGGGATGTTATCTATGGTTTGATCCAGTAGGTCCCAAAATTCTTCTGTTTCTTCACGGTCTTTGGGGGAAGTGTTTTTATCATTAGTGGGAGCATGGGCATTTGTGATAGTATAAATCTTATTAGATGTATTAAAGGTGAGTGTTGAGATTCGAGGAGATGGTGAGCAGAATTCTTGAACTGAATTTATAATTTTAAGGTTGATCAGAAATCCTGTTCCAAATTGTGGAACATTCTTCATGACTCTCTTCCCCGGTATACCCTTATATAGTCGATACCCTTGAGATTCCAAAGCATCCTGGTCAGTGTTCCTCAATTCCTGTAATCCCATGATAAGAATTTTGTGCTGATCCATTATGTCAGTGATCACCTTTAGCTTACCAGTTTGCATGAGGGAGTTCACATTATGTGTAGAGAAGTAAGTTATCTGCATTGGTTTGATTCTTGATCTCGTCTTATTCGCGTTTGTTGTTCTGGGATGTTTACGTGCCTCCGACATCACGGTATCTCGTAGGTTGCAGCCCACCGGATCCGAATGCTGCTTTCTCTGAACTCTAGGTTCAGCCGGTGGAGTATTCCTTGAAAGACTTTCCATGGTTGACTGTCACGGTAACACCGATGAGGGACTAGGTCCCGAGTTACAACTCTGGATGTGATCCAGAGAGGTGATAATAAGGCCGCTCCTCTGGAGTACAGACGCCTTGAGCAGCCGCCCCTAACCTGGAGAACAGACGCTGCATTTTCTACGCCGTTGACCACAAGTGGTTCATCCGCCTTTAGGGGAAGTTTCCCACCCCAAGGGCAAGAGAGTGCCCCAACCTCCACCAGTTCATCCGCCTCCCTAGAGAGCCGTTGACCGGGTAGAGGTGGACTCCTTATCCCGGGAGTCACTCGGTCGTCAGAGCCTCGTCAGTCTAAAGCAGGGTGCACCACGTGCAGGTGAGGATGACTTTTGGGTAGGTTCTACCCCTTACACCCCGAAGGGATTTATTACAAATATTTAAATTTATTTTTAGTGTTTTATTTTTGTATCCACTACAAATAAATGTAGAAAAAGGCAACAATACTAAGAAAACTAAGCTCAGACAGCCACAAAACTCACCATATTACACTTTTTTAAAATTCCATATCCTCCAAATCCCCCGGAGTGTTATTGGCCCGCAAGGCCCCCCAACTATTTACAATGTGGCCCTTGGTTAAGAAGTTTGGGCACCCCTGCTGAACAGTGTTAGAACAACACAATATAGGCTAATAAACAAAATAAAATACAAGAATAAAGCAAAAAGTAAAATTCAAAAAAGCAAAAGCAGATAACACAAAACCAAGAAAGAAAAGCAAAAATTAAATTTCAAAAACAAAAGTACAAAACAAACACAAAACTAAAAACAAAAAACTCAAAGCAAAAAGTAGAAAACGACAAACACCAAAGGTACGTGAGCCAAAGTCCAGAGAAACGTTTCTCATGAAAATGATTCTTATTCACAAGTGGATTAAACGAGTTTTGTAACTTAACTCATATTGATTCAGTAGTTTGTGTGGTTGAAGCATATTTAGACAAGAAACTGTTTTGCTCAACTCTTCAGTTAGCGCCACTTTATGGGACTTCGAGACCAGTACACTCTCTCGACCGATATGTGTACTAACTTACCACAATAGTGAGGAGGCTGTTCATAGATGTCCCTACTGAACTAGCATGCATGCAAAATCTTGTAGCCATAATAACCATCGTATTCACGCTAATCACAGATAATACCTTAGGGATAAGACATATTTATAATAATAAAGCTAGCTTTTTGACTGAATATTTTGAATTTGAGGCAGAAACTTCATATTGAACCAAGGTGAGGGGAATGATAACCGCTAATAGATGTTTGTCTCTTTGTTATATAGGTTGGCGTAAGACCTATGCGGGTAATAAGGAGGCCATATACTTTTTTCTCCCTACACAGCACCTTTCTTTATATCCATTTCGTAGGAAATTTCTTCTAGTTTTAGAAAATGTATGGTTCATAAATATACCATTAATCTTTCATGTCAAAATAAATTATTTACTGTAAGAGGGCACACCGCTCTGACTGACAGCTGTCATGTCTGGCGTATCAGCAGATGTATAACATTCCTTTCAAGCCTAAATTGACTTTCTCTTTCTCTATCCCACTGGTTTCGCTCCTGGCCGTGGTAAGTGATTTTTGATAGGCGACAAAAATCACGGCACGCATGTGATTTGTTGTTGGCATGTTAATGAACCCATTTGAATTCAGTAGGCCGTGTACATAGTGGCAAAATTGACTTTCTCTTTCTCTATCCCACTGGTTTCACTCCTGGCCGCGGTAAGTGATTTTTGATTGGCGACAAAAATCATGGCACGCATGTGATTCGTTGTTGGCATGTTAATGACCCATTTGAATTCAGTAGGCCGTGTTCATAGTGGAAAAATGATTTTCTCTTTCTCTATCCCACTGGTTTCACTCCTGGCCGTGGTAAGTGATTTTGATAGGCGAACAAAATCACGGCACGCATGTCATTCGTTGTTGTCTTGTTAATGAACCCTATGAATTCAGTAGGCCGTGTTCATAGTGGTAAAATCAATCTCGGGATTTTCCGCCAACAGAAAGTTCCTCCTTTCTCTACTAGAAAGCGCTATAGTGTCAAGGAGCTTAGATATCTAACTTCCTTGACTTTCATAGCGTTCCAAGGAACGACAAGATTCGATATGCAAGCTGCCCTCTGGGCGCAAATAACATGATGGAGGACCATACAGCTTTCAAGGAAGGATCTGTGTATGTCCCAGGAGGTTTCTGATGTGATCAAAACGGAATGTGAGTGAAGACATACTAAGTAAACTTTAAATACGATTTACTCATTAATTCGTTTCCTGACATTTGAAGTCATTCAAAGTGCATTAACATTTGTCACAGAAATGGTATCTGCTTGGTTTTGATTTCAAATTAAAGCTAATACATGTATCTATGTTCCCGACCACAAAGAAAATGATATGCATAAAAATGTAATTGTAACAACTTTTTAAACAATTTTGTTAAACAAAATTTCAAGAAACTTAAATTGGAATATAATTTTAAAACCCTTACTTGTGACTAATTTAGACAAGAGTGGTTGGAAACATTTCCCATGTAAGTTAGATTGTTTGTGTTCAAGGTTCATGGATTTAGGTTAAAATATGTGAGAGATAGAGGACTTTAAGTACCCCTGTGTAAATAGCAACAAATATTTTTTCATAAACAATTAACATAAAATTTGTGTAAAATGAACTTCAAAATCTCTTAGTTTGATCATGATAAAACAACAGAAAAATTTAACATTGCTAGAGATTATTGTTTTAAAAACTTATTCCTAGTGTATATGGCCACCTTTTAAATGACATCAACACTCGTAGGACGTCCAGCTCCAATTGGCCAATATTGCTGTATAGGCTAGCTACAGAAGTTACACGTGTTCAGCAAACGAGAAGACACATCTACTGATAATTCCGAAAACAATTTGTTCATCCATTGGCGTAAGGGTAGTGATGCCAACCCGTGGGATTTGTCCCAAATTGTGGGACTTTTAGAAAAGGGATTAAGGGGATTTTTTTTTCAAATTTTTGCATTGTGTTTGCTTTGTGCTTTTGCTTTTGAATTTCACTTTTTGCTTTTATTTCTTGGTTTGTGTTTTCTGCTTTTGCTTTTTTGAATTTTGCTTTATGTTTCTAGTTTTTTGTTTTCTGCTTTTGTTTTGAATTTTGCTTTGTGCTTCGTCTTTTTTGTTTTGGTTTTATGTTTGTTTTCTGCTTTTTCTGTTCTTGAATGTTGCTTTTTGCTTTCTGTTTCTTTTTGTTTTGTTTTCTGTATTTGCTTTTGTGTTTGAATTTTGCTTTTTGCTTCGTCTTTTTTGTTTTGGATTTGTGTTTGTTTTCTGCTTTTGTTGTTTTTGAATTTTGATTTTTGCTGTGTGTTTCCATTTTTGTTTGTTTTTAGCCTATTTTCAATTTTGAAAAAATAGGCTTATGAGATCTCTTTTGTACGTGTGTGTGTGTGTGTGTGTGTGTGTGTGTGAGGTGTGTGTGTATGTCCCCCCTAATAACATTTAAACGGCTGAAGCGATTTGAATGAAACTCGGAAAGTTCATAGCACTATTTCGGGCGACCCCGACCGCGCCCTTCAAATTTTGTTACATCTCACCAATCCAAAATGGCGGCTGTGCAAAATATTTCATCGGCATTCGATATCTCCGAAACTATTCCGAATATCACCCTGGAATTTATTACGGGGATGAAGGGAACTACTAGAAGTTCACCTATGTGACTTTTGAAAAACTGGTAACTACAAAACCAACATGGCGGCCACACGAATTTGCGACATTTAAATAGATGTTTCTAGCGATTTAACCAACCAAACGCAATAAAACTTGGTACAGTATATGTTTATACACATTGTAATGCACCGACATCTAAATTCGTTCAATTGTTTACATAACCATAAGATGGCGGATGTGCGAAATATTTCACCGGCATTCTATAACTCTAAAACTATTAGCGGTATCACCCTGATATTTTGTATGGAGATAAAGGGCACTACCGGAAGTTCATCTATAATACTTTCAAAAACCGGTTAACTACAAAACGAAAATGGCGGCTAAGCGAATTTGAAAATTTTAAATAGACTTTTTTCGCGATTTAATTATCCAAACGCAATGAAGCTTGGTACAGGGAATGTTTATACACATTGTAATGCACTGGTATCTAATTTAGTTCAATTGGTTACATAACCTCAAGATGGCGGCTGTGCGAATTTTAAAATTAAGTTTTTATTTCTTGTGTCGTAATCATGCGATCGAAGTGAAAGATTGAATAATGAACCTACGCAATAATTTTCCTTTTATGGTACATGACTCTATGGCCTATACATTTAACAATCCAAAATGGAGACCATCCGAATTATTTAGACGACTCTGAATATCTACGAATCTATTATAGCAATCAAACTGATTTTTTTAATATTCATAGGGGCTATGATCTTAAGTTTACCTATAGAACTTTAAATAACCTGGTGATCACAAATCCAACATGGCGGCGACGCGAAGTATAAATATACACATGGACGTTTCTCGCAATTTAACCATCCGAGTGCAGTGAAACTTGGTACAGTAAATCCTTATACGAATATTAATCTACTGGCATCTATTTTATTTCAATTGTTTCCATAACCACAAGATGGCAGCTGTGAGAAATTTTAAAATCTCCTTGTTACTTCTTGTGTCATAATCATGCGATTAAAATTTGAATGCTACACGTACACAATAATCTTCATGTAACAGTACATAACTCTAGGACCTACATATTTAAAATCCAACATGGCGACCATCCGAAATATTTATTCGGTTCTCAAATCTACGAATCTATTACAGCAATCAAACTGAAATGTTGTATGTTGATAGTGGCAGTTAACATAAGTAGGATATATGAAAATAGGCTGTATAGTTCTTCACGGAACTACTTGTTTGCTTTTGTTTCGTGTTTTTTGTTTATTGTTTTGCGTTTGTTTTCTGGAAAATCAAAGTAAAATAAAACAAAATAAAACAAAATAAACAAAACAAAATCAAAATAAAATAAAATAAAAAATAAACAAAACGAAATAAAAAATCAAAACAAAAAAATTATACAAAACAATTTAAAACAAAATTAAATTAAATTAAACAAAAGAAAATAAAACGAAATAAAACAAAGTAAAAGAATATAATGAAATAAATAATTTTACGACATAATCCTTATTCACAAGTGGACTAAACGAGTTTTGCAACTGGACGCCTCATATGCAAGGCCATGAAAATGCCCATATTTGCCCTGTCCCTTATTGACAAAGTATAATATAATGATAATGAAAATCCACAGCCTGCTTACAGTCGACCGACCGGGTCAGGGAAGGAAATAAATGAAGCCCCCATCTAGCAGCGAGGATATGAACGTTGCTGGCTGCCGAAGCCTGTCGCACTCCCCTGGGGCAATGATTAAATGAATGACAGATGAAATGAGATGATAGTGGGGAGTGTTGCTGGAATGAAATTTAGGACAGGGAAAATCAGATTACCCGGAGAAAAACCTGTCTGCCTCCGCTTTGTCCAGCACAAATCTCGTATGGAGTGACCGGGATTTGAACCACTGACCCAGCGGTGAGAGGCCCGCGTGCTGCCGCTTATGCCACGGAGGTTCACAAAGTATAATATATTAAGAAGATTAAAACCTGAAGTCAATATAATTATGATGTATATTTAATGTGAATTTGGGATATTTGGCAGATGTCATATCACCAGCTCAGCAGCCAATAATAACTTACATAAAAGCTTCGTTTGCACAGCAACCTGCACAATAGGTACATGCCGATAGAATAACAAGTAGTTCCGTGAAGAACTATACAGCCTATCTGCATATATCCTACTCATCTTAATTGCCTCTATCAACATACAAAATTTCAGTTTGATTGTTGTGATAGATTCGTAGATATTGAGAACCGTCTAAAATTTCAGATGGTCGCCGGGTTGGATTTTTAGCCTACTATTCACATTTTGCAAAAATGAGGAAAAAGTAGACTTATGAGATCGATTCGGGAAAATGTGTGTCTGTCTCTCTGTCTGGCTGTGTGTGTGTGTCCCCCCTATCAACACCTAAACGGCTGCAGAAATCGAAACCAAATTTAGTATGAGTAAAGATGTATACCGGAATATCTCACGTCCATATCTGAAAATGATGTCAGTGCTACCAACTGCAGAAAAAACGCACTAGAAATTTGAGTTCCTTGTTGGATATCTTGGAAGGTATGCATGGGAGCTATTCCAAAATTAGTACACATGTAGATAACACTATGTCAGTTTAATTTCTAGGAGGCCAAACATGACAGTGTTGCCAACATAATGTTAAGCCTTCTGATAGTTCCAATTTTTAAATGCCTATAACTACTACACTATCAATTGGATTTCAACCAAACTTTGTATGTAATATGTGTACATAAACAGATATGACTGAGCGTATTCTTAAGAGCTACCAGGGCTGCCAACTGTTAATAATTGCTCTCTCTATTCTTTTATCCAAATACCAATATATCAGAAAGTATGCAATCCGACAGCTTTAAACTATGCACACGTATAGTACCTGACATTTTAGATTAATTTTGGAGTAACTTATATACTTCAGTTCTACCTACATGATTCTAAGCCTGCTGATAGGGCCAAATTTTATACATGTAACTTCTATACTATAAGTTGGATTTCAACCAAATTTCGTATGTGCTGTGTGTATCATAACAGATATGACTATAAGTATTCTTAAGAACAATCGGGGCTGCCAATTGTTAATAAATGCTGTCGATATTTTTTAACCTGATATCAATATATCAGGAAGTATGCAAGCCAACAGCCCTATATTTTTCACACGTATAGCACCTGACATTCTAGATTAATTTGGAATAATTAATATAAGTCAGTGCTGCCAACATGATTCTATGCTTGCTGATAGGTCCAATTTTAAAATACACGTAACTTCTATACTAACAAATGGATTCCGTTCAAAATTGGCACAACAAGATATCATAATATTTCAGATTAGGCTATTTCTGACCAGCACACGCATGACATTGTTGCCAACATGCTTTAACGCGTGCTGATGGATCCAATGTCTAACTGCATGTAACGTCCATTGGACGACCAATTTTCCTATTCTGTACCTTAAGAGATGGAACTAAGAATATATTCAGTCACCAGGGCTGCCAACTCTAACGCTCTAGTAGGCTACATTACACCAGGTATATTTCAAACTAATTAGACATTTCGATATTACCAACTTAATTTCGTCTTTATTCTAGATAGTTTCATATACTGTAGAATAATCATTGGTATGAAAAGTAGGATCTTTATTTCGTCACGGAACTTCTTGTTATTTATGCACTATTAGATGAAAATTATTGTGTACGTGTAGTATTCAGACTTCAATCACATGATTAGGTCACAAGAAGTAAAAAGGATGTTTTTAAATTTCGCACAGCTGCCATCTTGTTGTTATAAAAACAACTGAAATAAATTAGATGCCAGTGGATTAACATTTGTATAAGCATTTAACGTGCAAAGTTTCACTGCACTCGGATGGTTAAATTGCGAGAAACATCCATTTAAATATGTATAATTCGCGTCGCCGCCATGTTGGATTTGTGCTCACCAGGTTACTGAAAGACCAATAGGTGAACTTATGTTCATAGCCTCTATGAACATAAACAAATTCAGTTCGATTGCTGTAAACGATTCGTAGATATTGAGAACTGTCAAAATATTTCGGATGCTCGCCATTTTGGATTGTTATATCTATAGGCCATAGAGTTATGTACCATTAAAGGAAAATTATTGCGTAGATTCATCATTCAAAGTTTCACTTCGATCGCATGATTTCGACATGAGAAATAAAAACTTAATTTCAAAATTTCACACAGCCGCCATCTTGAGGTTAAGTAAACAATTGAACTAAATTAGATGCCAGTGCATTGCAATGTGTATAAGCATTTACTGTACCACATTTCACTGCGCTCAGATGGTTCAATCACGAGAAAAGTCTATTAAAATGTTTCAATTTCACTTGGCCGCCATGCTCGGTTTGTACTTGACAGGTTTTGAAAGTTACATAGATAATCTTGTAGCAGTACCTTCTATCACCGTATATTGTTTCAGGGTGATATCGTAAATACACACATCAAAAAAAGTTTTGCATCACCTCGGTTCCAAGAGTTCCGGAACCTTTAAATACAAAGGGAATAGAGATCAACACAAACAACATTTCAGCTCGTTTTATTGCTCATGAGACCCACACATTGCATGTTGTACCATCATACAGCTAGACTTTCAGCATTTGTGGTCCAGATTGCAGTACACACCACTACCTCTAATACCCAGTAGCACGTCCTCTTGCATTGATGCATGCCTGTATTCGCCGTGGCATACTATCCACAAGTTCATCAAGACACTGTTGGTCCAAATTGTCCCACTCCTCAACGACAATTCGGCGTAAATCTCTCAGAGTGGTTGGTGGGTCAAGACGTCCATAAACAGCCCTTTTCAACATATCCCAGGCATGTTCGATAGGGTTCATGTCTGGCGAACATGCTGGCCACTGTAGTCGAGCGATGTCGTTATCTTGAAGGAACGCATTCACAAGATGTGCACGATGAGGTCGAGAATTGTCGTCCATGAAGACAAATGCCTCTCCAATATTCTGCCGATATGGTTGCACTATGGGTCGGAGGATGTCATTCAGGTATCGTAAAGCCGTTTCGGAGCCTTCTATGACCACCAGTGGCGTACGTCGGCACCACATAATGCCACCCCAAAACATCAGGGAACCACCACCTTGCTGCACTCGCTGGACAGTGTGTCTAAGACGTTCAGCCTGACCAGGGTGCCTCCAAACACGTCTCCGACGATTGTCTGGTTGAAGGCATATGCGACACTCATCGGTGAAGAGAACGTGATGCCAATTCCGTGGGGTCCATTCAGCATGTTGTTGGGCCCATCTGTACCGCGCTGCATGGTGTCGGGGTTGCAAAGCTGGACCTCGCCATGGACGTCGGGAGTGAAGTTGCGCATCATGCAGCCTATTGCGCACAGTTTGAGTTGAAACACGACGTCCTGTGGCTGAACGAAACGCATTATTCAACATGGTGGCATTGCTGTCAGGGTTCCTCCGAGCGGCAATCCGTAAGTAGCGGTCATCCACTACAGTAGTAGCCCTTGGGCGGCCTGAGCGAGGCCTGTCATCGACAGTTCCTGTATCTCTGTACCTCCTCCATGTCCGAACAACATCGCTTTGGTTCACTCTGAGACGCCTGGAAACTTCCCTTGTTGAGAGCCCTTCTTGACACAAAGTAACAATGCGGACGCGATCGAACTGCGGTATTGACCTTCTAGGCATGGTAGAACTACAGACAACATGAGCAGCGTACCTTCGTCCTGGTGGAATGACTGGAACTGATCGGCTGTCGTACCCCCTCCGTCTAATAGGCCCTGCTCATGCATGGTTGTTTACATCTTTGAGCAGTTTTAGTGACATCTATGAACAGTCAAAGGGACTGTATCTTGGATACAATATACACAGTCAACGTCTATATGCCGGAGATCTGGGAACCGAGGTGATGCAAAACTTTTTTTGATGTGTGTAGTTTCGGAGATATTGAATGCCAGTGAAATATTTCGCACAGCCACCATTTTGAGGTTATGTAAACAATTGAACTAAATTAAACGCCAGTCCATTGCAATGTGTATAAACATTTGCTGTACCATGTTACTATACGTTTGGATGGTTAAATCGCGAGAAAAGTCTATTAAAATTCTCAACTTCGCTTGGCCGCCATGTTGGTTTTGTAGTTACCAGTTTTTTTAATGTCTCATAGTTGAACTTCTAGTAGTTCCCTTTATCACCGTACACAATTTCAGGGTGATATCTGTAATAGTTTCGGAGATACTGAATACTGGTGAAATATTTCGCACAGCCGCCATGTTGGATTGGTGAGACACAATGAAATATGAAGGGCACGGTCGGGGTCGGCCGGAATGGTGCTATGATCTTATCGAGTTTCATTGAGATCACTCCAGCCGTTTAGGATTTATTAGGGGGGACACAAACACACCATCGCACACACACAACCACATGCTCACACAGACAGGCACACGGACAAAAGGTGTACTCTAAAACATTAGAGTATGCACGTGAATTCTATTATGGCGCATGCGTGTTGCATTCTTCTCCTTTCCTCAATTTTGGCCATTTTTGGACCGCGTAAAATAGCCATTGCGTTCACAGTCTCTTATTTCCTTTATCCCTTCTTTCCTTCCAGTAGTTCTTCATTACTTCACTTTGTCTCCTTCTTTTCTCTCCGTCCAGATGTTAACCCGCTTCTTCTTTTCGTTCTCCTGGAAACCCTTGACATTTTTGATCATATTTCTGAAAAGTGGTCTGTCCTGAATAATATGTATTGTTACTTCCATCTCTTCCATATCCCATTTTATACTTTGTACCAATTGATTGCCATTCTTGCGTTTGTATTGAACCCTTGCTAAGAAGCATATGAGACTCAATTTCGGAGGGTGTAACAGTCCATTTCGTAAAGTTGTTGTTAAGCGCTTCTTATAACATGCAGGGTAACATATAGCAAAATAACATGCAGGAAAAAGTGAATACCAGGATTAAAACATATGAATTTAATAACAGATCAACAAATTTACACTATTTACAACAACAACAAAAAAACAAGGTCTCCCAAATGACACCCACTTGAATTAATAAAAATGCCAAACTAGGCCTGATCTCAAGAGAGATCGTAAACATCTGGACCAAATGTCCCAAATTACTGCAATGACATGTGCGTGTGCGGCTTTTCTACATGCGTTACGATGTGTACAAATTAATGCGAGATTCGTTACCATCCAGTAAACCTTCAGGGGACGAATCTGCATTGTCTTAGAGCTAGACAGACACGAGGAACCAACTAAACACTAATTAAACTGATCCGACACTTCCTACACTAAATAAGATTTAAAAAAAATATTTCCGCATGAAATTGGAATCAGAGAATTGCCGTAGCAAACAACATTAACGCCTAAAATTAGGACTTTTCAAATCAACACAAGTAAATCAACACGTGACCAATCAAGAAAATACACATATGGCCGCTTGCCATTTTTACAAGAAAATACAAAAAAAACACCCAACGGTGTCACAACAGACAAATCTAACAAATGAAATGAGTCACAGAAATCACTAGGCTCAAAGCCAACATTTACATCATAAAACAAATATTTCATTTCAGACGATATGCGGTAATTCGTAACGGACATGGCGAACTCCCAATTAAAATTATGATCCAATGACCATTAAAAGAACAGGTTTGCTACAGATAGCTTACAGGGGTCAGTCGGTCAGCTGCACTGCCTAAACGATGAATCACCAGACATAGACGGGCGCAAAGTGGAACCTGCACATCTGTCAACCCACGTGTCAATTACCTCGACCTGCCGTAGCAATGGCTCGAGTCTCGAAGAAGCGTGCTCCCAAATAGCGCATAATATACGTGTGTGTGTCAAAATAAAGTATCTTAGCATTTCCCAAGGAAATCCAAGAATTAGCACTGGACAAGGTACAGTAGCCTCTAAGAGCACTCTGCCTTTGCATAAAAATACAACCACAGTATTTGAGGGCGGTAGGCACATTCTACCCCTCATCACGAAGAATCAATACACACACCTTGACACAATACACACACCAGAATCACACGTATGGGTTTGACAGAAACCTGAAATAAAGGACATAAAATATTTTCCACCGACTTGCGCTCCCAATCTAGTCCGTGACTAATGAACCTGAAAAGGACTCAAAAAAATCAAAAAAATATAGAACTAAGGTGTTCTACAGTGACATCTTAACTTGTTGCGCTCGGCAACTCTAGTATGAATAAAAACCTGTTCGTAAAACATCTAACAACTTTTACCCCCTTTTCCTACTAAAAATTAATTTGAATAAAAGCACCATTTATCGACCAGGACGAATTTCGCATTCGCATGAATAAAATCAAAATACACACGCCGTGCATACTAATAATGACTCATAAGAAAAATACACAATCAAACAAACAATTTGGCCACGTGCCAACGTACATTTAAATATAACAGTGTCGGCGCAAAAAATCTAAATACACAAGAAAAACAATGAATAAAATATTTACAACGTTCCCGCGTCTAATCTAGCTACATATTGAATAAATCAATGGTTTGTACATCACCGTGCAGCTTGTAGAAAATCAACCTCCATCCCAAGGCATTTCCCCACGGGAAATTTACTCGCTCATCGTCGACGTTCTGGTAGAGGCGTAGCACTTCATTCCACCATTCGACCTTCCTGTAGACATCTTGGCGTGGCTTCTTGGAAAGAAATGTTCAAAGTTATTATTCTACCTAGCTAGAATCGCTATGAGCTACTGACTTTCACTCAAAAATAATGTCCTGGGCGATTACTCAACGTTGAACTGGCCCTATCTAAGCATTTGCTTACTTCACACGCACATATACATCACACAAAATATAACAAAAAATTTACAGAAAATATTACAATCTTCGTCCACCACGCAACTGGCTTATAACAAGTCTCACAAATTCCGTCTACCGCGTAGCGCTTATCTCAACTAGAGATCTACCTCCGCTAAGCAGGCACTCTGCTCCCAAAATCACAATAACATGTTCGTTCAAACAGACGTGAAGTATGCTCACTAGAGCCTGATAAAATCGTGTCTCAAACTGGCGTGAACGATGCTCCTCGGAGCCCGATAAAGTTGTGTCTCAAACTACTCATCACCGATCAATTTATTAGAAACTGACAGAAAGGAGTGGAGTGGGGGCATTCTGTGAAAATAATCTGTAATTTGCAACTCACAGACTTGGGACTAGTATCAATCTTCTTCTCTACATCCAAACGTCTCAATGGACTCATGCGGAATCCTATCGCATCGGCGGTTCTTCATACACGTGTTTTAGCGCCTTTTTTTAATGGTACGCAACTCTCCGCGTGGTTTAGGCGTCCTCTCTCCTGATTCGCTGATTCAATCGTGTATCGGTTGGAAATTCATTTCTGGCACGCCCATAATGACGCCGACTTAGATGCGCGTTCACCCTGAATTGTCCTTGAACTCGGCTTAACCGGTCATCGTCAGGAATAACTACCACTCTACTTCTGTTGCAATCGTTGCGACACACTACCTGTCTTCCCTTTGTCAATCTCCAACATGCACTGCCTAGACATCAGTAATAATAATAATAAAAATCATGAAGACTTATTGATCGGCAAATCAATAAGGGTTCAGTATACTGTACATGAATGAACATTTGTTTTGTGAGTCCGGTGTTATTCATCCTCATTCCGTGTCCAAAGGAATTAACCCTCCTTTTCCTGATCGTATCGTAGATTTTTCAATTTCATTATTTTTGTAGAGGTCGTCAATTTTGCTTGTTGTATTATTTTTCCCATCGTTATGCCCGGCTGTGGGGCGCGATATAACTTAGCTAATGATGCTTTCTTCTTCTCCCAAAATCTCTTCATTTGGACACAGAAAATTTTCCTCCGTTAGAAATAAAAGGTATAAACCTTATAGACTCATTAAAACATGATATTGAATAACATTTTAATGACTGCAAATCATAAGATAAAGAAAATGATTTCTTGGACCTGGTAGTCGTATTCCTGGAGAAACGATGCTTGTTGTTTACTGTTCTGAACTGGAGTCATCTTGTATAATTTCCCTGTAATGCCAAATTCTTGAAGGACTTTTTCTATTTCACTAAGCAAGTTGTTCTCGACTATCATCGAGAGACCATGGCTGAGAATTCTTTTGATGAGCCAGTCATTGTTCAATTATTATTATTATTATTATTATTATTATAATTATTATTATTATTATTATTATTATTATTATTTTCGATTATTCCCCTTCAGGAGAGCGTGAGAACTTGAGCCAATCACAGCTTCACTTCCTTTTCCTCTCTTCTTTTCTTCCCAAAACCTCTTCATTAGTTCACGGTGCTTTTTCTTCCTTTCCTCTGTCCATTTTCCCTGATGTGTCCTTCCTTGAAACATGTACAATTTTCGTGTTACTGATTTTATTTCTAAATTGTTCTCTGCCCTTAATGTCATCTTCAGAGATTTTAAGTAATTCCATGTCTTCATGTACTTCTTTTATCCAACTGGTATTTAATTTACTTGCATTCACGATATTGAAAATATTCTTAGTGAGTCTGTTCTCATCCACCCTATATATCTGTCGATAGAACTGCAGACGTCCCTTCCTAAATTTATCTATAATGGTGTCTGTATTTTCATAAAGTTCCTTTGTTGGTCTCCTAACCCAAATTCCATCACGGAAAACAGTGCCATGGATTTTCCTAAGAATTTTTCGTTTCTGTTTCTCAATATCATGAATTATTGTCATTCCTCTAATTACGGTGGTTTCTGCCGCGTACAAGGTTTCAGGCTGAGAATTCTTTTGACGAGCCTGTCATTGTTCAATTATAATAATAATAATAATTATTATTATTATTATTACTATTATTATTATTATTATTAATTTATACAATACATATAATACATTGCAGGTAAATTGCAACATAACTATACGGGCTTCAGGGAAGCAAAGTATAGTTACTGAAACAGCAACTTCTAAGCTGGAATGTCGCTACCCATGAACTTCCGAACGATTCTGGTTGTTGATAGAACTACTGCCTTCTGTATTAGCTTGTATAGTATAGCTGATGTTTTCTATGTGTTTCTATAGTTTCTATAGTTTCTACAGTTGCGTATCCAGGCCCAGTTCTTTAAGGCCTTGGAGCAAGGTACTTGGGATCACGCCCGTACTTGGGACAATGATAGGTATGGTCTTTACCCGCTCTACATGCCATTGTCTATTGATAGGGTCGACCAACTCGCAGTATTTGCTGTTATTTTCTATGTGTTTTGACTGGAGAATTTTGTTGTTAGGAATCTCAACATCAATCAAGGTAGTTTGCTTGATTTTCTTGCTGACAACCACCAGATCCGGCCTGTTGTGTGATACCGATTGATCAGTCAAAATAGTTCGGTCCCAATACAACTTGTATTCGTTGTTTTCAAGAACACAGTCTGGGTGATATTGGTGGTACGGAACTTTCTTTCCTTTTAGAAGCTGAAACTTATCAGCCAACTCCTGATGCAAGATTTTAGCAACTGCATCATGCCTTTGTTTGTGCTCCTTCGCCAGGAAATATCTACATGCAGATGTAATATGCTGTATTGTTTCTGACTGTTGACAGCCGTAGCGGCACTTATCATCTGGTACAGCGGGATCATTTACAATGAACTTGTGGTAGATCCTTGAAGGGATGACTTGGTCTTGAATTGTAAGCATAAAACCTTCAGTTTCTTGAAGGATCTGTCCTGAAATGAGCCAGTAGTTCGACGCAGTTATATCAACATTTGCTTGACTCACCCCATTTGGATGTGTTCCGTGCAAAAGTTTTACTTTCCATGCTTCCATTTTACTATTATTATTATACACATTCCTTTAAACACATCAGTGGGTACAAATCAACATATCGTCGGCTTATTTGCAAGTCGGTATGGCGACTTCTCTTAGGGTGACGAACGAAATATGGAACAGGGCTCCAAGATGACGGCCTTCTGCATGATGATATGTACACCTGGATGTATTCCCAAGTTTTCTAGGTTGCAAGCCAATGATTTAGGGATGATGCCGGTAGAAGAGATGACTATGGGCAGATCCACTGCACTTTTCTGTCTCCACATTCGCCGTATTTCCTCTGCCAAGGGCAGATACTTGGTGATTTGCTCACGGCTGGTTTATTGCTGATTATGAGGATCTGGCACCGCTATATCAATGAGAAAGGTTCTCTTCCGCGCCTTGTCCGCAAGGACGATGTCTGGCCGATTTTCTGGTATGGTTTTATCTGTGATAACTGATCTGTCTCATAACAACCTGTGAGTAGGATTTTCCAAAATGGACTCAGGATCATACTGACAGTAAGGCAAAGCATTTTTAAATAATAAG
Source organism: Meconema thalassinum (assembly GCA_946902985.2). Classification (NCBI taxonomy): domain Eukaryota; kingdom Metazoa; phylum Arthropoda; class Insecta; order Orthoptera; family Tettigoniidae; genus Meconema; species Meconema thalassinum. The sequence goes on along the minus strand of OX336400.1, from coordinate 76,264,062 downwards.
TAGGTAAGTAAATAATAAGCATGGTGTAGGTGCATTATATTGGCTACTTGGTTGTACCTTTTCATGTTATCAGTACGGGAGATTGCTGGGCAGCCACCTGTGGGGTGTTTTATAGTTGGCACGTTCGGCATTTATCATCCTGTATATTTGTCTGAGGCAAACGTGGGCAAACTTTTAGGGGCGGGGCCAGATGCAATAAAAAATAATCCAGAACGACAAATGTTTAGAGATAGATTATAAACTTTTTATTTCTGAATTTTGAATCAAACAAAACTTGTAGGCTACAAATGGTAGAAAACTTAATAAAGAAGAACTCACCTTCTCCTTCTTGGTTCGTTGAGGCCCCTTGGACCACGTGGTTCCTAGTTCTTAGCCCAGGACAGTATTACTTCATCTTTGCACTATGAACACACCTTCATTATCTGTTAGAAGAGGAAGTAGTACGTGACAAGTGAAACTGTGACTATGCTTATAAAGATTTTCCATAATCCGGTTGAAACTGGGATGAGCTGATTCTTAGTAGCGCAGCTAAATGGTCTGTCAATCTATTTCCGACACTATTGATGCGAAGCTTCATTGTAGAAAACAGCTGTTTACATAGAGAAAGATGCGAACATGGCAGTTATCTTCTGTGCATGACATCTCAAGTTTGGGAAGCTTGATTTTGGTAGGGCCTTGTAGAACTCAATTTTCGAAACGTTGAGGAATAGTTGCTTGAATTCGTTGTTACATTGTAACTCAGTCAGTTCTAGCTGCTACTCTATTACACAAAACGCATCAACACAATGAGATTGGAACATATTTTCACTTTAAGGTATACAGAACAGAAAGTATGACCTATGTGTAATTGTGGATAGTATAATACGAAACTACGTCGCCGCACTTGGCCCGCGGGGCGCACTTTGACCATCACTGGTCTGAGGCATGTATATACGTTTGGATATATTATGTATGTACAACCGATTCCTATGCAAGTTTCACCACATCACACACGATACCCAACCATCATTTTTTGTATCAGAAGCCTTGTTTTCTCTGAATTTTTGAAAAAGAGAATAAACAAGCAGTTCCGTGAAGAACTATGCAGCCTATTTTATATATCCTACTTATCTTAATTGCCTCCATCAACATACAGAATTTCAGTTTGATTGCTGTAATAGATTCGTAGATATTGAGAACCGACTAAATATAGCGGATGGTCGCAATGTTGGATTTTTACATATTTAGGTCTTAGAGTTATGTACTGTTACATGAAGATTATTGTGTACGTGTAGTATTCAAACTTCAATCGCATGATTAGGACACAAGAAGTAAAAACGAGATTTTAAAATTTCGCTCAGCTGCCATCTTGCCGTTATGGAAACAATTGAAAATAGATGCCAGTGGATTAACATTTGTATAAGGATTTACTGTACCAAGTGTCACTGCACTCGGATGGTTAAATTGCGAGAAACGACAATGTGAATATTTATACTTTGTAATTTTTAGGGCATTTATTTTAATTGGTATATTGGCTTTCACGGCCAGTGAATTAAAACTCAGCAATTCCTTCAGGTTTGTGCCGTGTCTTTTTGGAAGCCTTCATAGGGAGGTTAAGGCTGCTTGAGCTCTTAGTTCTCGCAGTGAACAGGTGCAGTTGCACTTTATATAAAGGTAGGTAGCGCGCAGTTCGCTACTCCTGTGGGGGTCCGGGAGGGGACATCAAGAGCCCGCCGATGAGCCAGCTTGGTGTCCTAAGCGAAACCCCACAAAAGACACGGCACAAACCTAAAAGAATTGCTGAGTCTTAATTTTTAGTGTCCTTTATGTTTCATTTTAATGTTTTGTGTGATTTATTTTATTTGAATATTTATGTTTAATTTTATTGTTGAATGTTAATATTTTTGATTATATTTACTAGTTGAAATTTTATCCAGCACCATAAAACTAGATGGATATAATATTTCCTCATCAGAAATATTACATCTACAAGAAAGTTTGTTGTAATTAGACTGAAAGTTTCAACTATTAGCACCTTTGATAATAGCCTACAAACTCTTTTTATAGTAGGTGGTTAATATACTGTATCGGTCACTATCCTATAAAAGGTTAAGGCAGATTCCACACTCACCCAAGTACACGGGGCTGCATGGCCAACAAGTTCGAAGATGGAGTTTCGAATCCTAGAACTGACATCTAGTGTGTGGTTTTCCATTCTTCCTCCAGACAAATTTCGGGATCGCACATTCCCCATCACCAAATTCAATCTCCGATTATTTATCTTTGTTGCTTAGTATTTTAGGGGCTGCGACATCGTTGTCATGTATCCCCGTGTATTTGTGTGAGTGTGTGTGGAATATATGTTATAACCTGTGTTATAATGACTGTAACGGGCGGCCGTGTTACTTAGGAAGCAAAATAACCAGTGATGGACGAAGCAAAGAGGATATAAAAGTAGGTTGGCTCTGGCAAGGAAAGCATTTCTACAAAAGAGGAATCTGTTGACATCCGATATAGATTTACGTATTAGAAAGTCATTCTTTAAAACCTTTGTCCGGAGCGTGGCGCTCTATGAAAGTGAATCTTTGACTATTGGTGCAGCAGAAAAGAGGAGAATTGAAGCGTTTGAAATGTGGTGTTACAGGATAATGATGAAGATCAGATGGGTAGATAGGGTTACAAACGAAAAGGTATTAAGACGAGTGGGAGAGGAGACATGTTTATGGCGACTACTAATGAAGAGAAGAGATAGGTTGGTAGGACACGTAATAAGACACCCAGGAACAGCAAGCTTAGTTATGGAAGGAAGGGTCGTCGACAAGAACTGTAGGGGTAAACAAAGGTTAGAATATATTGTTAAGGCTGTGAGTTTGTTTTGTCGCCTCGCCGCGTTGAGTCACAGCTGCCCCGGGCTGTGTGTGCTCTGCCTCAGTGTATTACGTTCGCGTTACGCAACGGGCTGCGAAGTGAAAGGGATGGTCCAGAATATTCGTGACCCAGCCGGTGAAGGAAAACTCGAGAAGCCGTGTGTCCTGGACTATTCTAGAATTCATTGAGTCACCAGCCTGCTATATAAGCGGCCTCAACAGTGAGGGGACCGAGTTTTTGAGGACAGTGTTTCTGAGCTAGTGCGTGTTTTCCTAAGTAACAGAAGTGTGGTGACGAAGTGCCGTGCGAGTTACGAAATCCAGTGACATTGTTTCCCCAGCTTGTGGACAGCGAAACAGCGTGTAGCAGGTTATCGTAAGTAACTGTAGTTTGTGTACATGGGGAAGAGGTGCAGGTAGCTTCTGTCAAGGCCACCGGACTCATTAAGACGGTTTAACTTCTGTGGTTTGTTGACAAGTGAAAGGGGCAAGAGCGCTCAAGGAAGAGACTTGAGGAAACTGGAGTAAGGTTCTAATTGCTTGTATTTGCTGTTGAGTAGTGTATCTTCCTGGCCGCAATAAAGTTAATTATTTCATTAAAGGAACAGTCTGTGTTGTGCTTCAACCCACCGTAATCCAGTTAACAAAAGTGTCACTAGGGGGGTGGCACGTAACAACTGGTGTCAGGAGCCGGATTACGAACTCAAGCACAACACCTGACGGTCCTGGTTTCAAAACCCGAGCAGGTCATTTTCTCTAATTTTCCTGTGAGTGCATGCCCTTTACAAGATAAACAACTAAAATGGAGGCGCAATTGGCAGCATTGCTAGAAAAGTTAAGTGGCATGGAAACCAAAATGGAAGACGGGCAGAAGAAGATGGAGGACGGCCAGAAGAATTTAACCAAGGACCTAACTGCCAAACTAGAAGACGGCCAGAAGAAGCTAGAAGACGGCCAGAAGAATTTAACCGATGACCTAACTGCGAAATTAGAGGACAGCCAGAGGAAGATGGAGCACAGCCAGAATAAGTTAGCAGAGGACCAAACCGCCAAATTTCTGGATGGCCAGAAAAATCTGGAAGAGTGTCTGCTGACGAAATTAGAGGAAAGCCGAAGGAAATTAGAACAGGGTCTGCGTGAGGAAGTCACGGCAGTGGAAAAGAAGTTCGACGCCTTACAAGTGGAAGTTGCCGAGCTGCGCCGACGCCCGCTGATGGGGGTGGAGGAGAAATTCAACGCCTTACAAGAGGAAGTAACCGAACTGCGCCAACGCCCGCTGACGGGGGTGGAAGAGAAATTCAGCGCCTTACAAAAGGGAATTGCTGAGCTGAACCAACGCCCGCCGACGGGGATGAAAGCGAGATTCAACGCTCTTCAAGAGGAAGTTGCCGAGCTGCGCCGACGCTCGCCCACAGGTACACCGGGAATATGAGGAACGGGACAAAGCAGAGTGACGCCCCCAACCTTCGACGGAAAGGTCCCGTGGATCACCAATTTACGTCAGTTCGAGGCAGGCTGTTCCATAAACAACTGGAACAGCACGGAACAGGCTACAGCTCTCATTGTAGCACTGAGAGGGGACGCCCTTAACGTCCTTCAGGCCATTCCGACTGGATACCAGGACTAGGCTCCCCTAATTGCCCATATGGATTCGCGATATGGAGATAGCCATCTTCAGCAGGCCTACCGGATGCAGCTCCGGACCCGGGTACAAAAGAGTGTGGAAACCCTGCAGGAGTTCTAGATGGACATCGCACGCCTCGTACGGCTCGCCTACCGAACAGCGCCGGCCGACTTTCTGGTACAGATAGCTATGCAGACCTTCACCGACGGGCTACGGGACTCGGACACTCAACAGGCGCTGCGGCTCGCGCGCAATAAGACCCTGGCAGATGCGCTGAGCCACGCACTTGAGTTCGAGACGGCAAAACAGGCATCTAGAATGCACGCGCGGGTGCGTCAAGTGGACGTCGACGAACCAGTAAAAACCAACGTGACCAAGCCCCTGGCCGACGAATTGATGGATGCGCTAAGCCATTTCTTCGATAGTCGCGGCGCCACCAGCAACGACACCGCTGGAAGACAACCGGATAGGTGGCCCGGAAGAGGATTGCCGACCTGCTGGACCTGCGGTAAGAAAGGCCACCTGAGCAAGGACTGCGGTGATCGCCGCCACCGAGGGTATCCGACGGGAAATCAGTCGCCTGAAAACCGCGCGGCCCAGGGAAACGAGTATTAGCCAGCCTTGGGGGGCAAAGGTTGGCTTGTGACAGTCGTCAAGCCCCGGCTGTCCAAGTTCGTGTAACGAAGTTACGGAGGGACAATAGCAGCCTGATGGTCGACGGAGTCATCAACGGAGTGAGCTGGCCCAAGCTGATCGACACGGGAGCGTCGAGGACCATCGTTAATCCCACCGTGATCCCGAGGTGGGAGTGCAACCCACACAAAGGAACCTCCAACTAATAACCGCGACAGGAGAGACTGCACCGGTACATGGCGAAGCATCACTGGAGTTCGTCATTGGTCGACGGGCGGTGAAGCATCCAGTGCTTGTGGCTGACGTATCAAACGAAGTGATCATCGGACTGGACTTTCTGGACCAGAACGACATCATCTTGGACCTGAGTACGAACACTCTGCACTTCGGAGCCGAGGAACTTGCTTTGCAACCAGCACATGAGGCCATCACCGCACGACGAGTAAGGCTGAGTGAGTACGTCATCGTTCCCGCCAGGACGGAGGTCAGCGCTGCCGTAATTGTCGACGGAACTGCTGAGGGAGTGGCGGCTGTCATCGAGCCAAAATATAAGGACATCCAGACAAAAGGATTGCTAGTTGCCAAGACGTTCATCAACACGACGTTTCGGCCGTACGTCCGCCTGTCCAACCTGAACGACTACGACATTACGGTTCACCGGGACACCAACCAAGGAGTCTGCGAGCCCGTTACCTGGACTGCCCGCATCACAGATACGACAGACGGACAACCGAAGAAGACGTGCCCTGCCGGAAGAACTACAGAAGCTGTACCAAGGATCCCAGGACCATTTAGACGAGGAGCAATCATGCCTACTTCAGGACCTGCTACGCGAATTCCAGGATGTCTTCTCCATGGGGAGCAATGACTTCGGTAAGACAAGCTAGGTCCAGCACAGAATCGACGTTGGGGGCAGCGCACCGATTAGGGCTCCATTCCGACGTGTCCCGCTCGCCAAGCAAGCTGAAGTCGACCGGATGGTAGAAGAGATGAAGGAGCAAGGAGTGATCGAGCCATCACATTGTCCTTGGAGTTCTCCGGTCGTGCTAGTGAAGAAGAAGGACGGTTCCACCAGGTTCTGCGTGGATTACAGGTGGGTGAATGACGCCACGAAAAAGGACAGCTACCCTCTACCCCGGATCGACGACACCCTGGACACCATATCAGGGTCAAGATGGTTCTCCACCTTGGATTTGAAGAGTGGCTACTGGCAGGTGAAGGTCCACTCTAAGGACCGCGAGAAAACTGCGTTCTCTGTGGGCAGCGGGCTCTGGCAGTTCACCGTCATGCCATTCGGTCTGTGCAATGCCCCTGCGACCTTCGAAAGGCCAATGGAGTCCATTCTGAGGGGACTACACTGGAAGACCTGCCTGGTCTACCTAGACGACGTCATCGTTCTGGGGAGAAGCTTCGAGGAGCACTACAGCAACCTGAAGGAGATCTTGATGAAGCTACGGGCTGCCCAGCTGACCTTGAGCCCCAAGAAGTGTCAGCTCTTCCAGAAGCAGGTCCAGTGCCTTGGGCATATCGTCTCCGAGGAGGAGGTGCGCACCGACCCTGAGAAGACCGCAGCTGTGAGGGAGTGGCCAGTTCCGAAGGACAAGTCCCAACTACGAAGCTTCCTGGGACCCTGCACTTATTACCGTCGCTTCGTGAGAGGATTCGCCGACATCGCCAAACCACTACATCGACTGACTGAGAAGTACCAACTCTTCACGTGGACAGCAGAATGCCACAGTGCCTTCGAACAACTCAAGCAGGCTCTGTGCACCGCGCCTATTCTGGCCTACCACAGACCTGGAACAATGTTCATCGTCGATACCGATGCCAGCGACTTTGGCATAGGGGGAATCCTGTCGCAAGTAGTGGACGGCGAGGAGAGAGTAGTGGCCTACTTCAGCAAGGTCTTGTCAAAGCCAGAAAGGAACTGCTGTGTCACCAGGAAGGAGCTGCTCGCCATCGTGAAGACCATTGAACACTTCCACAAGTACCTGTACGGGCAAGAATTTCTCATCAGGACCGACCATGCATCCCTGCGGTGGCTCCTGAACTTCAAGCAGCCCGAGGGTCAACTCGCGCGGTGGTTAGAGAGGCTTCAACAGTACAACTTTGAGATCCAGCACAGGAAAGGCCAACTGCATTCTAACGCCGACGCCCTGTCACGAAGACCGTGCCCCGAAGACTGCACCTTCTGTACCAGAAGAGAGGAGAACACCGGGATACAGTGCCGAAGGACTACCGTGGAACTTCAAGGGAGCTGGAGCCGCGAATCTTTCACGCGGGCACAAGCAGAAGATGATGACCTGGGGCTGATAGCCGAATGGAAGAGGGCCTGTGTCCCCAGACCCGGGTGGAACATTGTGAGTGACTGCAGCCCAAAGTTTAAGTCCTACTGGGCGCAGTGGGACTCGCTGGTTGTGAGGGATGGCCTCATCTGCCGTACCTGGGAGAGCACCGATGGGAAGACATCTCGGGAACAAGTCGTCGTTCCAACGGCTATGACGGAGGAAGTCCTGAAGGAAGTTCATGGAGGTTCATCTGGTGGACACTTAGGGATAAAGAAGACCCTGGAGAAGCTGAGAGAGAGGTTCTACTGGATCGGCAGCCGAACAGACGTGGAGAACCACTGCGCGAGGTGCCACGATTGCGCAGCCAGCAAGGGCCCAGGACGAAGGCGACGGGGTCCACTGAAGACCTACAACGAGGGCGGTCCCATGGAGAGAGTGGCCATCGATATTGCTGGGCCATTCCCGTTAAGCGAGGCAGGGAACCGCTACATATTGGTCGTCAGCGACTACTTCACCAAATGGCCGGAGAAGTATGCGCTCCCTAACCAAGAAGCCGCGGCGATCGCAAAGACCCTGGTGAAGGAATTCGTCAGCCGGTACGGAGTACCCCTGGAGCTGCACTCCGACCAAGGGAGGAACTTGGAGTCGCAGGTGTTCCAGAACCTATGCCAGCTGCTGGGAATCCGGAAGACAAGGACGACGCCGCTACACCCTCAGTCCGACGGGATGGTAGAGCGCTTTAATCGCACCATCGTGAACCATCTCCGAATAGTCGTCAGCGAGCACCAGAGGGATTGGGACAAACATCTTCCACTATTTCTCCTGGCCTACCGCGCCGCCGTGCATGAAGCCACCGGGTGCACACCAACCCGGGCCATGTTTGGGAGGGAGCTCCGTCTACCTGTCGATCTTGCCTTCGGCCGACCTGGAAATGATCCGGTCCCGGTAAGCCAGTATTGTCAATAACTGGTCGACCAACTGGAGAACGTGCACAAGTTCGCGAGGAGGAAGCTGCGGATCGAAACCGACCGAATGAAGACCCGATACGACCAACAGACGGATGCTGGCGGATTCCACGAGGACGACCTGGTCTGGCCCTTCAAACCATTACGGAAGAAAGGCCTGTCCCCCAAACTGCAGAAGTCCTGGGAGGGCCCGTACCGAATCGTGAAACGGATCAACGATGTCGTCTACAGGATCCAGCGGAGCCCGAGGGCAAAGATGAAAATCGTGCATCGAGATCGCCTGGCAGCCTACGGAGGGACACAGACGGACCAATGATTGATCGGGACGATCAGTGTTTTAGCAAGGGGGTGGTGTTACGCCTGTGAGTTTGTTTTGTCGCCTCGCCGCGTTGAGTCACAGCTGCCCCGGGCTGTGTGTGCTCTGCCTCAGTGCATTACGTGCGCGTTACGTAACGGGCTGCGAAGTGAAAGGGATGGTCCAGAATATTCGTGACTCAGCCAGTGAAGGAAATCTCGGGAGGCCGTGTGTCCTGGACTATTCTAGAATTCATTGAGTCACCAGCCTGCTATATAAGCGGCCTCAACAGTGAGGGAACCGAGTTTTTGAGGACAGTGTTTCTGAGCTAGTGCGTGTTTTTCTGAGCGACAGAATTGTGGTGACGAAGTGCCGTGCGAGTTACGAAATCCAGTGACATTGTTTCCCCAGCTTGTGGACAGCGAAACAGCGTGTTGCAGGTCATAGTAAGTAACTGTAGTTTGTGTACATGAGGAAGAGGTGAAGGTAGCTTCTGTCAAGGCACCGGACTCATTAAGACGGTTTAACTTCTGTGGTTTGTTGACAAGTGAAAGGGGCAAGAGCGCTCAAGGAAGAGACTTGAGGAAACTGGAGTAAGGTTCTAATTGCTTGTATTTGATATTGAGTAGTGTATCTATCTGGCCGCAATAAAGTTAATTATTTCTTTAAAGGAACAATCTGTGTTGTGCTTCAACCCACCGTAATCCAGTGAACAAAAGTGTCACTAGGGGGGGGGGGTGGCACGTAACAATATTAAACTGATTGCCTCGGATGAAGGGTGTGGTAGTTATGTAGAGAAGAAACGATTAGCTCGGGACAGGGAGGCATGGGCATCTGCATCCAACCAGTCAAAAGACTGAGGGCTCAAACAACAACAACAACAACAACCTGTGTTATAGTGATGTCTGTACTAGTGTGTGTATATCTGTAAATTGGGAATAGGATTGGGAAGGAGGAGGCCGTCGCCTTAAGTTTGGAATCCATCCCAGCATTTGCCTGGAGTAGAAGTTGGAGGAAACCATTGAATGGCTGATGTGAGAATCCAACCCACTTCTTCTCAGTTTAGCCTCACGAGGACTGACTGTGCACGGCTTCCACCACAAAATGTGCAGCACGAAACTTTTCCACACGATGCACGTTTTGCGGAATGAGGTGCGGCCGTTATCACGTGCTGCTCTCTGGTGGACGAAATGTGAGAAATCAGTGACTGAACTAAGTGCTGAAGATTGAATCTCTATGTGAATATGTAATACTGGCGGACCCGTGCGAGAAATCTCGCTTGTTCATGAGCCACACTTTCTCCAATAGGTGTAGGATAATAAGAGACTTAAGGAGAAAGGTTGATATGTTTTTATTTAAACCAAATTATTATAGAACACTATTTACATTTCAGGCGACCCTACGGCCAAAATGCGAACTGAACAGCAATGATGTCACGTATTTTCTTACAGCAACAGTGTTTGCAAATCGAACACTTCTTACAAAAATTGATATTTATGAAATTAGAATGCAATTCGCCACTGTGCTGAGTCCATTGATTGACAGCTTAGCCATAACACTCACCGGTAATTCGATATTTATGAAATTATACGATTTGCGTACGGTACTCATTCCTTTAAATTACTGTTTCTGAAATCCATGCAAAATGGTAAAGGAAAGACCTCAGAATGTTTAAACGACATGAAACAAGTGTCACAGCGGCCAAAATGTGAAGTGAACAGCAATTATGGAGCGTATATACCCGCAGCAACATTATCTGCAAATCGCACTTTTCGTACAGTTTTTTAAAGTGATTTTTAAAGAAATTATAGATATTTATATCCACATCAATCCAGCAGTTACAATTATAGCCTTAAGCTATTGTCATTACCGGATTCATCGCATGCATACTAAGCGATTAAATAGCGTACGCTTCTATGCGTCCACCGTGAAGTAGCTGTCGATCCCTAACTTTTATATATTACTTACAATTTTTATATGTAGGCTATGGTTTTTTAATACTTGTTTTATTATAGATAGCTTTATTCTCTGTTATCCCAGAAATTAGTAAAGGGTTAGCGTCAGGAAGGGCATCCGGCTATAAAACAAACTGCCAAAACCGTACAAATATGACAAGTTCTGTAAATTTAGCCTCGGAAACTGCTAGGGCGTTCCCCGGAAGCGACGCGCAAGGGTCCCGCCTACCCCCTGTGAGAAATGAGCAAAGGCTACCGAGTCATGGGCGGGCTCGGCTGAAGAAGCAAGTCCAGATTAGAATTGGAACCCTGAATGTTGGATCGATGACTGGGAAAGGAAGAGAGGTTGTGGACCTAATGATGAGAAGAAAAATTGGAATTCTGTGTGTCCAAGAAACTAGGTGGAAGGGTAATAAAGCAAGAGAGCTTGGAAGTGGCTTTAAATTGTTGTACAGTGGAGCAAACAGAGCGGGAAGAAATGGTGTTGGAATTATCCTGGCTAACGATTTGATCCCCTCTCTAGTCAGTGTAAACAGAAGAAGTGATCGCTTGATGAGTGTGAAGCTGTGCCTTGGGGAAGGGTTTACCATTGTAAGTGCCTATGCTCCCCAAGTTGGCTGTGAGGAAGAAGAAAAGGATGGTTTTTGGAGGGACCTGGAGCAGGAACTTTCTAGTATATCAGCAGATGAAAGGGTATTTCTGGGTGGAGATCTAAATGGACATGTTGGCACCAGTGTGGAAGGGGAAGTAGTGAGGAGAGTGCATGGAGGCTGGGGATTTGGTACGAGAAATGAGGAGGGTGAGAGAGTGCTAAGTTTTGCCTTGGCATTAGATCTAGCAATATGTAACACCTTCTTCAAGAAAAACGAAAGGCAACTGGTGACCTACAAAAGTGGAGGAAGAGAGAGCCAAATAGATTTCCTTTTGTGCAGAAGAATGCATTTGAAGGAGGTTAAGAATTGTAAAGTTATTGTGGGGGAACATGTTACACCACAACACAGAGTGCTAGTTATTGATTATGAATTCACGGGCATTAAGAAAAGAACAGCAAGGAAAATTACTCCAAGAATTAAATGGTGGAAATTGAAAGATCCTATTTTGAGAAGTGAATTCAAGGAAAAGGTGTTGCAAGGAACACGGCCAGTGGAAGGAGTTCAGAGATGGTGGACAGTAAATTCAGAAGCAATCAGGAAAGCAGGCGTAGAAGTTTTGGGGAAGACGTCTGGGAAAGGTGCTCCCCTGGATAAAGAAACATGGTGGTGGAATGATGTGGTTCAGGATGCCATCAAGGCAAAACGACAGGCAAAAAAGAAATGGGATGAGTCTGGAAATGACGAAGATAGAGAACACTACAGAAAGGCAAATAAAGTTGTGAAAAGAGCTGTAGGGAAAGCAAAGACAGCTGCATGGAAGGAAGTCTATGAAGAACTAGAGACCACAGAAGGGGAGGCCAAGCTTTTCAGAATCGCTAAGGCACGAGACAGGGCTTCAAAAGATCTCACACACATCAGGCAGATGAAAAGTGAACAAGGAATTGTAATTCAAGATGAAGAGCATATTAAGAAGAGATGGGAGGAATATTTTGAAAAGTTGCTAAATGAGGAAAATGCCCGTCTTGTGTTTGAGGATGGTATCCCAAATCACAACGTAACTACTGGCATATGCAGGGAAGAGGTTGTAACTGCTATTATGAAAATGAAATGTGGAAAAGCAACCGGCCCCGATGAAATTCCAGTGGAGGCTTGGAAATGTCTGGATGAAGAGGGCATAGATATGTTGTGGAATCTATTCCAACAGGTACTTCAAGAGGAAGTAATGCCCAAGGAATGGCGGGAGAGTACCATAATTCCCATTTATAAGGAGAAAGGTGACATTCAGGATTGTGCAAATTACAGAGGAATAAAACTCATGTCACACACAATGAAGATCTGGGAGAAAGTTATTGAAAGTAGGCTTCGGGTGGAGACGACAATAGGAGATGAACAGTTTGGATTTATGCCGGGAAAGGGAACAACAGATGCTATTTTTGCACTTAGGCAGGTCATGGAAAAGCACAGGGAGAAGAGAAAAGAACTACATATGGTGTTCATAGACCTAGAGAAAGCGTATGATCGAGTTCCCCGTCAAGAGGTATGGAGATGCATGAGATGCAAGGGAGTACCGGAGAAGTATGTGCGCATTGTTCAGGATATGTACCGTGGAGCAAGGACACGAATTAGAAGCAGTGTAGGATTGTCAGATACTATACCGGTTCAAGTAGGTCTTCACCAAGGATCTGCACTAAGCCCCTATATTTTTGATCTAATAATGGATGTCTTCTCTGAAAACTTAAGAGAACCAGCTCCTTGGTGTATGCTATTTGCAGATGATATTGTCTTATGTAGCACACACAGGGAAGAGCTTGAATATAAACTGGAATGCTGGAGAAGAGCCATAGAGGACAGAGGCCTTAAAATCAGTAGGAATAAGACCGAATACCTGTGCCTTGGAGGAACTGGAAATGAAACTATTCAGATGGATGGTAGCCAGCTACAGGCAAGGGACAGTTTCAAGTATCTGGGATCCACTGTATCTAACGATGGCAATCTAGATCTGGAAATTACCCACCGAATCCAGGCTGCCTGGTTAAACTGGAAAAGGTTATCTGGTATTCTCTGTGACAGGAGACTGAATATCCAAGTAAAGGGTAAAGCCTATAAATGTGCAGTGAGACCTGCAATGCTATACGGAGCAGAAACTTGGCCAACAGTGCAGTCACAGTGCAAGCGACTGGAAGTAGCTGAAATGAAGATGCTAAGATGGATGTGTGGTGTTACAAGGAACGATCACATCAAAAACACCTTCATACGAGGCAGCGTAAAAGTGACTGAAGTATCAAAAAAAGTGCAAGAAAGACGCTTGCTCTGGTATGGCCACATTAAGCGCAGGGATGAGAGTTATGTAGGAAGGCGAGTGCTTGGTCTGGAGGTGGAAGGCAAAAGGGAAAGAGGCAGGCCTAGAAGAAGATGGATGGACTGCGTGCAGGATGATCTCCGGGAGAAGCAGTTAACAGAAAACACTATTTGGGACCGAGGAAAATGGAAACGACTTGTCAGAAACGTCGACCCCGCATGAACGGGAAAAGACGAAGAAGAAGAAGAAGAAGATAGATATTTACACATTAGAGTGCAATGCGTCACTGGTAATGTCTATTCTCTTTAATGTGAATGCTCATTTGTCACGATCTGTCGCTTGTGAGCGCCGCAGGAAGGATCTATACTACAGAAATAATTTATAGATAAGTAGAGCTGTCGAATGATTACAAATGTTGATCGGTTAACTGAATGCCTTTAGTCGGTCGATTAATCGAATTTTAGTCGATTTCACACAGGATCAGTTCGAGAAAAAGAAACGTTTGAATAATATATTTCAAAATGTTTACTCCATTTGCTATGACGAAGATAAAATTTTAAATTTTAATTGAATTACCCTAGTGGCGTGGAAGTAAAATAAATAAATAAATAAATACATTCAAAAGCATTTTATTTAATAATATTATTTAAAATATATTTCAATACAGTATTGATTATTTAATGACACAAGAGCTTGTAGTTGAAGTTCACAGTCACACTTCTTGGATCCAGGACTTTCGATATGTCAGTAAATTGACATGCTCAGAACTAAGGGATGTCCTTCTCTTAGTAAAAACATTTCCAGCGTCAATGAACACTCTCTCATACGGAACTAAAGTAGCTAAAATGCATAGCAATTTTTTCGCTATGAGTGCGAGATGTGGAAGATAGACTGAATGTATTTTCCACCTTTGTAGAGGGTCTGCGAAGTCATCTTCTAGTTCCACCATTGACTCGTAAACTTCAGTAATAAGACAATAATAGCCTGTCCGGTATTTCCTTTCCTATTGTTCGCCAATCTCTACTGGAATCGACGAGCGAACATTCGGGTGGATAGCATGTTGTCCGAAGAAGTAAAAATTCGACGTGATGTTCGAAAAGGTTGTGTTCGATCGAACGGAAGTGTGCTCGAACGGAAGTGTGCTAGCTGGCAGTGGTGGATCGAACGGAAGTGTAAGACGCTCTGCCAACTCGATCGATCAATCCAGCTGGAAGTGGTAAGATCCAGCTGGCAGTGGTAAGAGAAAAAATGAGCGTGCAGTGTCGGAAATTGACACCATGACGTACTCTCGGCCATGTGGTATGTATATGACATACCGAACGGTGAACGCTCATGCGAACTCTGGTGTCAAGTGATTGAAACAAAGCACATGGTACATGTTCGAAGTCTTCGTATCAGTATTTAAATGGTAAAATGCCTTAATATGAAACATTGTAAGTAGTCGGCGTTGCCGATATTATGTTTCTGCACAATGGCTATTCAAATATTAACCCACATAACGGTAATGCAGTCATCAATGTAATATAATCGTTGTGGTTATACGAGAATTGAGCAAGCCTTCATGAACTATTGCTGAATACATTCCCTTTACTCACAAGAGGGCCTATTCATAAGGCATTTTAAACTCAATTTCACGCAGGAACATTATCGAAACCAGCAAATTATAAATGAAACTAAATTCCGTAATGCAATATTATTGGAACGAGGAAATAAGTCACCATCTTGTGCTCAATATTTGTGTAGTAAAAATAGCCGTGGGTCAGTGCCTATGACTGTGAATCTAGAGATCTCGGGTTCGAATCCCGGACGGGGTAGATATTTTTGCTACCAGATTATCATTTTAAACGATATTTATGATATTAATATGACTCAATTTAACAGAATCCACATGAAATTACGTGTTGGTCTGTGAATCTAGAGGACCTGTTTATAAGGAATTTAAGGTAATGAGCGGTGTCGCGTCTAATAATCTAGTTGATCCATATCGTATTCTTTATTTAGGCTAGTGCTGGTGGAAGCTACAAATCAACTAATAAAATTAGTTCCCTATTATATACTACAATATCTGTAAAACCCTCCCTTTTACAATAGATTAATATTTGTGCCAATGATAGTAGCCTTTAAAATACCGGTGTATCAACAATTTCACGTGAGGTTTCTTCTATGTCAGATGTTACACATCATATGCGACTACTGTAAGGCTCGTAACTCTTATTTTTCTTTCATCAGCCCACTTCTTAACGGTTTTCAATTTTGAAGATTCTATTATAACACTGTGCATTGATGGGAAACGAATACAATATTTGGCCTAGGCGTACCGACGTTACTATAGATCTTGTTGTTTCCATACTTGGTTCACAGATAACGCTGACAGTGTCCTCGGCCTTGAGTTCACTGGGCAACCCTTCACTATCACGAACACTACGCCACATTCCAACACGGGGAGTTCCTTGGATCAGTAATGTGTTTGGATAATAATTGCCTGGGCCCAACTACCAAAAATTACGCGCCCGAAATATCCATATGAGGGTTATTCGCAGAGATCGATACAAGCTGAGCTCAATGCTCGTATCTCACCCCGGGAGAACTGCCTCATTAAGGGCTGAACCCCAACGCCAAGTGTGTTGCTTGTTAAATTCCCAAAATCATCAAAATATTCCTATAATGGACGCCGGGCTCATACGGAAGTGGAGAAGCACGTACCGGCATTTTTTTGTATTACCGCACACTCATTCTCTACCTTACTTTCCGCCGTCAATGCATGACCCTAGGAGCTGTCGACAAACCCCTCCGTATTTTTTACGAGTAGCCCGATTACACTACCCTTTATTCACCGTTACATGGACCATAGCTGCTAACTCTCACTTGGCTTTAGTAGTTCTCAATAGACACGATCAAAACGCTAGGAGTCATTTCCAGCCACCAATTAGTTCTATTTGCAACCAGTAGATGACGGCATAATCTTAGATTTTTTTAATATTTTGCAATTTACTCCTTAAACCGCGAGGACTGGCGCATGGGTATTTTTGACCCGAGGCTTAAATAATGCACTATATTTTCGTTTTGGTCAGCCCTTATTACCTGTCGTCTACAGTACTTTCCTCCCTAGCCTTGAACTTCACCCTGCAAAAGAAACATGTCCATAGCTTTTGGAACACTCAAGTCATTTCAATATTATTTACGGTCGGGTCAGATTTACCCATGGCGCCAATCCTCACGTGACAATTTTCAGCTGACGTTAGTTGGAACAATCTGT
This sequence comes from Meconema thalassinum, assembly GCA_946902985.2. Classification (NCBI taxonomy): domain Eukaryota; kingdom Metazoa; phylum Arthropoda; class Insecta; order Orthoptera; family Tettigoniidae; genus Meconema; species Meconema thalassinum. The sequence continues at coordinate 76,247,308 of OX336400.1, read as the reverse complement.
AAAATATAAGGGGGAAAGTCCAATAATTTTGGTGCAGAACAATCACATAGCTCACGTTCTTACTGATCAATGTTTACAGATTAGGGACACTTTTGTCATCAGCTCCTTTGTTTAACAAGTAGTTCCGTGAAGAACTATACAGCCTATTTTCATATATCCTACTTATGTTAATTGCCACTATCAACATACACAATTTCAGTTTGATTGCTGTAATAGATTCGTAGATATTGAGAACCGACTAAATATTTCGGATGGTCGCCATGTTCGATTTTATATATGTAGGTCCTAGAGTTATGTATTGTTACATGCAGATTATTGTGAACGTGTAGTATTCAAACTTCAATCGCATTATTAGGACACAAGAAAAAACAAGGAGATTTTAAAATTTTCCACAGCTGCCATCATGAGGTTATGGAAACAATTGAAATAAATTAGATGCCAGTGGATTAACATTCGTATAAGGATTTACTGTACCAAGTTTAACTGCACGCGGATGGTTAAATTGCGAGAAACATCCATGTGAATATTTATAATTCGCGTCACCGCCATTTTGGATTTGTGATCACCAGGTTATTTCAAGTCCTATAGGTGAACTTAAGTTCATCGCCCCTATGAACATTAAAAATGCAGTTTGATTACTAAAATAGATTCGTAGTTATTCAGTATCGTCTAAATATTTCGGATGGTCGCCATGTTGGATTGTTAAATGTATAAACCATAGAGTCTTGTACCATTAAAGGAAAATTATTGCGTAGGTTCATTATTCAAACTTTCACTTCGATCGCATGACTACATCACAATATATAAAATCTTAATTTTAAAATTCGCACTGCCGCCATCTTGAGGTTATGTAAACAATGGAACTAAATTAGATACCAGTGGATTACAATGTGTATAAATATTTCCTGTGCCAGGTTTCAGTGCGCTTGGAACATTAAATCGCGAGAAAGGTCTATTTAAAATTTTCAAATTCGCCTGGCCGCCATTTTCGTTTTGTAGTTAAGTGGTTTTTGAAAGTCTTATAGATGGACTTCCAGTAGTGCCTTTTATCTCCGTACAAAATTTCAGGGTTTTACCGCTAATAGTTTCAGAGATATAGAATGCCGGTGAAATATTTCGCACATCCGCCATCTTGTGATTATGTAAACAATTGAACGAAGTTAGATATCGGTGCATTACAATGTATATAAACATATACTGTACCAAGTTTCATTGCGTTTGGTTGGTCAAATCGCGAGAAACGTCTATTTAAAAGTCGCAAATTCGCTTGGCCGCCATGTTGGTTTTGTAGTTACCAGGTTTTCAAAAGTCACATAAGTGAACTTATAGTAGTTCCCTCTATCACCATAGAAAATGTCAGGGTAATATCGGTAATAGTTTCGGAGATATTGAATGCTGGTGAAATATTTCGCACAGCCGCCATGTTGGATTGGTGAGTCGTAACAAAATTTGAAGGGCACGGTCGAGGTCGCCGGGAATAGTGCTATGAACTTTCCGAGTTTCATTGAAATCTCTCCAGCCGTTTAGATTTTATTAGGGGGACACACACACACACCTCACACACACACACGCACACACACACGGACAAAAGGTGATCTCATAAGCCTATTTTTTCAAAATTGAAAATAGGCTAAAAAAATGAGATGACTGCTTTGAGGCCACTCTCAAGCCCAATTATACTCTTACGAAAGTTGCCATTTTCCTGAATGTTAAATTTGAAAAATAACAAGAAGTTCCGTGACGAGCTAAAGAGCCTACTTTTCTTAAAATTTAAAATTCATGCCGTTGATTAATCTATATGCATCTAACTAGAATAATGACAAAATTGAATTGGTAATATAGAAATTTCTAATTAGTTCGAAATACTGTATACCTGGCATAATGTAGCCTAGTAGAGAACTACAGTTGGCAGCCCTGGTGACTGAATATATTCTTGTTTCCATCTCTTAAGGCACAGAATACAAAATTTGGTTGAAGTCCAATGGATAGCATGGACGTTACATGCAGTTAAACATTGGATCTAACAGCGCGCTTAAAATCATGTTGGCAACAATGACATACATGTATTGGTCAGAAATAATCTGCAATAATATGATCTCTTGTTGTGTTAATTTTGAATGAAATCCATTTGTTAGTATAGAAGTTACAGGCATTTTAAAATTGGACCTATCAGCAGGCTTAGAATCATGTTGGCAGCACTGACGTATATTAATTACTCCAAATTAATCTAGAATGTCAGGTACTATACGTGTGCAAATTTTAGAGCTATTGGCTTGCATATTTTATGATATATTGATATTAGAGAAACGAAAATAGAGACACCATTTTTTAACAGTTGGCAACACTGGTTGCTCGTAAGAATACGCATAGTCGTATCTGTTATGGTGCACATAGCACATACAAATTTTGGTTCAAATCCAAATGATACTATAGAAGCTACATGTATTTAAAGTTGGACCTCTCAGCAGGCTTAGAATCATGTTGGTAGCACTGACGTATATAAGTTACTCCAAATTAATAGAGAATGTCAGGTACTATACGTGTGCATAGTTCAAAGTTGTCGGCTTGCATACTTTCTGATATATTGGTATTTGGAAAAAATAAATTGAGAGCATTTATTAACAGTTGGCAGCCCTGGTGGATCTTAGGAATACGCTCAGTTATATCTGTTTATGAACACATAGCACATACGAAATTTGGTTGAATTCCAATTGATAGTGTAGACGTTATATGCATTTAAAAATTGGACCTATGAGCAGGCTTATAATCATTTTGGCAACACTGCCATGTATGGCCTCCTGGAAATTAAACGGCAATATTATTATCTATACGTGTGCCAATTTTCAAATAGCTCCCATTCATACCTTCCGAGATATCCAACATAGAGCTCAAATTTCAATTGCGATTTTTCAGCAGTTGGTAGCACTGACATCATTTTCAAATATGGACGTGAGATATTCAGGTATAGATCTTTACTCCTACCAAATTTTGTTTCGATTGCTGCAGCCGTTTAGGAGTTGATAGGGGGGGACACACACACAGCCAGACAGACAGACAGAAGGACAGACAGACAGACAGACGGACAGACAGACAGACAGACAGACAGACAGACAGACAGACACACATTTGCCCGATCTCATAAGTCTACTTTTTCCTCATTTTTGCAAAATGTGAAAAGTAGGCTAAAAATAAGCATCATTTTATATTGGAAATAGTTCATAGGAAGACACCAGGTTTAAAATTACTTCATTGAAATCCGCAAGACTATGACATACTATGGGTCACAAATACCCGGCGCCAATCCTCGTGATATATATTTTCACGCCAATTCTCAAGGGTTAATGCGGTTCGAGGTGCAGATGGCCTCGCTCTTCCGCCTCTTAAAGCAACAATAACTAACTTAATCCTGTTCAAAATGAATTCCCATTTATGAAACTTTAAAACTGTGAATGATGGTGGACTTTGCTCTTGCTTCAGGTTCCATGGGGCCTAAAGAATGCTGATGACGGTGATACCAACGCATCTGACGCACTACAAGGGCAACAATTACGGTAAGTGTTCGCTTTTACGTATTTTGGTGGGAGCTGATACAGGATGTATTGAGAAAAGACGTTTTCCACCTTTTCTCAATCGAGGGCCATATTTATAATTTTTATGTATATATTTTTTTCAGTTTACGCATGTACGTTTTGAAGAAATAGTACATTTGTAGGATGGATCAAGATAAGTAGAACCTAACCAAGTAATGAACATATCGATTATTTGCTGCAACAGTTGCATACCTAGAAATCTGTAATTTTTCAGCTTTGACTTCATTGTAGTGCTGGAGAATGTTCTCTATCCATAGATTAAATCGATACTACTCTATCGTTTTTCTTAGCTACGTTACACTACTTAATTCGTTGATCCAGTGCCCGAAAATATTGCAATCGCATCAAGAACTTCGATAATTCTTAATCGCCTCTGTCGGAAGCAAAGAATTCAATCCCCAATTCAACATGGCGTCAAAACTTTTACATTATTGTATTTAAATAATCCACAGTTTATTCAATGGTTGCAAATCTTTAAAATCAGTTTCCCACATATATATTTTGAGTATATAGGCATAGTATAGTATACAATATTTGTCTATGCATTAAAACATTAAACATGAGTATACTTATCATGTACTATTGTTACTAAGCGACTATGGCAACGTTGCAAAGTTATTTATTTATTTATCGTATGGCTTTTATGACGGGAGTGTCCGAGGACATGTTCGGCTCGTCAAAGGCTGTAGCTGCTTCAAGAGGACACCCATAGGGTGAGCTTCAATTTCCGTTCAATTTCAAGTAGTTCCAACTTTCGCTACCAGATGTCAATGATACCTATTGGAGAACGTTGGAACTTTCATAGAGTGCTCCAACGAAATCTAACCTAGGAATTTAGCTTTACACAAGTTTAGTCCGTGGAAGGATCTTTTAAATGCCTTATATCTACGACATGGGACCGCCGGCTGTAGGCCTACTTCCTCTCCGATGAAAGGCATACTGAAGGATTTTAACGCCCTTAAAAATTACGACGACTTCGGGCAGGTTTGAACCCGCTATCTTGGGCACAGCAGTTCAGCATGCTACCAACGACGCCACCGAATCCGCTGTTACAGAGTGAGGCGTCAGTAGCGTGATGTAAACAGTGAAACAATCAGTTTGCTCTGATCTTATGTGTAACAACATATCCAGTGCCTTCGCTCTCATGGACCTACCAAGGACAGCAACTAGTTCCCTTGAAGCACGTGACAAAATGTTTTTTCCCTAACTTTTACACCCTTATCAAACTTTTGGCAGTTTTGCCTGTCTCTCTACCTCCCGCCGAACAGAGTTTTTTCGAGTTTGAGTAGATTGAAAACATACTTACGAAATTCTACTTCTGAAAACAGACTCAACGATCTAACATTGATATCTATTCACAGAGACATACTAAATACTGACGAAGTTATAAACCAATTTGGTAATGCTTCAAGAAACCTTGACTTTATATTATAGTGTAAGTTGTAAATCAAGTTAGTTATTGTTGTTTTAAGGGGCGGAACTTCGAGGTCATCTGCCCCTCTTAACACAGATTAAAGTATACAAATTTGGAATGGAATTTATAATTTAGAGGCGGACACCTCAATTGGAAAAGACCGAAATATAATAAAACAAAAAATAAATAAAACTAATAATTATAAAAATAAACAAAAATTACGGAAAATCAAAAAATCATCATTCAAATACGAACAAGTCGTTGAGTCAATGAACACTGGAAAATTTAGAATGCAGGCCCTAACCCTCTCTCACTTAGTCTATAAAGCAGATGACGCGATCAGCAGCCTCCGCGTCATCGGCTAATACAAGTTTGAGTGTCATCTGCAAACCAAGGTTTCTTCATAAGTCGGCAAGATCCACACACTCGGTTAAAATGTGGGCCACGGCGAAAACTGCTCAACAGGTACGAATTGGGGTGGTGTTCCCTTCTCATTAGGTACGAGTGGGTGGATCTTATATGACCTATCCTTAGCCTACACAAAATGACGGACTCCCTCCGTGACCGGAAAGAGCTCAGCCACACGCCTTGATCGCCCTCATTGGGTCAGCTAAACACTGACTCTCCCAAAATGCCAGTACTTGTCGGCGTAACTGAGAGCGAATATCTCTAGCGGGTACCTCCATTGGTCGAGGTGGTGGTGTTACCGCCTCTTTAGCAACTTGATCCGCAATTCCCATGTGGCTTGGGAGCCACAGAAAGGTGATTCGAGTGTCAGCGCGGCTCAACCCGGCTGCTGATGATGATAATTGTTGTTTAAAGGGGCCTAACATCTAGGTTATCGGCCCCTAATGGTTTAGGTGATAGTGAAAGATGAGAATGAGAACTATAAATAATACTAACTGCAAACTTACATACTAGAAAAAGAAATGGTAAACAAATAAAGGATAAGGCAAATAAAGGACAGGAAGAAAAGAAATGCCGTCAACCCTCGAAGAATTAGGATTGAGGGACTTGGAAGGAAGGAGAGCCATGAAAGGCAGAGAGGAAAGAGGAGAGGGCCCGCCCTAAAGGCAATGGGAGAAGGAGAAAACCGAACCCAGCTCAGGAAGACCTCAGGGTCACCAACTCCCGAACTCACCAGCCATGAGCCCCTGAGGGTGTAGCACTATCCAGGGTGCACCAGAAGTGGTGGGGCTACATACACCCTGCCTCCCTGGGGGCCTTGTGCAGAAGGCAGGAGATAACATGAAAAGAAGAAGAAGGCTGACCCCTCAGTAGTATAGGCGTAGGTTTGGGACAGCCAATTAAGTGTGGTTCAAAAGTGACCATTAAAATTCTATTAAAAATTAATGGATAAAAAGTGACCATTAAAATTCTATTAAAAATTAATGGATAAAGTGGCCATTAAAATTCTATTAAAAAATAATGGACAAAGTGACCTTAAACATCATTTATAAATTATTGATCGAACATATGGTTATCTTAACCATTATAAATCTTCCAAACAATTATGGTTACAAGTAACCATAATATTTCATATTACTTTATGGCAGAACGTAACCATAAAAACAATTATGGTTAAAAATAACCTTTAAACTGCCAGAATTTTTTTAAAATTCTGGTTGAAAGTAACCATTAAACTTAACAAAAAATTAACCAAGATAATTATGGTTAAAGGTAACCATGAAACACAATCAAAAGTTATGGTTAATCTATCCATAAAAATTAACTATGAAAAGTTATGGTTAACGTATCCATAAAATTACAAATGTTATTTTTAATAAAATAGGGTTAAAAGTAACCATAAAAGTGACTCTAAAATGTAAATGACAAAATTATGGGTACCTCCACCTATAAAACGTAACACAAATTTATCCTATAGACACCTAAAATAATGGCTAAAATTAACCATTGAAAATTCTAACGATGTTTTTCAAAATAATGGTTAAAACAAGGCTTAAATTATCAGTAACTTTTTAAAAGATTATGGATAAAACAAGGGCTAAAGTTAAGGCTAAAATTTCTAATAACTTTTTTTTGAATCAATGGGCAGAATAATGGCTAAATTTAAGGCTAAAATTATTAGTAACTTTTTAACGAATTAAGGATAAAATAAGGGCTAAAACACGGGTGTAAATAGCTATAAAATAATATGTACACTATTATATTTAGTACCCCCAAGGAAGTGTATCAATTATGTTGTCTTCTTCTTTCTGGATGAAACGCTTGTCGTAGTCGACTTTAAATTCTTTGGCAATATTTTTATTTACAAGGCATTTTGTTTTCGTATCTCTTGTTATCATGTTATTGCTTATAACAACCTTATTATTAGAATCTTGTATTAACTCGGTCATTGTCTTCATGTTAAGTTTTTTGGTATTTTCGTGGTTGAGAGTAAATCCTTTGATCTTGGTAACCTGTTTGCCTTTATATGTTTCGTACGCATAACTCTTAGGACCTGTGCTTATCCATTCAACCCCGTAATCATCTTTTCCGAATTCGTCACTCCATTCGCCGAGCATACAACCGGTCTCTACGGTGTTTGTTCCATCATCTATGTAAACAACACTATCAGTGTCATAATAAACTACTGCCTTTCCTAATCTATCAAGCATATCGTATAATCTTATTCTAGCATTGGAAGTGGTGAAAGCTGCCACAAATATGTTCGTATTTGTGCTATTTTCTACATAGAAATCATTGTAGTGGTATGTTACCTCAATTACTTCCTCATTTATGTACATTACATTAGTAATTTCTATCTTATCGTCTAATAACAATTCGTACCACCTCTTAGGATCATCAATGAACTCTGTTTGTGACATGTTTTGCTGCTGACCAAACTTTCCCCAAAGAGAATTTAAGCATATTTTAGCAACAGCTCGTTTACCAGCGTTGGGTTTAATTTTGTCAATATCAAGCTTTATACCTTGTTTTTTCTTATTACTAGGGCATATTCTTCTTTAGATTTGTAATCACCATCCCAAGGACTAGTTTCTAGCTTAATTTTCATAAAGGTTTTAATATAGTCCTTGAAAAGCTCATTACTTTTCTCTTCAAAATGCCATACTTCGTAAACTTCCTGTATTTTGTAGCCTTTCTCAAGAGCCTTATTATGTTCGATTGTAGTCCAAGTTCCAAGAAGCGCCCTCTCTTTATCACTATGATTACAATAGCCAGCCTTCTCTTCTACACATATCCCGCACAGAGAGAACATCAGCTTATCTAGCTTTACCGGAAGCACTGGATGATACAAACCTCTTGGAGGAAGCACCTTACATTTAACTAGGCCAAACCAGTCTTTATTGTATTTTCTGGCTTAAATATTTTTTTAGGGTGACCTACAGGGTACCAGTCATAAAACATAACTGTTGGATATAAACTGCATATATCTATATATCTCAGCTTCTTACCAGAAACCTTTAACTTTGAGGCGTTTGTTCTACCACCGAAGCATGCGTCCCTTGGGTTTAGTGGCTCTACTACCTCTACAACATCTATGGTTTTATCTAGACTCCTTTTGTAGTCTTTAGAATTTTTCCATTTGCAGCTCCACATCTCCACAACCTTGTACCCGGAATTTTTAAGAGCTTGTGTTCGCTCTATAGTTTTTGTAAGCAAGTCATCCATAGTTTCATTGTTGACATTGTTGATAGTATCACCTGAGTAGCATTCGGGACAACCATGCCAGAAACAACCGTGATACTGATACACGGTTTTAGTCTTGTAGTCGTACCCATCGACTTTGGCTCTACAAATTGTGACCTCGCCACCGTTTAATGCGTGTCGAACATTAGGGCACGAACTTAACCATGCTATAGACTCCTTACTGAACATCTCTTTTTTCTGCTCCTTAACTACTGCAATTGAGTCTTTTTCAAGGAATTTTGACCTGTAAATGGCCATACAAACACTGGCAATAGTTATGTATTGGAAAGGGTCTATATTTGCTATTTCTAAAAATGACTGTCTAAAGGCAAGGCAACCTCGCCGTAATATATCGACATCAGAAAGGCAATACTCGGCTAATTCTTTCTTAAAGTCAAACACGTAGTTTTCTTTCACTTTCTCAGCGTGCCATTCTAAGAATAATTTTCTAGCATCAGGTTTCATTGTATCAACACCATAGTATTTAGTAGCTGGAATGGACCCTACGTAATTTTGATTTTCTTTCTTGTTGAAAAAGTGTGGAAAATACCCCTTTTTTAGTTCTTTTAGTCCAAATGTTTTGGGAAAGGATGCAAGGCCTCCTTGGATAAAGTTTATGCTGTCAATTATTCTAAGCCTTAGGGTGGGTAGTTTGAGCTCCATAATCTTAGACCCTTGGTAAATGGTTTTAATTTTAATGCCATTATTGACGCAATATTGTAAATAAAATACGCATCATAACCTTTTGCATTGTGTGCTATACACGTAAAATCTTTGTGGTTTTTTGATATTAGCCACTGACAAAATTCGTCTTTTTTTAGGAAAGCCCCCCTAAGACCATTAAAGTCATAAACGGATACAAAGTTTGGCGTGTGTACGCCGGTGTCTTGTTCATCTTCGTAATCGAAAACATAGTATTTTTCTGTGTAAGTGCATTTTTAGCCTACTTTTCACATTTTGCAAAAATGCGGAAAAAGTAGTCTTATGAGATCGGGCAAATGTGTGTGTGTCTGTATGTCTGTCTGTCTGTCTGTCCTTCTGGCTGTGTGTGTGTCCCCCCCTATCAACTCCTAAACGGCTGCAGCAATCAAAACCAAATTTAGTATGAGTAAAGATGTGCACCGGAATAGCTCACGTCCATATTTGAAAATGATGTCAGTGCTACCAACTGCTGAAAAAAGGCACTAGAAATTTGAGCTCAATGTTGGATATCTTGCAAGGTATACATGGGAGCTATTCCAAAATTGGCACACATGTAGATAATACTATTTCAGTTTAATTTCCAGGAGGCCAACCATGACAGTGTTACCAAAATAATTTTAAGCCTCCTGATAGGTCCAATGTTTAAATGCATATAACTTTTACACTATCAATTGGATTTCAACCAAATTTTGTATGTAATATCTGTACATAAACGGATATGATTAGGCGTATTCTTACGAGCCACCAGGGCTGCCAACTGTTAATAATTGCTCTCTATATTTTTTTAAAATCCAAATATCAATATATCAGAAAGTATGCAAGCCAACAGCTTTAAACTATGCACACGTATATTCTGACATTTTAGATTAATTTGGAGTAACTTATATACGTCAGTCCTACCAACATGATTATAAGCCTGCTGATAGTACCAATTTTTAAATACATGTAACTTCTATACTATCAGTTGGATTTCAACCAAATTTCGTATGTGCTATGTGTACCATAACAGATATGACTATATGTATTGTTAAGAGCAATCAGGGCTGCCAACTGTTAATAAATGCTGTCTATATTTTTTTTAACCCTAGTATCAATACATCAGAAAGTATGCAAGCAAACAGCTCTATACTTTGCACACGTATAGTACCTGACATTCTAGATTAATTTGGAGTAATTAATACAAGGCAGTGCTGCCAACATGATTCTATGCCTGCTGATATATCCAATTTTAAAATACATGTAACTTCGATACTAACAAATGGATTTCATCCAAAATTGGCACAACAAGATATCATAATATTTCACATTATTTCTGACCAGCACACGAATGGTATTGTTGGCAACATGCTTTTACGCGTACTGATAGATCCAGTGTCTAACTGCATGTAATGTCCATTGGACTTCAACCAAATGTTGTATTCTGTACCTTAAGAGATGGAACTAAGAATATATTCAGTCACCAGGCTGCCAACTCTAGTGCTCTATTAGGCTACATCATACCAGGTATATTTTGAACTAATTAGATATTTTGATATTACCAACTTCATTTCGTCATTATTCTAGATAGGTTCATATACTGTAGAATACTCATTGGCATGAAGAGTAGGCTGTATAGTTCTTCACGGAACTTGTTGTTTATGTTGCTTTTCTGCCCTTCCATTACAAATACAATCTTTCATACAGTATTCCCCACGGTTTTTCCTTTCTTGCATATAACATTGGTGCTGAGCTGACTTTACGTACTGTTGGCAATTCCAACACTTAGAGTACCCACACCTGTGGTTGTATATTTTTCCACATTTACCATTGCATGTTAGACACTTAAGTTTTATTGAACAGGCAACTTCCTTTGCACATTTCTCACATTCAGTAAGTACAGTTTCGTGTAGGTTGTTGTAGTAAAACGTGTTTTCATTTTTTTTTTTTTTTTTTTTTGCACTCGCTTTTACATTCTGTGCACTTCAATTCGACCGCGTATTTTAGAAATGTTTCACATTTCCTACACTGGGCAAAGGAGCCACCTAAATGTTCGATATTTATCCTAGGGCATATTTTGTTGCAGATATTGCACTTGTAAGCTGTCTCACACACTCTCTCATGGTTATCAACGCAATCTTTACCAAACCAATATCTATTGCACTTTTTACAGTATACTCGGGGTCGCATACCTTCTGGGAAATCATGTTTCGGGCACAAACACAAATTACACACATTTTTATCTTTTTTACACGAGTGTTTGTCCTGATGATCGTAAGGTATATCACATTTTTTGCAGAAATATGAACTTCCATAAAAACCTCTAAATTATTAATGGAATCATAATGGTCGTTATGCAAGTACAAATAAATTGTTATCGCGTCATTTACACCTGAGGCCTGGATTGCCTTGTTAAAATGGGCAGCCGAAACAACTTTAATCCGAACATTCAAGAGATATGCAACACTTCTAATATCGTCTAAACTAAACCCATCTTCACAGTTCATTCCGAATCTTGTGCATATCTCTTTTGCTAATTCTTCCTGCAGGCCACGTCCTTTCCTAATGTAGGTAATTACATTATCAGTTAATTTCCTGTCAAGTATATTTATAGTTTCATAGGTTAGGGCTGAGATTATTGCTCTTGGCCCGCACAGGTTATCGGTGTTGGTTATTTTGTTTATGCTTCTTTTAGCCATAACATCTTTAGCAATATTGACTATTTTCTTACACTTTGCTCCTTTTCCTCTGGGTATTTTGTAAACCTCGAAGTGAAAAGTGGTATTGTTGATATCTACATTTTCATTAGATGTTATTATTCTTTCAATCTGGTCAAGTAGATGTGAAGCATTAACTTTTCTTTTTCTTTTTGATGAAATCATATGGTTAAAATTATTATTTTCTGCTACTACTTTCATCTGATCACCTGGCTTAAAATCAGTTAGTTTTCTTACTTCTTTTATAGCTGCATGCACACCTTTTCTGACCGCTTTCATTTGTTCTATTGGCTTTCCTTGCAAATATTTTATGTGTATAGTATAAGCTGTCTGCCATACGTTAAACTTTTTGATCAGCACAGTACGAACACCTTGCTGAATTTCGAAAGGTGACTTTTTAGCTACTGTTTCATTAAATATATTTTTCTTAAAAGGAAAAATTTGGCCCAATTTTTGCTTCACAATTTTTAAGTCCTTAGATTGAACAGGTTTTGGTTCCTTTTTAATTTCAAAGAGGTCTTGATCGAATCCAAAATGCCTGATTTTGTCCAAACGTTCCTTTTCTTTCGCTATCAAATTTAGCAACCCTTTCTTTGAATGAATTACTAAGTAGCCCTTAATTTTGTTTTCTCTGGCGACTTGTTTTAGTTCACGAACGCTCTTCTTAGGCAGCTCTGATTCTTGATACGTAAACAAAGCACTATCTGCAGCATTACTCGAAGCACTGTTTACAGCTTCAAGAAGAGCAGCCTTCTTCATCTTGTATAGTCCTTTTAGTTTGAGTTCCTTTGCTAGAACCCTTAGTTCTTGTACAGTTGCACCGGTTCGGTGCTTAATATTTTGTTTCAAATCCATTTATTATATAACTTTTTTAAATTAAAAATTTCATTTTTCAAATAAAATAATTATAAGACATCACTTTTTTGGCAAGTCGTCGTTGGAAACCAGTCTACCCTAATTAATTGGTAGACTGGTGTTAGAATGGCAGGGTGCATATGGAATTGTTTGGATATGAAGGTGAATACTTTAAACAGCGTCAAACTTTTGTATGAATAAATGAACAGAATAATTACATTTTGCATTATAATTGTTACCCTAACAAAGGTTCAATTAGAAATAATATCTCTTGAAAATCAGAATCAATTTGCTATCAACTATCTGCGTAATTTTGGATACTAATTTTTTTTAATAGGTAATAAATGGAAGTAAATCAATTTCTCAAGACGCTCAACAGCATCAACGAACAAAAACCGTTTAAAAAGCTCAGTGAGTTAGAAATAGGGAACGAATACCTTATAACGAATGTAGAAGGTATAAATACAAAATATGGAAATAAAACTTCTCTAGAACTTGATAGCGAATTTAAGGTTATATTGCCTGACAAATACAACAAGTTGTGGAAAGGAAAAAAAGAAAATGATAGGCCTGAAAATGATACATAAAGGCACAAAAGAAATCTATGGTGGTTGCAAAGCGCACAATCTTGAATTCTTTTAAACATTTTCTTAAATTTTCGTAACACCCCGACAAATTTTAAGTAGAAAATTTATGGTTTTAATGGTTACTAACCATTAAAATCAAATACCAAAATTAAAGTAAAATTAAGGATTCCTTCGTAGCTTTATGAAAATTGTAACAGCTATCTATGTCATCAACATTAAGTTCAAAAAGATAATCTATACTATCCTCAGACAACTGATTTATAAATACTTCTACATCTTCAGTAGGATGTAGTAAAAACAGGAAGAAAGAAAGGGTTATTCGCTTTACTCGGGGGTCCATTTATATATACAGAAATATTATAATATAACATTTTCTTTATTAACCCAGCTATTGTGAGAATTATCAAAACCCAACCATTTGACATATGCCCGATTTCCTTTCTTTCTTAAAACTTTTTCAACAAGATATGCCTCTGGATACTTTGTTTTCTGTAATTCTTGCTCATAAAAGTTCCCCTTTATTTCTTCCGCATTTACATCTTTCAATTTGTACGTAATAGGGTCGGAATAAACGATATCTTTTATTTCAAATATTTCAGTCAACGAATTTCCTGTGTATCCTTCTTCGAATATACCTTTTAGTTTACTAATTCTGACTTGATCGCCAACTTTAAATTTCGCTTTTTCTTCCGCTCCTACGCTTACAGTGTAAACAGTTTTCAACAAATGTTCTTCATTAGCTTTGTTTACGTTTTTTGGCTTCATATTTATAGTTGTGTGCGTCGTATTATTGTAGCCATTAATTAACTTTGGTAAAATGCCAACCCAGCAGTACTTTCCTTGAATATCAAACTGCTTCCACATTTTCTCTTTTAAGGTCCTATTGAATCGTTCTACAACTGAAGCTTTTACTTCAGTAAAAGTCGAATAATTATTGATATTATATGTTTTCATCAATTTCGAAAATTCTTTATTGTAAAATTCTTTACCGTTGTCTGTTTGAAGATTTTTGGGTTTTCTGTTTTTTATAATGCCATCAAACGCTTCAGCAACACTTTTACACGTTTTATCTTTGACTGGTACACCCCAGGCATACTTTGAAAATACATCAATGACTGTTAACAAATACTTGTAGCCTTTATTAAGCCTCGATATCCCCTTTATTTTTCCAGAGTCCATTTCTACCAAATCCGCTTGCCAAATGTCATCAATGCCGTGAGTTGTAACCCTCCTTCTCGGAAAATTCTTCCTGATGGGCTTATGAATTTCGTTTATAATTTCCTCCCGAATGCTAACGGGTGGCTCTCTAATTTGGGTAGAACCCCTTATTTCTACACTCTCATTAACTTTTTTTTCAAACCGGCTTTTCTTACTCCCACACTCGGAACATAAACCTTCGATTCTAGTTCGACCATTTTTTGTCGAAAGGGTGTGGTGGGATGCAGTGTTTGAGTAAACGTTTAGCACTTTAAACACCAAATGTGATTATTCATTTATTAACTAATTAATTAATTAAAATTAATTATAAAATTAGCATTGGTTTATTCAGACACCCAACATTGAAGAACGCAAACTAACTTACAAGAAACAAGGGTCTACCCTTTGTTGAGGAAATTAACTTTTTTTTATTTATATTTTATATATAATAAATGGAATCAATTACCGATATTCTGAACAGCAAACTTGTCTATAATAGCAAACAAGTGGTTATTGCTATTGATGAAAATAACGATTCATGGTTTAAAGCTAAAGATATTGCTTTAATATTGGAGTATAGAGATACAGATAAAGCAATTCGAAAACACGTTGCTATTGAAGACAAAGGTACATTCGATACCTTAAATAACCCCGCCGTTTTGGCGGGGTTAAAAAATACACAGCCTCAAACCATATTTATTAATGAATCTGGGTTGTATTCGCTTATTTTATCATCTAAAAAAGAGGAAGCTAAAAAATTTAAGAAATGGGTAACGAAAGAAGTCCTTCCATCAATTCGAAAGTACGGAGAATACAAAATTAAAGAAGAATATAAAAACCAACTGGTTGGGTTAATGCAGAAACTTCAAATAAAGGAAGCAGAAAACGAATCTCTTACCCCATTAGCCACACCTCTTGCTCTTAAAACTAATAAGAATAATTGTCTGCTTATTATAGTTAAGCATGAACCAAACGAAAAGTACAGGTACTATGCAATAAGGGCGCAGAGACAACAGGTGAATCAAGCAATCAAAAAAATATGCAGGCGGCACCCCGATTGTGAGATAGTTTATGAAAAATATAATGATCCTAATAGCGTAAGGTTGTATGTGCTTATGAAAGAACAAATAAAAATTAGCTATTCGGGAAACCATTTCAATATTCCATTTACTCCTGAGCTTCTTAAAGGAACAATAGAGATGTTGTATAAAAACCTGTTACATTAGACTGTTTTTAATGGATATTTTCTCCATTAAAAACTAAAACATTTTAACATTAGTGTTATTCGACCGATTCATCAGGATGAGGTTCATATGCATCAAGTATTATTTCACCAAACATCGTCACACTAACATTTATTGGAAGTTTTAAAATTACGCTGTCCATTTTATTTTTGAAGCATAATGTATCACCAGATTTAACGTTGAAGGGCTTACTAGCATCTACCATAATTTTTTCTTCTTTGGAACGTGCAATATAAACGTCTAATACTGTTTTAATAGCGTCATATGTATATGAAGTAAATACTTTATCTGGGTCTACGATACGAACAAATATTTTCCTAATCGTTGCGTTGTATGTAAAAATATGCTTAATTTTATCTTGCTCTGCAAAAAGGTCCTTTTGTAATATTATCCTATCAAACACCTTTCTTTCTAAGTTGTCAACCTTTTCTGTTAATGTTGATACTGGTGCAAGACAAGTAGTGGCATATTCCGAGAACAATTTTTCTATTTCTTCTTTCGTGAAGTAGTTATCTTTAGGAAAATCCCCTTCAGTAGTAAATGGTTTGAGCTTTTCTAAGAGATATTGCTTATTAACGACATCTTTATTGTTGATTGGATCTTCAATATTCGCTATCCTTTTACCTTGAAAATCAATCCATGTTTTTGAAACAAAAAAAGCTCACTAAGGCGTTTATTTAGAGCCGTAACTAGCCTTGAAAATCGTTTTTCTACATCATCTTTTGTGATAGCCTTAATATTTAATGAACTACTCTCTCCGTTTATAATTTTATTTCCAAATATGTCCATTTATTAAATCTATAATTTCGTTAAAATGAGCGGGATTAGGGGAACCCAAATTCGAAAACAATTTTAAAACAAGGACACATAAATGACCACATATATATTCATCAAACATTTGAATTCTTTCGGCGTTATAAAATAGGTTGCTAGCTCCCAAATAATTTACTAGTTTTTCAGGAACATCTCCACCAAATGAGTCAAAGACGAATTTTTGGTTACCCTTTTTAAATTAACAAATCCAATGAGTACCTGCATGATCCGACGTATCCAAGTTCTCAATTCCTGATTCACAATCATTAGGTTTTGTAGGCAATTCATCAATCATAAAAACATTTCGAAAATGCTTTATGTTTATTTCGTGTATTATTTTAAGTAAATCGAAATTACTTAAAGGGTGCTTATAGTTGGAAAGTATATCACTCAATATCGATGAAATTTCTCTTTTTTTAAATTTTAGTTATTCCCAAACAACCTTGTCCAGTCTTTTTTTCGATCACCAGATTATGTCTAATTGTTCAGCCAATTCCGCATCTTCTTTTTGCTTTTTATGAACAGCGATTGTAATGGCTGCAGCGCCACCTGCCAGCGAACCAATGGCACCCAATGCAGCTAATATTAATGGCAAAAATCCTCCTTGGTGTTCATTAATTCCAGAACCTTCTTTCTTCCTACTGAGATATTCGAATATTTTCTTTACAATTGGAATGGACAATCTTATAAGTAAGCTACCACCTTTTTGAATTTTTCTTGCTTTCTGCTTCTTTTGTGTATCTGTCAAGTACTCATCTAGATAGTCATGCGGTTTCAGATCTTCGTTGGAGAGTTTTATTTTAATAGCTTTGGGTTTTAGTTTCCCTTTTTGGGAAACGTTGTAATCAATACTAAATCCTTTCATTTATTTAATGAAAAAAATTATAAACAAAAATTTTACAAATTTATACTCAGACGCCCCAACCATTTTCATCTAACCCCATTCCCAATTTTCTTTTTCCATACATTATTCCAGTAACGGCTGTAGCTGCTAGTCTCTCACTCAAGTTAGCATCTTTACTGAATATTCTCTCTTTTGCAGCCTTTTGTAATTCTTTATCTGCTTGATGTCTGTGCTCTAATTTTGTATGGTCGCGGTATGCTATATCATGTAATTTACATGCTTCGTCTAATGGGTTGGAACCCTGAACACCTTCGGCTAGTTGCTTGTCTAATGGATTACCAGAACCACAAAATTTATATCCCGGGAGTGTTAAGTCAATACTATTTTCACCTATTTTATTAATCATCCAATTAACTAATCCTTTTCCATGTTTTTCAGATTCCCAGAATGTATGGGGAATGTTATTTAAAAACCTAATTAGATATGGAATACCTTTAGGATTATTAACAATGAAGTCATTAAACTTACTCGTAAGCATCTTCGTTATTCCAACCTTTTCATTGTGATAGACGTTGTTTCCAGCATTTTCTTCGCCATGAATTACCATTAATCTGTCTATTAATTCCCTTACATCATCCAGCCACACATATTCAATCGGTGCTTTTGAATATTTTTTTACAAAACCAAATCCTGATCTAGGAGGATTGGTTAGAGATGCAGCTCTTTCTTTTCTACTAACTTTTTCTGAAAGCCACATATCCTTTATCAACGTATTATATTTTTTGCCAACACTACTTTTAGGTTTAGTGCTATTTGGGTCATTGTTTTGATACATAGCATTTGTAATTTTTAAAATAGTCTCATATGTGCTGCGGTCTTCGTCTGTATACTCATCATCGTTAGGTATATCATTTAAGGTTAAAAATAGCATTAAACCCTTTGTAGCTTTAAAATTCTTACCCTTAATTGTAATATCGTCATTACTGAATTCAACTTTTGAGTCACCTATATAATAACCCTGATAGTTCTTATCATACCTTATTCCAAATTTAGGGTCACTAATTCTAGGTAAATATTTTGAAATTATTACCCCTAAGTGGACCGTAGAATAATCAGTTATGCCTTTCCTCTTAACATTTTCTTCACTTTTATCATACTCTTCATCGGCCTCTTGAAATAAACTCCTCCCCTTTTCTTTCTGAAGTTGCGACTCTAAATTCTTTCTGACCTTTCTTGCCGATTTTAAAGCTTCTTTTTGCTCATCAGTGACATCATATTCATCCAAGAAATAGGAACCTTCGGAATCTGAAAGAAAGTCTTCTTTATAGTCAATTTTGTAAGGAATTAACTGCTTCTCCACTTCTCTATTTTCTTCTATAGCTTTAATAACATTTTCACCGATGTCATTTAACTTGTTGCCTAAAATATTAACAGCATCGATAACAGGTTGATCTTCTTTTTTATACTTCTCGTATTCCGTTATAGGCTGCTTCTTCCATATTCGAAATTCGTCTTTTAATTCTTCAAATTTCTTCCTATTCCTTCTTGCTTGTTGAACTACCTTATGATCGTATTTCGCAAACATCTTTATTATAGGTGAAATTTAAAATAATGACGTTTGATGCTAACATTGACGTTTGACATTTGACGCTGACATTGACGCTGTACGTTGTACGCAGTACGTTGACGCTGACATTGACGCTGTACTTTGTACGCTGACGTTAACGCTGACGTTGTACGCTGTACGTTAACGCTGTACGTTAACGTTGTACGTTGACGCTGACGTTGTACGCTAACGATGTTGGTGTTAGAATACTCAACCCAAAACCTGCCAATACCCCTGGAGTAGTTACCCAACATTTATAAACGTTTTAATTTTATTCCTATATTTACCATCGTTAGCTTTGCGATTCATATCAATAGTAATAAAACCAAACCCCTCATTCCAACATTTGCTGCAAATATTCTTAAAGTCTTCAAATTTCATATCACCACCAACAAATTCTTGATAAATATGATTTAAATTGGTATTATCTTGCCTAAATATGTTTAAGAAATTTAAGTTATCGCGAACTAATTGTTTTGGTATTTTGAATACGTTTGAGCTAAGTGAAAACAGTCAATCCCTTTATGTCTTCCTCGTGTAAAATATTCTCGAACTATGTCTTGGTTTTCCAGTATGAAATCGTCGAAAATTACAACTGACCTATCTTCACATATATCCAGGGGCATTATGCTTTCATCGTCATGAATAAATTGTGCAATGGACTTTCCTAACTTCTCTTCGATTTTATTACATTTTTCCATAAACTGTTGATACTTAGATTGATCTGAACTTTTAGAGAAGATGTAAAGGTTGTTTATTTTTGCCCAGTTTAACCATCCAGGTGCCAAAATATAATTGTCAATCATTAAGGTTGTTTTACCACAATTACTGGGGCCTATTATAGCACAACGAATGGAATTCGGTAATAATTTGCCATGTTTGTTCTTTACTTGCTTTTCTACAAGTCTTACTTGTGGGTCCCAATCTACAACATTTCGTTTACTCATTTTCGTTTATTTTATTAATTAATGAATGAATTAATAAATGAAGATAATTTTTGAACTAAGTGGTAAAACTTCGGTTTTAGAGAAAAGGTTAAATGTTCCATTGCGAGATGAATTTAGAAAAGTTGGATTAATAGGGATTTACTCAACCTTCCTAACACCAAATATTACAACAAAAAGCAATAAAGTACACTATGAAAAAGTATCAGGTACGATAACTGAAATGTTTATTCCACCAGGTCAATATAATGTAGAAAATGTCCAAAAAGCTATTCAAAGTCAAGAACCTTAGATTAGTATTGAACAAAATAAAATTCTAAACAGATTGGAAATAATTAGTGATTATAAACTATATTTTGACCAAGAAGAAAGTATTGGTTCAGTTTTAGGTTTTAATAATCAAATTGTAGAACCAAAAACCAAAACACTTGCTCGGAACTTACCTAAAATAATTCCGTTCGAAAATATCCGCGTTCATTTCAATTTAGCGGATGGAATGTTTGTAAAAGACTCTGAGCATTTTCACCGTGAAACGAATATTATTGCATCATTTAAACCAGCCCTAGAATTTAGTGCTCCAATAATTTATGAGCCGAATTATCCTGTATTTTGCCCAGTTTTCGATAAAATTCAGAATTTAAAAATTACTGTGACCAATGAGAATGACGAAGTAATAGATTTCAACGGCGCAACAGTTACTGTAATTTTAGAGATGAGTTAATTATTTCCTCTTCATTTAATTTTCTATTATTTTTCTTATAATAAATGAACAAAGTAGAAAGTTACCAGTGGCAGTCTTTTCCTGTAAATGAAAAGACTAAAAACAATTTAAATTTGCCAAACAAGGACGTGGAAATAGATATTAAAGTTGGTGATGGTTGGATTGATAATAATGCGCACCTGTATATTACTTTCGATGTAACTCATACTGATGGAACTGATTACACTAACTATGAAGGAAAGTCAAATGTAAAGCTAATTGACAATTACCCCCACTCAATTTTGGAGCACTGTAACCGTGAAAAACGAGGACACACTATCTATCGAATTGACCATCCAAATATATCTTCAACGGTTCTGTTTAATTTAACAGCCTCTTATAGTGATAAAATGATATATTCAGGTAATTTTCTTAATAATGGTAAATTGCAGAAAAAATCAAATGAGTTAAGGTACCGTACCCTTTAAGTCTTCTTGGTGGCTTTTTTAAGGATTTTAAAGAGATTATTTGGGAAGGAGATTTAACTGTTACATTTACATGGAGTCAAAATGCGAACGATGCTTTGTATAGATGGTGGACTAAGAATCCCGATGGGGGCAATGCACCTGGAACTCTCCCGGAGGAAGGAAAAGTTACCGTAAAGTCAATGGAGATAAAAATTCCTGTTGTTAAATACGAACCAAATTATGAGCTTGAACTGAGATAAAAAATACTGCAAGAACCACGAATACCTATATCATTCTTTGACCTTCAAACTCAAGAAATTTCAGGCCTAAGTGGGAAAAGGAATTTTGAAATAGATATTACTAATTACTACAATTCAATGGAGTTTGATCTGCCATATTTTATTTTTGTTGTGTTTCAAACTAATAGAAAAGGTAACCAAGATATGAATAGTTCCAAATTTGATCATGTTCAGCTTCAAAATATTTACATGAAAAACGGAAGAAACGAAATGTTTCCGGAAGAAATGTGGAATATCAATCCTCCTAATACTTATCTAAATGCCTATTATGCTTTTAGGGACTTTAAGCGTATAACTGAGCTGAAGTATGACGTTGTTATAACCCCCACAGAGTTCATTGCTTCTTATCCTATTTATGTTATCAATATAAGTCGGCGTAGAAATGTAGTGACACCTCAGAAAACCAGTATGAAATTGGTAGCAACATTTAATGCCAATATACCTGAAAATACGCTTGCTTATGTAATTATGTACGGTAAAAAGAATTTAACCTATGATGCTAAGCATGGAATAGTTACTGAAAACTTTTAAATATGAAAGTAGTTGTTATTCATTTTAATAAATTAGTAAGAGTTTAGTTTTTAAGTTCAATTGAACTTAAAAACTAAGAATTAACAAGAGTTAGTTTAAATTTGTTGAATTTGAAAGGGCAATTAAGTTTGCAGTATTTTCTTATTTAAAGATCAAAAAAAGCAGTTAATAAATATGGAACCCGAATATAATATAATGCCTTGCAGCCTGACAAATATTTTAAAAGAGGGTTGTGTTTCAAATACACCCACCAAAATAAATAAGGAGCCTGAGTGTATTAAAAAGATAGTCTTCCATTACTACCGCAAGCTGCAAAATTTGCAACTGACAATCTTAAAACGCGTTAGTAATGACAGTGATTTCATGTAAATTGGTAATGCCTTAGAGGAATTAGAAGAACAAGTGGAGAAACTAATTGTTTCGGCTGAGCACAGTGCGGAAGAAGAAGGAAAAAGTTAAAAATAAGTTATCAGTGAACTTGACCAGGAAACTCCGTTAGCCTTGATACACTCTTAGTCGATAAGATAACCTTGCTATCACTCTCTCAGTACCGTCCGCTCGCTCGCATGGAAGTGATGTGCTAAATTAAATATTACTTAGAACCCAGCTGTTAGTCTTGTTACACCGGAAGTACTAGTAGCAAAGCAAGAAACTACGTAGTATGTATGTGTAGCGCAATCTATTAGCAAACAATAAAAGCTCTTCCCACTGTACTTGTCGTAAGCAATTGCACCACATCAGTGCAGATTGTAGCTCATAAGGCCGCAAACGCGCTTATTATTCGCTCTCCTCGTAGCTCAGGAGGTTAAAGTGTCTGGTTTGTTGAGACTTGTTCACTTAGAAGCAGAGGTGCCCTGCTTCTATGGTTCGAATCCCACTCAATCCTTTCAAAAAAACAAGTAGTTCCTTGAAGAACTATACAGCCTATTTTCATATATCCTACTTATGTTAACTGCCACAATCAACATACAAAATTTCAGTTTAATTGCTGTAACAGATTCGTAGATATTGAGAACCGTCTAAATATTTCAGATGGTCGCCAGGTTGGATTTTTATTTTTGTACTATTACATTAAGATTATTGTGTACGTGTGGTATTCAAACTTCAATCGCATGATTAGACAACAAGAAGTAAAAACGAGATTTTAAAATTACGCACAGCAGCCATCTTGTGATAATGCAAACCATTGAAATAAACAACATTTGTCTAAGCATTTAACGTGCAACGTTTCACGGAACTCGGATAGTTAATTCGCGAGAAACGTCCATTTAAATATTTATACTTCGCGTCGCCGCCATGTTGGATTTGTGCTCACCAGGTTCCTGAAAGTCCTATAGGTGAACATATGTTCATAGTCTCTATGAACATAAAAAAAACAGTTTGGTTGCTGTAAAAGATTCATAGATATTGAGAACCAACTAAATATTTCGGGAGCTCACCATTTAGGAGTGTTATGTGTATAGGCCATAGAGTTATGTACCATTCAAGGACAATTATTGCCTAGGTTCATTATTCAAACTTTCACTTAGATCGCATGATTACGACACAAGAAATTAAAACTTAATTTTAAAATTTCGCACAGCCGCCATCTTGAGGTTATGTAAGCAATTGAATTAAATTATATGGTAGTGCATTACAATCTGCAAAATCAATTACTGTACCACATTTCACTGCGCTCAGAGAGTTAAATCACGAGAAAAGTCTATTAAAATATTTTAAATTCGCTTGGTCGCCATGTTCGTTTCGTACTTTACAGGTTTATGAAATATACATAGGTATACCTGTATCAGTACCCTTTATCACCGTACAAAATTGCAGGGTGATATCTGTAACAGTTTCGGAGATAAAGAATGTCAGTGATATATTTCGCACAGCCGCCATTTTGAGGTTATGTAAACAATTGAACTAAATTAGACTCCAGTGCATTACAATGTGTATAAACATTTGCTGTACCAAGTTTCATTACATTTAGATAGTTAAATCGCGAGAAAAGTCTATTTAAATGTCTCAATTCGCTTGGCCGCCATGTTGGTTTTGTAGTCACCAGGTTTTTGGAAGTCTCATAGGTGAACTGCTAGTAGTGCCCTTTATCACCGTACACAATTTCAGGGTGATATCGGTAATAGTTTCGGAGATATTGAATGCTAGTGAAGTATTCCGCACAGCCGCCATGTTGGATTGGAGAGACGTAACAAAATTTGAAGGTTACGGTCGAGGTCGCCGGGAATAGTGCTATGAACTTCCCGAGTTTCAATGAAATCGCTCCAGCCGTTTCGATTTTATTAGGGGGGGGGGAACACACACACGAATCACACACACACGCACACACACACACACACGCACACACACACGCACACACACACGGACAAAAGGTGATCTCATAAGCCTATGTTTTCAAAATTGAAAATAGGCTAATAACTGAGTCATTAATGGAGAGAAGAGAGGAGAAGACTATAGAGCAAATGCTCTCCAGGCACATAAGGGAGCCTGAGAGATGCAAAGTAAAACAAGATGTTCAGTAAAGAACATATAGCCTACTTTCTCCTAAATGCATGAGTATTGTTATAACTCTTTGTCCTTTTCAAGGAGTATGATTGAATGTTGGTTGTAGGAGCTTGTTGAAATACAACGTGCTATAGGGATATTAAACATGAATATGAGGTGCCCTTTGCTAGTGCTACCTCTGTACCAAATTTCGTTCAATTCGGTTTCACCGTGTTTGAATTGATACGGGGAATCGATCTGCACACATACTTGGCCACCATCTGCAAACTATTGGGCTGATGTTCTTGCAGTTTGGTCAGAATATGTTTCCCACATAAAGATATGGTGTTGCAAAATTAGGTAGAGACTAGATTATTAGGTTGGTCGTAATTACATTTTAGCTTTTAACATTTGGGTGGCCGCGATTACGTTTCCATCAAGATAGCGGTGATATAAAACATGACACTGAGGTACCCTTTGCTAGTGCTACCTCTATACCAAATTTCGTTCCATTTGGTTTCAGCGTGTTTGAATTAATAGGGGGAATCGATTCTGACACAAAGATGGCCGCCATCCGCAAACTATTAGGCGAATGACCTATTAGATTGGTCAAAGGATGCTCCCTCCATAAAGGTATGTAGTTGCAAAATTTGGTAGAGATCGGATGATTAGGTAAATCGTAATTTGATTTAAGCTTTGAACATTCGTGTGGCCGCCATTACGTTTCAGTCAAGATGGCGGCGATATAAAACATGACACTGAGGTGCCCTTTGCTAGTACTACCTCTGTACCAAATTTCGTTCCATTCGGTTCCACCGTGTTCGAATTAATAGGGGGAATCAATTTTGACATAAAGATGGCCTCCATCCGCAAAATATCAGGTGATTGACCTATTAGATTGGTCGAAGGATGCTCCCTCCATAAAGGTATGTAGTTGCAAAATTTGGTAGAGATCGGATGATTAGGTTAATCGTAATTTGATTTAAGCTTTGAACATTCGTGTGGCCGCCATTACGTTTCAGTCAAGATGGCGGCGATATAAAACATGACACTGAGGTGCCCTTTGCTAGTGCTACCTCTGTACCAAATTTCGTTCCATTCAGTTCCACCGTGTTTGAATTAATAGGGTGAATCAATTTTGACATAAAGATGGCCGCCATCCGCATACTATCAGGTGAATGACCTATTAGATTGGTCAAAAGATGCTCCCTCCATAAAGGTATGTAGTTGCAAAATTTGGTAGAGATCGGATGATTAGGTTAATCGTAATTTGATTTAAGCTTTGAACATTTGTGTGGCCGCCATTACGTTTCCGTCAAGATGGCGGCGATATAAAACATGACACTGAGGTGCCTTTTGTTAGTACTACCTCTGTACCAAATTTCGTTCCATTCGGTTGCACCGTGTTCGAATTAATAGGGGGAATCGATTTTCACACAAAGATGGCCGCCATCCGCAAACTATTACGCTGATGACCTATTGGTTTGGTCAAAGGATGCTCCCGCCATAAAGGTATGTCGTTGCAGAATTTGGTAGAGATCGGATGATTAGGTTAGTCGTAATTTGATTTAAGCTTTGAACATTTGTGTGGCCGCCATTACGTTTCCGTCAAGATGGCGGCGATATAAAACATGACACTGAGGTGTCCTTTGCTAGTGCTACCTTTGTACCAAATTTCGTTCAATTCGCATTCACCGTGTTCGAATTGATAGGGGGGGGGGGGACAGACATTCAGAGTACACACACTCACACACACACACACAGACACACAGACACACACACACATAAAGACTCTCACACACACATACACACAGACAGACACACTTTTTTCGCCCTGTGTTGATCTCATAAGTCTACTTTCATTTTTTGCAAAAATCGAAAGTAGGCTAAAAAGAGTGGCCACTCAAGGAGCGAGAGAAGGAGATCAAAGAACAAAGAAAAAATCCCCAGGGGGTATCAACGAGGAGAAATTAAAAACCAGCGCTGGCTTCGAAACACCCCTGGGGGTTTCTCCGAAATATCGGAGTTTTGCAAAAATTTTGTTAACTGTAATTTTATCCATAATTTTTTAAAAAGTCACTGGTTCCTTTTAGAATTGGAAAAGGTGGTCTGGTCTGACCGGACCAACATTTCCATTGGAAAGTTCTCATTTTAGGTGTCTGTAGGATAAATTTGTGTTACGTTTTATAGGTGGAGGTAAGCATAACTTTGTCATTTATATATTAGAGTCATTTTTAGCCTATTTTCAATTTTGAAAAAATAGGCTTATGAGATCACCTTTTGTCCGTGTGTGTGTGCGTGTGTATGTGTGTGTGTGATCCGTGTGTGCCCCCCCCCCCTAATAAAATCTAAACGGCAGGAGCGATTTCAATGAAACTCGGAAAGTTCATGGCACTATTCCCGGCGACCTCGACCGTGCCCTTCAAATTTTGTTACGACTCACCAATCCAACATGGCGGCTGTGCGAAATATTTCACCAGCATTCAATATCTCCGAAACTATTACCGATATTACCCTGACATTTTATATGGAGATAGAGGGAACTAATATAAGTTCACCTATGTGACTTTTGAAAACCTGGTAACTACAAAACCAACATGGAGGCCAAGCGAATTTGCGACTTTTAAATAGACGTTTCTCGCGATTTGACCAAGCAAACGCAATTAAACTTGGTACAGTATATGTTTATATGTAATGCAGCGACATCTAACTTCGTTCAATTGTTTACATAATCACAAGATGGCGGATGTGCGAAATATTTCACCGGCATTCTATATCTCTGAAACTATTAGCGGCATCTCCCTAAAATTTTGTACGGAGATAAAGGGCACTACTGGAAGTCCATCTATAAGACTTTCAAAAACCGGTTAACTACAAAACGAACATGGCAGCCAAGCGAATTTGAAAATTTTAAATAGACCTTTCTCGCGATTTAATGTTCCAAGCGCACTGAAACCTGGTACAGGAAATATTTATACTCATTGTAATCCACTGGTATCTAATTTAGTTCAATTGTTTACATAACCTCAAGATGGCGGCAGTGCGAATTTTAAAATTAAGTTTTTATTTCTTGTGATGTAGTCATGCGATAGAAGTGAAAGTTGGAATAATGAACCTACGCAATAATTTTCCTTTAATGGTACATGACTCTATGGCCTATACATTTAACAATCCAACATGGCAACCATACGAAATATTTAGACGATACAGAATATCTACGAATCTATTTTAGCAATCAAACTGCATTTTTTAATGTTCATAGGGGCTATGAACTTAAGTTCACCTATAGGACTTGAAATAACCTGGTGATCACAAATCCAACATGGCGGTGACGCGAATTATAAATATTTACATGGACGTTTCTCGCAATTTAACCATCCGAGTGCAGTGAAACTTGGTAGAGTAAATCCTTATACGAATGTTAATCCACTGGCATCTAATTTATTTCAATTGTTTCCATAACCTCACGATGGCAGCTGTGAAAAATTTTAAAATCTCCTTGTTTTTACGTGTGTCCTAATTATGCGATTGAAGTTTGAATACTACACGTTCACAATAATCTGCATGTAACAGTATATAACTCTAGGACCTACATATATAAAATCCAACATGGCGACCATCCGAAATATTTAGTCGGTTCTTAATATCTACGAATCTATTACAGTTATCAAACAGAAATTGTGTATGTTGATAGTGGCAATTAACATAAGTAGGATATATGAAAATAGGCTGCATAGTTCTTCACGGAACTACTTGTTATGGTTACTTTTAACCATATTTTATTAAACATAACATTGGTAATTTTATGGATACGTTAACCTTAACTTTTTACGGCTGATATTTATAGAAAGAATAACCATAACTTTTGATTTTGTTTGATGGTTACCTTTAACCATAATTATCTTGGTTATTTTTTTGTTAAGTTTAATGGATACTTTTAACCAGAATTTAGAAAAAAATTCTGGCAATTCTTTTAATTGTGTTTTATGATTACCTTTAACCATAATTATCATGGTTAATTTTTTGTTAAGTTTAATGGTTACTTTTAACCAGAATTTTGAAAAAATTCTGGCAATTTAGAGGTTATTTTTAACCATAATTTTAATTGTTTTTATGGTTACGTTCTGCCATAAAGTAATACGAAATATTGTTTTCCTTTTATGGTTAATTTCAACCATAATATTGATTGAATGTTATGGTTACTTGTAACCATAATTGTTTGGAAGATTTATAATGGTTAAGATAACCATATGTTCGATCAATAATTTCTAAATGATGTTTAAGGTCACTTTGTCCATTATTTTTAATAGAATTTTAATGGTTACTTTATCCATTAATTTTTAATAGAATTTTAATGGCCACTTTATCCATTATTTTTTAATAGAATTTTAATGGTCACTTTATCCATTAATTTTTAATAGAATTTTAATGGCCACTTTTGAACCACACTTAATTGGCTGTCCCAAACCTACGCCTATACTACTCCCCTCGAAGAATAAGGGATCAGGAAAGATGAGACAAGGGCCAATTACGTTGGGAAAGTGAAAGACTCCCTATGCCTCGGATACCCTAATACCGTCGGGGTCGGAACAGAGGTCGACAGGAAAGAAGACGGAGAGGAGCCCGGCACAAGTAAGTGGAAGCATTGCCGGACTACGCTGGGGTCCCGTGGTCGCCAACCCACGTCCCACTACATGGGAAAAAAGGGGTATATTAAGGGGTAAACTTACATACATACACAGCGATCATTTATGTTATAACCTTCCTTGATCAACTCATAATCTTGCCACGGTGGGTGAGTGG
Organism: Meconema thalassinum; assembly: GCA_946902985.2. Taxonomy (NCBI): domain Eukaryota; kingdom Metazoa; phylum Arthropoda; class Insecta; order Orthoptera; family Tettigoniidae; genus Meconema; species Meconema thalassinum. The sequence continues at coordinate 76,217,884 of OX336400.1, read as the reverse complement.
TTATCGTGTCGGACTGCCAATCCCTAGCTTGCAGGTTCGTTCCTGGCCTGGCAAGTGATTTTTGAAAGACGATAAATATAGCGATACGCATGTCGTACGATGTTGGCGTGTTAAAGAACCCATTTGAATTCAGTAGGCCTTGTTCATAATGGCAAAATTAATCTCGGGATTTTCCGCCAACATAAAGTTCCTAATTTCTCTACTAGAAAGCGCTATAGTGTCGAGGAGCTTGGATATCTAACCTTGACTTTCATAGCGCTTCAAGGAGCGATAAAATTCGACATGCAAGTTGCCCTCTGGGCGTCAACTAACAAAGCTTGCACCCAGCACCAAGGCCATACGATATTATTATTATTATTATGAACTCACGTTTTCTTCCGATTGTATTCTATCCGAGGCTATGGTGTCTTTTATTTTCTGTTAGGAACGTGGTGGCGCAGCGGTGAAGCAGTTTTCCTCTCACTAAAGTAGACCGGGTTCGATTCCCGGTCAATGCATGTGAGATTTTCGAAGTGAAATGCCATATCCTGTGCTTCTGATTCCACGTAAAAAGGAGGTCCCGTGACTCAAGATCGCGCGATTAATGGTCACGTTAAACTACGAGCTTCCTTTTTCGTTTATTTTCTCGCCCCTTTTGGCTTTGTCCTTTCTATCTCTGCCTAGTTCTTCATCTTCTGCCCCTGCCTTCTGTATGAGAGGGGCTTTGGTGGCGTAGTTGGTAGCATGCTGAGCTTCTATGCCCAAGATCGCGGGTTCAAACCCGGCCGAATTCGTCGGATTATCTAAGAGTGATAAAAATCCCTCAGTATGCCTTCTTTCGGGTGGGAAGTAAAGCCGGTGGTCCCATGTCATAGATGTATGGCATGAAAAAGAACCTTCCACTACCTACACCTGTGTGAAGCCAAAATTTTCGTGTTAGAATTGATATCGCTCTATTAGTTCCCACGTTTGCTGCCAGGTGCTGACTGCAATGCCATCTAGTAGCCAAGTCCGCATGCTAGGTGTCGTGGACGGTCGCATATGGTAGCAAGAGTAGGAACTACTGTACTTGAAATTATTGTCTGCAGTCCTTACTTGAATTAAAACAGATAACACTCACTAATACAGCCATCACAATTAAACCGGTTATCAGACAGATTCTACACACACCCAAAGTACACGGGGCTACATGACCGCGTTGTCGCAGCCCCTAAACTAAGGAACCAAGCAACGTCGGTATGAGTCCCTAAAGGATGCAGGCTGTAATAATAATAATAATAATAATAATAAAACATGTATAATCTGAAAATTAAAGGTCTACCTGAAGTCAATAATATGTAGCCTACTTTAAATTATAGTACCACATTGTGACCATCCTCAGCGGCAAAATATATTTTAAGTCAAGTTGCAGTTCTTACTTCCAAAAATTTCCGGACAAAGTTGGTTTTCAAAAACATTTCTAACAAGAAGTTCCGTGACGAACTAAAGAGCCTACTTTTCTCGAAATGTAAGATTCATTCCAATGATTAATCTATATGGACCTAATTAGAATAATGACGACATTGAGTTGGTAATATCGAAATGTCTAATTAGTTCGAAATTAAACTGGCATAATGTAGAGCACTACAGTTGGCAGCTCTGGTGACTGAGTATATTCTTAGTTCCATCTCTTAATGTACAGAATACAAAATTTGGTTGAAGTCCAATGGATAGCATTGTAACGTGTTTTTCGAGGGGTTTTTATGCAACTGGCATAAGTCAGTAGGAAGCCATTCTATATTTATTTACGCGGCAAATTGTTCAGCCAAGAGAATTTTTCATGGTAATTTATTATTATTATTAATTTATTATAATTATTATTAAGATATTTTCGGAGCATTTTATAAAAATTATAAGCATACAGATAGGTTTTCTATGTCTTAGAAAACGCTATCAAGCAAATTATTACGAACGACGATATCATAGAAAATTATCTGATTACGGAATTTTACGGAGTTTTGTCAGTTAGGGTATTTGAGAGACATGACTCACTGGGAATTCAAATGCAAGCTGATTCCTGTCGAGAAGTATTGCGCAAGGCTGGGTCGCAAGGTCTAGAAAAGGCGAATTGTTGGAACGGAAAACGACTTCTCCCTCTCGCGCGCCGAGTGTAATGAGGCAGAGTGGGGATCTAGCGGCGTGCTCAGCCAATCAGTGGAGACGACGTAAGCTAGTTGGGACTGAAGAGTGGGGGAGCCGACAGGTGAATATATCGTTCGACGCGCCGTGAGACGAGGACAATCTGTGTAGAACTTGCAGAGTACGATCGCAAGTGCGTGTCGCTCCGATGTTCAGTGGAGTTAGCGACGAACTTTTGTAAAACTTATCCAGTGCGGTTGTACGAGTGTTTGGGTCCGAGGTACGGACCATAGAATTATCTAATCTACCAGAATCTCATCAAACATCGACGAAGATGACGACATCCAGGAGACTGTGGGAAGCTCACAGCATCATCCAGTACGAGGGAAATGCTTTAGCAATTTCCAGTGGTAAGCGCAAATGACGCGGAAATACGCAATCTCTCATTTTTCTTTGTTTTATATTTCATAATTCAGTAACTTCATAGCTTGGAAATAAGAGTAAAATCAATTTATCAGACTCCGTTTTCACGTAATTTTCTATCGGTAATATTAAAATCGCAACGCTCCAATTTAAATTTTATACTTATTATTATTATTAATTTTGCTATACTTGTTTTATATAATAAATTCATTTCTTTTACAACGCAATCTTTGCTTTCAGTAGGTAGCATTAGATATAGACCAATTCCTTCTCCTGATACAATTGTTTGTTGGGTTAATGATCAAATCATACCACGATCTGAGTGAATAGAGTCTTGAAGGTGTTCTGCCAGAGCTAGACGTTGTTAAATACAAATTTAGATTTCAACATTGGGTTGAGGTCTTGGCGCCCATTAAAACAACATAGCTTAGGCAAAGGTAAACAATTACATTTATCTCCCAACAGTGTGGGCTAGCGAAACTGTTACATTTGTCGCTACCAACATGGGGCACTAATTCCCATTACAGCATGGACGTTGGACATATCAGCGAGGGTAAAATCATGTTGGCAACAATATCATGCATGTGTTAGTCAGACATTTTCTAAACTATTATGACTATTGTCGTGCCAATTTTGGTTGAAATCCATTTATTTGTATAGAAGTTATTTGAATTTTAAAATTGGACCAATCAGCAGGCTTAGAATCATGTTGGAACCACTGACGTATATTAGTTACTCCAAATTAATCTAGAATGTAAGGTACTATACTTGTGCAAAGCTTAGAGCTGTTGGCTTGAATACTTTCTGATATATTGATATTAGGGTAAAAAATAGGGACAGCATTTATTAACAGTTGGCAGCCCTGGTTGCTCTTAAGAATACGCATAGTCATATCTGTTATAGTACACATAGCACACACGAAATTTGGTTGAGATCCAATTGATAGTATAGAAGTTACATGTATGTACAATTAGTCCTATCAACGGGCTTAGAATCATGTTGGTAGTACTGAGGTCCATTAGTTACTCCAAATTAATCTAGAATGTCAGGTACTATACTTGTGCATAGTTTAAAGTTGTCGGCTTGCATACTTTGTGATATATTGGTATTTGGATAAAAACAATAGAGAGTGCATTTTTAAACAATTGGCAGCCCTGGTGGCTCTTAAGATTATGCTCAGTCATATTTGTCTATCTGCGCATAGTACATACGAAATTTGGTTGAAATCCAATTGATAGTGTAGAAGTTATATGCATTTACAAAGTGGACCTATCAGCAGGCTTAGAATAATTTTGGCAACACTCTCATGTATGGCATCCTGGAAATTAAACTGACATATTATTGTCTATATGTGTGCCAATGTTGGTATAGCTCCCATCCATACCTTCCAAGATATACAACATGGAGCTGAATTTCAATTGCGATTTTTCAGCTGTTGGTAGCACTGACATAATTTTCAAAGGTCCAACATCAATTCCGCCCGATTTTCCTCAATTCCACCCGGTCCTCCAAGGGACCCAAAAATAAGTTCCTCAACTCCGCTCAGGCTTTGACAAGGGGTCGGCAAAGTGTTTATCCCCAATGACGTAAACAAATGTCATAACCCTCCTGCTCGCATACCAAGGGCCGGGTCAACGTCAAACACCTTCTGCAGCGCATGAGCGAATTCTTACATTCCACACGACAACACAAGCTCTCAGGTGTTCATATTTTTGGGAATACCAAAAACAACCCACACCCTGTTGACAAGTTGGTTAGTGGGTCAGTTGTTTAAAAGTATTGGAGGCAGTTACACCAACATCTTTTGTGCAACCTACCGTCAGTCAAGTGCATTGTGTTATTTATATAATTTAATTTTAATGAATTTCTCTTAAGTAGTAGAGTAGATGATATGGTGAAATTAGTGGTATTATATTTTAAATTATTGTTTTTTTTTTCCTTTTTGTTGTTTTTAATGGAAAAATTAGTGGGTGAACGAGGACAGTCTTTAGTTGTAGGAAATGGTTTTAAGTACTACCATGCTAAAAAAGATCAAATCAACAGATGAAGATCGGTGGCGGTATATAATGAAATCGTGCAAAGCAAGCATTCATACTTTAAAAGAAGGAAACCTCAATTCAAGAATGGGTAAGGACCATAACCACGACCCCGTTCCTGATCACAAGATAAATCGTCAGCGGATCACAGCTGCCGTCAAAAGGAAGGCAGTGGACAACATTGAAGAACGGCCTGCAAAGCTTATACACAGAGAAGTGAGCCACAACAAAATATCCCTGGAAGCTTTGACGCGGTCTGATGTGAAGCTTATTGCAAACACGATTTCGCGGACAAGAATCCCAACCCTTCCTAAGTTGCCGAATTTATCGTCAGAGGTGAGTAGACTTTAATTGATCTTAGATAAAACCCTTTTTGCCCTATAATTTTTAAAAATGCTCAAAATGGTTTTCACATGATAATATTATTCTGTTTTAATTATTAATATTGAAATAATAGTTAATATTAAACAATATTATCTTGACATGGATGTTTTAATATGACTTCTTTTTTATCAAAGTAGTTATTTGTGCTAACTTAAAGTAGGCCTAATATGTCTATATGACTGCCCCATTAAGTTAGCATATAAAGTAAGCAATTTCAATATTTTGTACAAAAATAACAAAAAGAAAAGAAAACTTGTTTTCAAGACACTGTGGAAAGCTAGCAGTTAGTCTGTCGATGAGAGTAAAATAAATTCAGGGAATGAAAATAAGCAAAATCTTCGTCTAAAATCTTACTTGTGATAGAAATCGTTTGAAATATTTTGGATTAAATAAATTGAACTTGGCTAAAATCTATAGTGCAGTATAAAGTTTTATTTTCTAATAATGCCCTTTTTTCAGGTTATTTATTGGAGTTTCTTCAAACACTTTTATAAAAAAGAATACAAATAATCCAATAAAAACGTTCGAGCAATTTCCTAAAACTTGTGTTTTAAATAACATTTCATGCTTCCAAATTTAAAAGATTTTAATTTTTATATAGTAATAGTATTGATCTAAAGTAAAATAAAAGAAGGTTCTATATTTAATATACAAATTACTTTAAAAATGCCGTATATTTTAGCCTTTAAAAGAGTTATATAATTTATTTAGTGACTACATAACCATATCATGGCAGTAACTAACAAAACGAACATTTTTGCAAACTTTGATGAAAATCGGACAAAAATTCCGACCTGTAGAGAGTCTACACACACACACACACACACACATATATATATATATATATATATATCATACGTTTTGTAGAAAAATAGTAAGTCGGGAGAGAGGGTCGCATTTGAATATAGGTCCCGAAATTCGCGTGTACTTCAAATAATTTGATAAACAGAAGTTCTCTTGGTGAAGGAGGTAAATACTATGATTTTATGTATTATTTAAATTCGTTTATTATCTTTCATTGCCTCCGGAAGTAACATATTATAATTAAGCTGTGTAATCAAAGAGTTTTTACCTCCGGAAGTAATTTCTAATGAAGTTAAGACGTTTAAATGTGCTCTGAGTTCCAAAAGACGCCAACAATAAACTGAGCTCACAAAAGTTATAAACTTAATACCTGCAATAAATATGTTTGCTACTTACTAACTGGCATATTTTTATCACATTACCTCAAGGACAAGGAAAGGAAGAAGTCATTGGACCATATGGATAAGGGAAAAAGAACCGGGAAGGAGAGGAACTTGTAAACTGTTGTGAAAGGAATGGACTGATAGTGGGTAATTCATGGTTTCGGAAGAAAAACAGCAGGAAAATTACGAGATATGGTTGGGACGATAGAAGAACAAAATCAGTAATTGACTACTTTCTGGTGGAAAGGACTAATCACAGAAAGCTGATGGATGTGACAGCTTTACCAGGAGAAGCATTTGATGGGGACCATAGAGCTGTGGTCGCAAAATTTAGATGGAAAAAATTGGAAAACCTAAAGGAGATCAGAGAAAGCAAAATAAAAGTATGGAAATTGAAAGACAAAACTGTACAGGAAGATTTCCAGGAGAGATTGAAGCAACAAATCCCAGTTACTGAAGTGGAAAACATAGAAGAGGAATGGTCCCACTTTAAAAAGGCATTTGTTGGTGCAGCAGAGAGTGCTTGTGGTAGGACGTCAACAAGAGTGAAAGAGAAGGATACACCGTGGTGGAATGAGGAAGTGAGGAAAGCAGTGAAAGAAAAGAAGTCTGCATGGAAAGAATGGAACCGAGATCAAACAGAAGAAAGCAAAAGGAAGTATCTCGACAGCAAACGGAGGTGTAAGAAAGTGGTAGGAGAAGAAAATATGAAAAGTTGGGAAGAATTTACACGAAGAATGGAAACAGATGTAAGTGGCAGTAAAAGGATGCTGTATGGACTTCTAAGAAGTAAGAGGAAAGAAAGAGTTACTACAAAGCTAGTGAAAAAGGAAGATGGAGAGTTGTTAACGCACCCAGAAGAGATAAAGGGACGATGGAAGGAGTATTTCGATAAGCTTTTGAATGTGAGCAATGGTACTGGTGAGATGGAAGTGACACAACCTGACGACTCTATAACAGAAGATGATATAACAATGCTGGAGGTGTAATTAGCAGTATGGGATGGTGGGCCACAGTGAGACATGGGCCACAGTGAGACAAGCTCATTAAATCTTTTCTTTTTTTTTGAAAGAGGGACATTTTTTAATATTTCTTAGAGGTTGGCTCTCCTGGTAGCAGACATTTTGATCCTGTTTACTCTTTGAAAGAAGCATGTTATGCAGGAGATAAACAACATCTTCGTTTTTGAGGTAAGAAAAGTAAAATTTTCTTCCTTTGTTTTTATAGTTATGTGTATCATTGTACATTAATGAATATAATATGGTCGATATACATACATATTACTAAATAATTATTGGAATTGACAGCTTGTTCAGTATTGTAGGTGAGATAGTAGACATAATTGTTTTTACATGTCGCAAGTGGGCCACAGTGTTACACAGTAGGGTGGGCTACAGTGAGACAGTGAGAAAGATATACGGAGTTACCCCAAAGCTGAGGAGAGGGCAGAGTCAACTTCTAGGAGAGAAAAGGGGAGATCATTCATTCCAACTCACACCCCAGAAAGAAATAAAAACTTGATTTTAAGTCCACAAATAAAAATTTAAAAAATCTAAAGAACTGCAAGAAGAATTTGTTCAGCCAAAGGCAGCCCTAGCTTCAGACATTTCCATGGATGATGATGTTGATGATGCTTCTAATTCAGACAGCTCATCAGATAATGAAGAAATCGAGCTCCTAACATTTCATCAACTTGCTCGCAAACCTAAGGAAGGTGACTTCGTTCTGGTTGAGTTTTCAGGGAAACACTCAAGATTTTGCATCGGGGGAGTGAAATGAGATTTAGATTATGAAAATTATTACGTTAAATTTTTAAGAAAAAGAGCAAAAATGATAGGCAGTTCTTTTTTTACCCATAGTGTGCAGATATTGCTTCAGTCCCCGCGAAAGGCAACAGGTCACTGTGGCCGGTTTCCTGTGCATATGGCAAAACAAATAGACAAAAGTCATATCTCAAATATTCTGTAAATTTTGGGAATCTGAATGTGCTGTAGTGTTTTCTGGCATTAATTATTTGTTTTAGTGTTTATCTATGTATTTAACCAGTCGAAATAAATTCTTTTCATTGTGTCTCAGTGTGGCCCACGGGTGGGCTACAGTGAGACGGCTGCAACATGTTCACAATTTATTATTTTTACAGAAACGTGTGGATGTTTTGGAAATTCTAAGGGTATGAAATTGATGAGCAACAATCAACTTATATTTCAGTATATAAAGACATTCTCATATATCAAACAAGAAGTTCCGTGAAGAACTATACAGCCTACTTTTCATGCCAATGATTATTCTACAGTATATGAACCTATCAAGAATAATGACGAAATTAAGTAGGTAATATCGAAATATCTAATTAGTTCAAAATATACCTGGTAAAATGTAGCCTAATAGAGCACTACAGTTGGCAGCCCTGGTGACTGAATATATTCTTAGTTCAATCTCTTAAGGTACAGAATACAAAATTTGGTTGAAGTCCAATGGACGTTACATGCAGTTAGACGTTGGATCTATCAGCACGCGTAAAAGCATGTTGCCAACAATACCATGCGTGTGCTGGTCAGAAATAATCTGAAATATTATGATATCTTGTTGTGCCAATTTTGGATGAAATCCATATGTTAGTATAGAAGTTACATGTATTTTAAAATTGGAAATATCAGCAGGCATAGAATCATGTTGGCAGCACTGCCTTGTATTAATTACTCCAAATTAATCTAGAATGTCAGGTGCTATACATGTGCAAAGTATAGAGCTGTTGGCTTGCATACTTTCTGGTATATTGATATTAGTGTAAAATAAATATAGACAGCATTTATTAACAGTTGGCAGCTCTGATTGCTCTTAACAATACTTAAAGTCATATCTGTTATGGTACACATAGCACATACGAAATTTGGTTGAAATCCAACTGATAGTATAGAAGTTACATGTATTTAAAAATTGGTCGTATCAGCAGGTTTATAATCATGTTGGTAGAACTGACGTATATAATTTACTCGAAATTAATCTAAAATGTCAGAATATACGTGTGCATAGTTTATAGCTGTTGGCTTGCATACTTTCTGATATATTGGTATTTGGATAAAAAAAAATAAAGAGAGCAATTATTTACAGTTGGCAGCCCTGGTGGCTCTTAAGAATACGCTCAGTCATATCTGTTTATGTACAGAAATTACATACAAAATTTGGTTGAAATCCAATTGATAGTGTAGAAGTTATATGCATTTAAACATTGGACATATCAGAAGGCTTAAAATTATTTTGGCAACATTGTCATGGTTGGCCTCCTGGAAATTAAACTGAAATAGTATTATCTCTATGTGTGCCAATTTTGAAATAGCTCCCATGCATACCTTGCAAGATATCCAACATGGAGCTCAAATTTCTAGTGCGTTTTTCAGCAGTTGGTAGCACTGACATCATTTTCAAATATGGACGTGAGATATTCCGGTGCACATCTTTACTCATACTAAATTTGGTTTTGATTGCTGCAGCCGATTAGGAGTTGATAGGGGGGGGGGGGGACCCACACACAGCCAGACAGACCGACAGACAGAAGGACAGACAGACATACACACATTTTCCCGGATCGATCTCATAAGTCTACTTTTCCTCATTTTTGCAAAATGTGAAAAGTAGGCTAAAAATAAGACAGTATACTAAAATATATTTATTCTGTCTCACTGTGGCCCACCTTCCCCTACAGAAAATGAAGATGGGAAAAGCAACAGGGGTGGATGCAATCAGTGTAGAAATGATAAAGGCTGCTGGACCTGTTGGTATGCAATGGTTGTATCGACTGCTAAAGTGTGTGTGGGAACGGAAATGTGTACCAAAAGACTGGGAGAAAGGGCTAATAATACCAGTGTTTAATAAGGGGGACAAGAAGGTGTATGATAACTATAGAGGGATCACCCTCATATCACAGATAGTAAAAATACTGGAAAGGATATTAGAAATGAGAATGAGAAGAATGGTGGAAGGAGAGTTGCAAGAGGAACAGTATGGCTTCAGGAGTGGAAGATCCACAGTGGACCCAATCTTTAGCTTGAGGCAGGTGATGGAAATGGACTGGGAATATGGAGAGGATTTGATCATGACTTTCATAGATCTAGAAAAGGCATATGATAGTGTCCCCAGAGAGAAGGTATGGGAAACCATGGTTAAGAAGAGACTGGGAAGAGAAATGTTGGAAATGGTGCAAGCAATGTACAACAACTGTGTTAGCAGGGTACTGACCCCAGTTGGAAAGACAGATTGGTTTAGAAACAAGACTGGACTAAGACAGGGGAGTGTGCTGTCACCTCTCTTGTTCATAATGGTGATGTATGAAATTGTAAAGGAAACAAAGGAAGCATATGGACATAAAGAAATAAAGTTACTGTTATTTGCAGATGATATTGTGGTCTGGGGAAGGAACACCGAAGAAGTGCAAAAACAACTAGATGCACTGAACGAAAATATTCAGAAGTACGGCCTGAAAATCAGTGTGGAGAAAAGCAAGACATGGTGATGACAAGAGGGGAAAGACAAGGAAAGGGCACTGTGAAAATTGGAAGTCAGAGTTTGGAAATTGTCGACACGTTCAAATACCTAGGAAGTGAATTGATGCAAACTGGTAGGCTGGACATGGAGATTGGCAGGAGGGTACAGCAGAGCAATGCACTCTATCAAATTCTAAGAAAACTTGTTTGGGATAAGGAAGTACCAAGGAAAAGCAAGGAGGTAATGTATAAAGTGTACTATGTTCCCATATTAACTTATGCAGCTGAGACTTGGACCCTGACATGCAGGCAAGAGAGTAGAATCCAAGCCAGTGAAATGAAATTCCTAAGAAGTATGATAGGAAAGACAAGGAAAGACAGAGTGAGGAATGAAGATGTTAGGAAGGAAGTTGGGATGGGAAAACTAAATGAGAGAATTGAGAAGAATAAACTAAGGTGGTTTGGACATGTAAAGAGGATGGAGAAAAATAGAATACCAAGACAGATTCTGGAGGCAAAGTGCAAGGGTAAGAGAGCAAGAGGAAGACCTAGAACAAGGTGGATTGATTCAGTGAAGAACAGCGTAAGAAAAAGAAATCTGGACTGGGACAAGATCGTGGAAGAAGAATGGTGGAAGGAAAGAGGAAAGTGGAGAAGTGCCATAAATACCCCGACCCGGCAGGAGCTGGATAAGGGGAAACGATGATGATGATGATGATGATGATGATGATGATGATGATACCTCAATACATTTATCATCTAGGCTTAGCCTACTATACTGTTTGGTTGGTTTTACCATACCATATAGTAGAACCTACCATCCTGTAAATATAGGCTACAAATAGAGTTTATTTAACTATATTTTCGGGTTGAATAAACTACATTACGGTTGATTATACGATATATATATTTCAATGAATACAATTTTAATAAATAAAGTTTTGAAAATTAAACATTACAATAGTATAAAAATAACTGAAAAAATAATTGTAGGTTAAAATGATAACTGTATTCACACCAGACATTACTTTTGAAATACCCAGTATAAATATTTGTATATACGTTATAATTGTATATAAGGTTAAATAATTATTTTATTTGTTATACAGGTGGCGGAAAATCCAGAAACTTGGATTAGCATCTGTCTACAGAGACAAAAAATTCGAAGAGGGGAAGTGGCTTCGGTACTGCTTTGGCCTGATGTATTTGGACCCTAGCGAAGTTTCAGACGGATTCTGTGACCTGTTTAGTATCCAGCCCACCAACCAGCGATTTAGTGAATTTTCGGGTTACCTTCTGGAAACCTACATTGAAGAGGCTCCAGGTACGTTGTTCCCCCCACCGTCTGCAGAGTTGTGGAGAACAACTAATGCCTGCGAGGCTTTTCACTCAAAATTCAAAGCACAAAGTACAACACCTCATCGAAATATATTTGTTTTTTTAAGTGCCTACATCAGATACTGACAGACACGTACATTCTACTTAACAGCAGCGGGCGGGTGTCGAGCAAAGACAAGAATAGTCGTGTGAGAAAAGAATTCATTGAAAACAAGCTCATGCAGTACGCCAACCAAACAATGAGTAGATTAGATCTTGTGAAGTGTGTTTCTCACACAATAGTTAGGGAATGAAAAGAGTTTCATCTAATGTTTTTTGAATATATTGAAATGAAGTAAAAATTTATGTGATTTTAAGATGCTGATTTTTTATTTTATTAAATTTCCTGTCCATATTTTTATTTAACAACAGCATTAATATCTAGCTCTTTGTATTAAGTTTATATCTGATTTAACGATTGAGCGGACTTGGTGGTGGTAATTTAAAATTAATCATAATATTCGTTTACATAAGTCTGCCAAGTTTTCTATTTTTTTTCTACTCATGCTCTACATAAGTTGTTTGACACGGCCCTTGGTATGCGAGCAGGAGGGTTATGACATTGGTTTAGGTCATTGGGGAAAAGCCTGGGCGGAGTTGAGGAACTCATTTCTGGGTCCCTTGGAGGACCGGATGGAATTGAGGTAACCCTGGCTACCTGACTGGAATTCAAGGGTGGAATTGATGCCCGCCCTTTTCAAATACGGTATTGAGATATTCAGATAGAGATCTTTACTCATACCAAATTTGGGTTTGATTGCTACAGCCGTTTATGAGTTGATAGGGGGGGGACAAACTCACAGCCAGACAGACAGAACGACAGACAGACAGAAGGACAGACACACATTTTCCCGGAACGATCTCATAAGTCTACATTTTCCTCGTTGTTACAAAATGCGAAAAGTAGGCTAAAAATACTAGGTGACTCTATATATACCCTTATTAATTAACGAGGTCAGGGTTGAGGTGCGTTGAACCACGTGTCTGATAGTTTTACGACCGGATGCCCTTCCTGACGCCTACCTCACGAGAGCAGTTAATGTGAGATGAAATGAATGAAGATGAATGAAAGCTCGATTTCAAGTAGTTCCAACTTTGGCCACCAGACGCTACTGTCTCTAACACCTAGCGGCGAACGTTGGAACTTGATACAGCGTTTCCTAACCAGCCAAATATAACCTACAAATTTTGCTACATACCACCAATTGCAATGGTAGGTTCTTTTTCTCGCCATAAATCTATGACCTAGTCCCGCTGGCTTTACTTCCCCTCCGAAAGAAGGCATACAGAATAATTTTAACGCATTTAAAAATCCGACGACTTCGGCTGGGTTTGAACCCGCGACCTTGGGCATAGCAGTTCAGCATGCTACCGACTACGCCACCAAAGCCGCTCTAAAAGTACAAGTTGTCTAAAGGCTAAAACACATATTACAATTCCATAACAATGTCCATGATAGCCTGATTCCTTAATGCCGTATTAATTATAATAAACTATTTATTACCTTAAATCAATATTTAGTACATTCACATTTTGACCTTCTGCAGCGTGGTATAGGATAAGTAACTGTGCAGTAACATACAACCTATTAACATTTTTGCTATAATAGAGGATATTATAAATATCTTTTTCCGAAAGCTCACAGAGTAAAATTTCAAAAACCAGATCTGTTACAAAATTTTTTGTTAATAACGCAAAAAAGTTTGATAAAACAGTGTTGAATTGAAGAGATCTAAAAAGAAGAAATTGAACTGAGAAACAAAAAAATGAAAACAGAAAAGATAAAGATATAAAAAGATTATAACACTTATGAGTATCTGAAAATATGTATGTACTAAATATTGACTTTAGGTAAAAAATAGTTTCTTCTTATGCTCTTCTGCTTTTAGGGCCTCATTGGACCACTTCAGTCAATCATTTCTTTGCCCTCTTCTTCAGTAAGTTTTATTTCCGAGTTGCCTAGTTCATTATATTAAAATTCTAAATGAGACGTGTTACAAGTATATATTCAATATGTGAGGTGACAGTTCATGGTGTCCAAACTGCGCAATGTGAACATTTGATCATTTATACGTGGGTTATGTAATAGTTCACCTTTCCGTATTTTCAATTATCTTTCCACTTTACAGGTTGTTGAACACAATTTGCAAAAGTATTAAACAAGCAACTTCCGTTTACCCGTTGCTACATCGACTTTGTAAAATGGGGTAAGTTTTTTCCAATCAGAGTCATCAGTTCAGGTTCCCAAATAGGAATTGTAGATTGTCAGGAACTTTTTTATTGTTACAGGTCCCTTGTTTGGAAATGACTTCAACGAGGATGGGCCCACGATTCGAATTTTTGTACATAGTTAAATTCTTTAAGCATTTTATGTCCATTTGTTTTAATCACCGTGACTATGTAAAAATTTTAACAAATTTTTATTGAGAGTTCACACCATAGACTGTTTCATGAGAATTATTAGTGTGTTTGACTGAAGAAGGCTCATAGAGCCGAAACATGTATCAAAGTGTATAAGGACTTCGAGTGATAAAAAAATGGATTAAAGGGTATATTTGTGTAACATAGTATATATTAAAGCTGAAAGATATCGTTCTTAAAAAAACAGCTTGAAGTTAAAAGTACCAGTAATGTGGATATTGTATATGCGTAGAAATTTATTCCTTGGCCAAACTCTATCTTTGAATATTCAATTTCCCTAGATTATATTTTCACAGTAACATCATCACAATGATATTCATTCTTACTCAAACACATGATCTTGTTATTCCCAACCTCAAAATTTGTATATTAACAATTAAAGATTATTCAGTCATCCGGGATAAATACGAAATTTGGGCCAAACATTCCAAAAATAGAGGAGTAAGATAGAAAGCTCGCTTTATTCACAGAGATAAGTTGAGGAAGTACGTGCCTTCGCTAATGGTTGCGGTTCATTGAAGTGAATACCCGCAACGGTAACCACTGAAGGCATCAACGGACGAGAATAGTCGAACGAAGGATGAGTGTTTACCATCACCACACTCACTTTCGCAGCTCTTCTGATGGGATCGCAGCTGACGCCCCAAGTCGTTGTCTTGAAATATCTAGAAAAATAACGCACATAAATAGGGATGAGAATACTACATGGTGTATCCGTGATTATGTTACAAACATTCAGGGATGATGGAGGAAGGCAAATGGATCAATGTGAGATCAGGAACCATAGTACGGAAACGATCGAGTCACAAGTTATAAGCAAAATGGTTCTCATTTTTAATACCATTTACCTGCAATGTTGGCATGTCACAGAACCCATTTGAATTTAGTAGGCCGTGTTCATAGTGGCAAAATTAATCTCGGAATTTTCTGCCAACACAAAGTTCCTAATTTATCTACTAGAAAGCGCTATAGTGTTCAAGGAGCCTTGATATCTATCCTCCTCGACCTTCATATTTTTTCAAGGAACAGCGAAATTCGACATGCAAGCTACCCTCTGGGTGTCAAATTACAAAGCTTGCACCTGTCACCCGAGGCCATACGATATTATTATTATTATTATTATTATTATTATTATTATTATTATTATTATTATTATTACCTGCACACGTCTCAAAAGCTGCATTTTCCCCTCTTGTCCTTAATTTGCCTTCTGGAAGAAAAACGTCGACTAAGGGAAGAATTTTTGTATATTCACTCATCATTAAAATAATAAACATGACATTTTGTGGTTATGTTTGTTGTATGTTGGAAACGTCTACTCAGGAAGGATTTTTGGATATTCAGGTTCTACAGAGGTGTTAAGGGGGTTAAACCTGCATTTAATTGAATAACAATATCTCACGAGTGTTTTTTTTTTGTGGATGTGATACTCGGCATATTAACTAATGAAACAAAAAAGCAGATAGGTGTCTAAGTAATTTTCTGAGGTGAAAGGGGGGGGGGGGGGGAATTGTGGCCGCAGAGGTTTTTTACTTGTGTAATTTTATGATGTGAATTTTTTTCATAGAACTTTAAGTAAGTGGATTTTGTGTTTAGTCAGTGTTTATAATATACTGTATCTCATTTATTTCCTACAAGCTGTACCCGGCATGCGTTGCAATGCCAATCAAACAAAGTGTTGGCGTTGAAGTTCTGTTTCTTGAAGTGCTTTTGGATACACAACATGTTAACTGCCTCTAAGCTATCGTAAAATGGATTTTCTAATTTAGAACCATTCGTGGAAGCGTGCACAACAACTTTCAACAGTTTCATGGCTGTCACTCATTTGTTGAATCTACTCGTACGCTACCTGTTGTGAAATGGATTTACAAAGTCGAAACCCTTCCCTGGCGTGTACACAATAACTCATCAATGATTCATCGCAATCGGATGAATTGTATATGCACGTATACGGGGTTTTGTTTAAACGATTCGTGCGCTGTCACTCATTTGTTGAATCTACTCGTGCGCTACCTATTGAGAAATGTATTACTAAGTCCAAGCCCTTCCCTGGCGTGTACACAATAACTCATCAAGGTTTCATCGCAATCTAAGAATGTTATATGAAAGCAATAGGGGATTTTGTTGAAACGCTTCGCGCGTCGTCACCCATTTGTTGCATCTACTCTTGCGCTACTTATTGTGAAATGGATTTACTAAGTCCCCTTCCCTGGCGGGTACACAATAACTGATCAATGTTTCATCGCAATCGGATGAATAGTATATGAACGCATACCTGATTTTGTTTAAACGATTCGCGCTCCGTCACTCATTTGTTGAATCTACTCGTGCGCTACCTACTGTAAAATGTATTTACTAAGTTAGAAACCGTCACGTAAGTGTCCACAACATCTCACCCAAGTTTCATCGCTATCGGACTAATGGGATATGAAGACATAGGGGACTGTATTGAAACGCTCCGCATGTCGTCGTTCATTTGTCGAATCTACTCGTGTGCTACCTACTGTGAAATGTATTTACTAAGCCAGAAACCTTCCTTGGAGTGTTCACCATATTTCACCCAAGTTTCACCGCTAACGGCAGAATGGTATATGCCCTTATACGGGACTTTGTTGAAACGCTTCGCGCGTCGTCCCTCATTTGTTGAATCAACTTGTGCGCTGCATATTGTATAGTGGATTTACTAAGCCAGAAATTTTCCATGACGTGAACACAACATCTCACCCAAGTTTCATAGCTACGGACGAATGGTACATGAATGCATACGGAACTTGGTTGAAACGCTTCGCGTGTCGTCGCTCATTTGTTGATTCTACTCTTGCGCTACATATTGTAATATGGATGTACTCAGCCAGAAACCTTCCCTGGAGTGTACACAACATCTCACCCAAGTTTCATCGCAATCGGATGAATGGTATGTGAACGTATACGGGACGTTGTCGAAACGCTTCGCGCGTAGTCACTCATTTGTTGAATATAAACGTGCGCTTCGTATTGTAAAATGGATTTACTTAGCCAGAAACCTTTCCTGGAGTGTACACAACAATTCACCAAACATTTATCACTATCAGACGACTGGTATATGACTTTATACGGGACTTTGTTGAAACGCTTCGCGTGTCATCGCTCATTTGTTGAATCTACTGGTGCGATACCTATTGTAGAATGTATGTACTAAGCCAGAAACCTTCCCTGGAGTGTACACAACATCTCACCCAAGTTTCATCGCTATCGGATGAATGGTATATGAAATTATATGGGACTTTGTTGAAACGCTTCGCGCACCGTTGCTCATTTGTTGATTCTACTCGTGCTCTACCTATTTTTAAAGGGATTTACTAAGCTAGAAACCTTCCCTTGAGTGCACACAAAATCTCAGCCAAGTTTCATCGCTATCGGACGAATGGTATATGAACGCAAACGTGACTTTGTTGAAATGCTTCGCGCGTCGTAGTTCATTTGTTGAATCTACTCGTGCGCTGCCTATTGTAAAGTGGATGTACTAAGCCAGAAAATTTCCCTGCAGTGTACACAACATTTTACGCAAGTTTCATAGCTATCGGACGAATGGTATATGAATGCATACAGGACTTTGTTGAAACGCATTGCGTGTCGTCGCTCATTTGTTGAATCTACTTGTGCGCTATCTACTGTAAAATGTATTCACTAATTTTGAAACCTTCACGTAAGTGTACACAACATCTCACCCAAGTTTCATCGCTATCGGACGAATGGTATATGAACACATACGGGATTTTGATGAAATGCTTCGCGCATCGTCGCTCATTTGTTGAATCTACGCGTGCTCTACCTGTTGTAAAATGGATTTACTAAGTCAGAAACCTTCCTTGGAGTGTACTCAACATCTCACCCAAGTTTCATCGCAATCGGACGAATGGTATATGAACGCATAGGAGACATACATACCCACAAACTATCACGTTACATTGATTTTTATATATATAGATTTACGTTTGTGGTCGGAAACCGAGTTGTGATTTTGAGTCGAATTTTATACTTGCGATGCGACGTGACGTTGGGGAGATTCTGATATTTACGTGCCATTGTTGTGTTATATTGTCGGTATTGTCTGATTGTTTACTGTCTTTACCAAATTATTATCTTTATTATCATTCAAAATTAAACGATTAGTCAGTTGTAGCATTCATGATTGAGACGTTGCTAAGTGTACTCTTGACAACTACAATATTCGCGGGCCAAGCCGCGACGGGTAATGCAAGTCAAAAATAATTGAGAGTACATTATACAGTACAAAGAAAATAACATTTATCTCTAATTGATACTACTGTAAATAGAATACGTTTGAATTTATTTTTCGTACATATTTTTGCAGGTTAGTCCCGGTATTTTTCTTACACACGAGGGCTGTTTTCCTTTCAAGTTCCGATGGACTGTATAAATACAACAGGTTGACATACCAAACTGATTTTACTACTCAATGTTTGCCTGTTTAACCTTATGTCTCAACATAATCGCCAAAACGATTGAAACATTTGTCGTATCGTTACACCAGCTTTCCAATGCCCTCGGCAAAAATTCTGCCGTCACTGAGGTGGGCAGGTCTGGCCAGGCTCCTGGAGTTTTTCCTTTATGGCGAGGCGTTGCCGCCCTACCATACCTTCCATTCTCGAAAAAGTGAAAATCATTCACGACCGCACTGTCCCAACGTTATGATAGACTTTTTCAAAGAATTCAAGCGGGAATTTTGGACCATCTGCCGTTTAGTCCACACCAGCACTGACCCTTCATTTATAAAAAGGAACAAAAAATGAAGTTGCAAGTTTGTGAGATAATGTCATAAAGGTAAAACAATAAATCTAAGTGTTAACTTACTAATAATTTTCAACAAGTAATAATTATATTTTTAATAAAGTTAGGTTTAAAATTATTTCTTTAAACTAGATCTGTTACAAATTTTGATTAATATGGAAAAATATTTCTTCAGAAAAGCTCGACGTAGAGAATGCCAATGTTCTAAAAATATAAGATTGAAATGACAGAAGTTTGTAGTAAATATTTCTCATGTTAGGGCATATAATTACTTTTTTTTTCGCCTAATGTAAGTGGGCACAATTTGTGTTGGCTGACTGGAAAGCTCTCCAATAGAATTAGGCAATGCACAAGCACCTCGTTCATCCGGTTTAAGTGGGACCGGCACTGATCCGGATTATCGAAATTCTGGATAATCCTGAAAGAACTAAAAATCAAATATATGTTATATTATCTTTTAACATTAGTTGTAATACTTTTCAATTGTACAAAAAATATAAGAACACTTTTCTTACATTTACGAATGTTTTATGCACTAAAATAATGTGTGAGGTTTTACATTTGTAGAGATTTTGCGCGCAGCACGATCACGAAGACGTTTTACTAATATCAGTTCTCACTTCCAGGCGAATGCCGAGACGGCCCCTGTGATAGACTGTGGCCGAATTACTTCCAATTCCAGTCCTTAACTACCCTTGGCGGAAAAGACATTCAAGAAGAGTCGACCCGGTAAAATAAATAGCCTACTGTACAGTAAATAGATGATTTTATTATTATCGATCAGGATTTATGAGGGCCGGATAAACGAGGTTCTTGTGCATGCAACATGGCTTCTATCATTTCGATATTGTTTAATAGTACGGAGGTTTTACTTACCGTCAATACTTGGTAGAAAATTTGCATGCCAAATATGCGCCGTTTTGAAATTAGGAATAAAATTATGCATCCGCTCAGAAAATGTCATATGGTCAGAGTATGGCAGCATTACATTGGTGACGTAAGCAGGATTGTTCGGATTTCCAACCATATAATCGACCCATTCGGGTTGAATGAAGCCACTCGCCTCTATGGTAGGTGGAGAACTGTAAATAAAGACAGTAATACAATCTGGATCATAAACAGTGTAGGTACCTCCACAAGGTGAAAGGTTTACCTTTTATACAGAGTGATCCATATAAAGGTTAGTTGGTTCCTCAGTTTAGGGGTTGCGACACGCGGGCATGTAGCTCCGTGCACTTTGGGTGTGTGTAGAATCTGTCTGATAACCGGTGTTTATTGTGATGGCTGTATTAGTGTGTATTATCTGTTTTTAATTCAAGCAAGGACTGCAGACATTCTATTTTCGAGTAGTTCCTACTTTTGCTCCCAAACACCACCGTCAACGACAACTAGTTCTGAACTTGTTACTAGATGCCACCGCAGTCTGCTCCTGGCGACGAACGTTGGAACCTACGAACGTTAGTCAAATATAACCCATAATTTAGCTTCACACAAGTGTAATTAGTGTAAGGTTCTTTTACATGCGATAAATCTATGACATGGGACCGCCGGCTTTACTTCTCCTCCGAAGGAAGGCATACTGAGGGATTTTAACGCTCTTAAAAAATCCGACGACTTCAGCCGGGTTTGAACCTGCGACCTTGGGCATAGAAGCTCAGCATGCTACCAACTACGCCAACAGGACTACATGACCGCGTTGTCGCAGCCCCTAAACTAAGGAACCAACCAACCAACTACGCCACCGAAGCCGCCTATAGATTTATGGCATGTAAAAGATCCTTCCACAGACTAAACTTGTGTGAAGCTGAATTTCTAGGTTAGATTTCGTTGGAACGCTCTATCAAAGTTCCTAAGTTCACCACTAGGTATCATTGATATCTGGCAGCGAAAGTTGGAAATATTTGAATTTCAACTGAACTTGTAGCTAGAAGCAGCTACAGCCTCTGGCGAGCCGAACATATCCTCGGACACTCTCGGCACTAAATGCCCTATGATAAATCAAATAAATTAATTAATAACCTATTATACAGAGCGATCCATATAAACCTGAACCACTCGATATAAAAGAAAAGTAGAGCCATCCTTACTTCCGACTTGTAGTTTCAGTGCTACGCTACAGCTATCTAGCGGTCAGAAACGAAATCACTTTAACTAGCCAATCACAGGCAGTCATTCAAATCCATATATCACGAAAAATCGAATGTCGTTCGCTGAATCGCAACATCGTGAACGAAACTCGATTTGTCGTGATTAATCGATATGAATGGCTGCCTGTCATTGGCTAGTTGAAGTGATTTCATTTCTGACCGCTAGATAGCTGTAGTGTGTCAATGCAACTTCAAGTCGGAAGTAAGGATGGCTCTACTAATAATAATGGGTTATAATTTCCCTCTGAAAGCTCGTATACACAGGAAATGTGTTTTAATGACCACAGTGGCTCTGGGAGAATCAGTACCACTGCCCTTTGGCATGTTTGTTGATTGTTTCTGCGCATGCGCTCAACTGTCCAGCATTTGTGGAGCAGCTGGATGACGTCGAACTGACAGAAGGTTATTTTCAACAAGATGGCGCAACGTGTCGTCAGTGGCGGCCGGGAATAA